>OZ020492.1:12267863-12715281 GCA_963971405.1 Psococerastis gibbosa
ATGCGGCGGTGCTCAATAATTACAAAAAAACTACAAAACTCGAAAATACCATATAAATAAAAAAGTCTTCTACAACTTAAATTGACTTAAATTCCTCCATCAGGCCAATACCACACATAATCTGGTGAACCTCTGCTATTAACGAGAACAGGGCAAACCTTAAGGTGTTTTCAGCCCATTTCATCCTTTAATAACAATAAAAAATAAGAACTGACTGATTTTGGGGTGAAACAGTGGTGACCAATCACTACTTTCCACATCCTATAAAACACTGCTGCTACCATTCGGATTAGATTTAAGCTCTCTTTCTCTTTAGACGTAAGTACGTAACATTAGAAGTAACTACGTAACTACATGTTGGTGTATTGTCGTAGTGATTGTTTTTAACTTATTCGAAGGTTTTTTACGGGTGGACAACATGAATTGCGGACAAGGTTGACCCAGGTAAGGCCAGGTTCGAAACAAACAATTAAATCAGATAAAAGGCTGTTGAAACATTACCAAACTTAGACCTCAATTTCACTATACAATAGCCTACAAATAGGGCATTTGAACTGACGACAACAACGAAATAACAACAGTTAACTCGCAAATTTAGTGTTTACCTATTGCAGAATCTCACAAACAGAAAACAGAAAAAATAAGCAACCAAAAGGTACTTACGAATTCTGCTAAGTATATTTATCATTCATCGTTCTTTTGTTTTAATTGTTTTATCTTAATCGCTTTCTTATTAGTAGTAGGTCATAACAGAAAAGCTTTGCAACGGTTGAAATTTTTGATTTCGGAAATTCAACGGATTTACACGTTTTGAGATCCCAGAACTACAGGTTTTTACGAAATGCCTGTTGGTCGGTCTGTATTTCTGCCTGATATGAAATTGACATGTAGGTTCACAAAACTTGTAACTCTAGGCCATTTTTTCTAACTTGTGCTAAGTTGCTTTTGGGGGTTTTATCTCAAAAAAAAATTACAAAAATTGCAAAAAAAATGTCTCAAGAACCGCTCCAACGATTTCTTTAATTTAACATAATATTGTTGTCCTTATTGAGTTAAACGAAGCTCACTAGGTCGCATCCCACTTAATAGTTTGCTTCAGGGTGCAAAGAAATAAAACAAGGCTCAATTTTCAATTCAAATTCATTAATAATACTGGTATTTGAACAATAGTTTTTGTAGTGAACCTTTTTATCGATGCTTTCCAACTTCAGGTCTATTTTAGGTGCTAAACAAAGAGACAAAACCAATCAGGTTTAGAAGAAATTATAAATAATCCATGCCCCAATGCATAGCAAACATCGTATGTATGTATTATATACTTGGCATTATCTCATCGATCAATCCATTTCTTTAACATAGTGATAATCAAAGCAGCCGAAATGGAACCTTAAGGCAATTTATTACGGTAGCTATATTATTAGATGAATTGGAAAGCATGCGTATTAGCTGATTAATTTGTTCAGTACGCTATGCAATTAGTTTTTAAGCTTTTTTTTAGTTATTAGTCATAGTTCCCAGCTCGGGAATAACTAATGGTGCCCCTTTGAACCACCTTTACCAACAAGTAATATGAATCAAGGGTGTGATATATTTTTAACATGTTACTAGGCCCAGGTTAGTTATTTGGGGTGCTATTGGAAAAAATCCATTGACCCTGATTAACGAAGAAATCGACCGTGCCTAAAAATCGCCATGTATACAACCCGAATGCTTTTTTGATATTTTTTTTATTTTTTATTTATATTTTTTGATGATTTTTTTGGTATTGTTTCCGCATAAGTCTTGGCCCTTGACAAACCGCTATGATTCCGTGATGTCAGCTGTAAACGAAGATAGACAATCTATATAATGCTTAACAGGGACACATTGTAATAGGCGTGAGCGAGCCCGACTTAACCAAGTTCGAGAACAACTCAACTTGTCTTAGCGAGCCTTTGATACTAAAAGGGCATTCAAACCATCGTTGTTTTAACTGCTATGCAAAGTCTACAGCCCACCATTAAGTAATAATACTGCTTGTTAACCCCATTTTATGCTCATGTTCTCAGGAAATGGTGTCGTAACCTTTTCAGACAGGGTCTCAAACTTTCATACCCTTACAGCGACCTAGCTGAGAAACTATCCCATTGTTCTTATGTGAAGACAACCCAACTCGATCTATTTATATTATTTTTGAATTGCCTTTTACTCCTGGGATAAGGTATCATTCAACTAGAAATTATATGTCTCGTCCATGGTACTCGTAAGTTGGCAAACTGTTGAATATAGGCATTGCATGAAAACCAAACCCCCTCCCCCCCCCAAAAAAAAAAAATTTGTCTACGCTACTGCACTTGGCTAACTGCTGGAAATATGGAAGGTCTACGAACTGTACCTTCATAATAAAGGGGGATAACCAATAAGTCAATAAATTTAAAAGTAGTTTAATTGACTTCCATGGGAGGGTGGTAGCGTACTTGTACTTGTGCGAGTCTCTACATGCCATGCGATCGGAGACGTGTCGTAATTCAGCACAAATATTAATTTACTCATTGAGACGACCGAAGAAGTCGATCAAGTCATTAAATTGTTTGTATGCAATTAACCTTTTTAAAAAAAGAAAAAAAAAACATTTATAACCTTTTTTTAATAGAATAGAATTGAACAATGTCTTTATTGCTTCATTGTTAGGTTAGGTTAGGAACGAGGGGAGGAACGAACATAACATTAAGGAAATATCAGAATATCCAATTTTGCCATACCTTTTTGACCGACCGTGATAATACATTTCTCAAAAATCATTGAAGTGATCGAATTCTTTTCAAATCGTCAAGTTATTGGTCTTGCGCAAGTAATCTAGGCAAAGAAAATCTTTATGCCATCAGCATTTTCAAGACGTTATTAAAAATTAACCTGAATTGCTGAATAAGAAAGTAAAAAAATTCAGGGATTATATTGAATGGCATTAGTGGAGTCGGCAAAAATTTCAAAGTTAAAACGAAAAGGGTGGGAACGGGGAGGGGTAGGGGGGGGGGGGGTTAACTGAGAAAATAAGCTTTTAACTCCATTTTAAGCTCTTGCATTAGACGTTGCGTTGTGGCGTTACGGTCTAATAGCTTAAAAGGGCGATGCGATGTCATTTTTTAGGCAAAACCACGAGATTTCATGTAGTAAAACGCCACCCCTTGCTAATTATGTTGAAATCAGTTTGTCCTTAAACCAAATTAGTCCCTCCTCCCCAATCCCCATGTGCCAATTTACAGAATTTACTAAATTTTAGACTAGTAACGAACCCAACTGCTTTTCCAAGCAACGTTTGGGTTTTGATTTTTGAATTAAAAATATTTAATGACTACCTACTCTAATTGATTAATGGGAAAACAAGTCCTTCACTTGTATCGGTCCTTTCATTCTGTCTGTTTCTGAATGGCAATGATCCTTAGTGCTACAGCAACAAATGTGAAATGCCAGAAATGCCTTTGAAGTCACGTATATGCAGTTTACCTAGGTAGTTTCAAATTTAGCTCTGACGAAGACCTTCATCACGAGAAAATCTATAGTTTGTCCAAAGGGTGAACCAAGTCACCCGGTCACAATTAATTATAACATATCTGGGGCCCTGTTTGCTCCCTCACTAAAAGAAATCCAGAATCCACTCCTCTTTGAAATTTGCCTGAACTAGTTGGTAATGATCTTCAATACGACGTGGACATTTGACATAAAAGGAATGAATTTCTGGATCTACCCAACTCTAATGGGGACATGTAGCGTAGTGGTACGGACTCTGACTTTCACCCGAAAGGTTGTTGGTTCGAGTCCCACACTGGCTACATTTTCTGGCCATGCTTCAGAGGGCATGTAAAGCAGGCGGTCCCGGGCCTTCCTAGGTGAGTGTAAGAGAGGGCTTTATAGCCCTAACTCCGCTAGGTTGGCTTAGTAATAGAAACAATAAGTCATTATTTATTTAAAAAATGGGTACCTTATCTGCATAGCTACGGCAAAAGACGCGGCTGATGGGGGTTTAGCTGACCAAAACATCCCAAATAAGGCAGTGGTCAAGAGAGAGGATCCTCTAACAGTCCACAGGCTTTAATTATATTCGAAAATATGGAATAAAGAAATATCTGGTCAAAGCGTTACTCAAACCCACGATCTACGTATTGCAGGTCATTTTTATTGCAAAAAAATGTTTTTTCTGCATTCGATTAACACGGTTCAATTGCCTGCGTCAATTAAAACCCCTACAATTAATGATTTTGCGGGGCATTTCTCCGGAACAGCCCATTAAATCAGACAAAGATATTATATATATACCTGTATATATGTTACATACACATGACTCGTATCTGTACTTGGTCAAGTCATGCTTTCATCTGTTTCATTGCGTGAATGGTTAGTTTGTCCATTATCGCTTTTAGCCGATGTAGGTTGACATATAGAGCCCATAGAGGACGTATACCAGTTTGTCAATGACCAGAAATTCATATGAATACAATACAAGTAATGTCTTGTCGATGGCATTGGACAAGGGACCTATGGACCACTATAAGTAGCCCTGGGTCCATAAAAGGTCATTCAAAAATTACAAAGATAAATAATAAATAATAAGATATTACATAGGGGGAGGGGCTAACACGTGTCTTGTTGTGTTGCGTTCAGGCCTATAGTACCATTATAAATTTAAAAAATTATTTGCTCATTTTCAGAAATTAATTCAAGGCGATATAACCGATAAACCAAATTGGCTCTATGCACCCCGAGCTCAAGTTAGGTCTGCGGAGACAAGATTAACCGAGTTTCGAAACTTTGTTAAAAGTATTAATTGTGTTAACAACTTACTCCGAATTTAAAAGTTGTAAGTGCCATGTTCTTACATGATGCTGACGGAGCAAAATTAAGCTATAATGGCTTTTTAATATACCGGAATAAAATCTGTAATAGTCCAATTGTAATAGAACTGGGCTGTTACACTGAAGATTGAGATTTGAGACTCAATATTTATATTATCTTATCTTTATAGAAAATGTCGGTTACTGGTGTTTATTTTCTCTGCACGTTATAAGTTACAGCACCAATTTTCTTATCCACTTCGGATTTTGCTTTAAAGGTTTTCTCTGATAAGCTACTGATAAATAGTAATTGTTCTTTTTATGTATGTCCTTAATAATTTATTCCGAACCATTCGATCTCTACTAGCCATGCGATCGGAGACGTGTCGTAACTCAATACTGGTAATAACATACAGGGGCGACTGAAGAGGTCAATCGGATACATTTATTAAATTATTTGTGTGCGATCGATCAACCTTTTTAAATAGATAAAAATAAATAAAATAAAAAAACTCCATGATATCTTATTTTACATTTTACATTTTACATAATTTTACATTTACACGTTTTGAGGTCCCAGGAACCCAAAAAAGTGTTTTTTACTAAATGTCTGTCTGTCTGTCGCTCTGTCTGTCTGTCGCTCTGTCTGTTCATCGATTTCCGGGCAAACTACTCAGTCGATCTGTATGAAAGGCTTGTAGGTTCACAAAAATCATACCTTGGGCCCATTTTTTTTATTTTGGGCTAACTTAATTTGGAGGGGTTTTATTCTTGAAAAATTCCAAAAAAACGTCTAAAAAATTATTTCTCAGAAACGGCTCCAACGATTTCTTTTAAATTCACATATATTGTAGTCGTTATTAATGGTAACATAATGCGGAGATTTGATAGTTTGCTTCTGGGGGGAAAAAATAAAAATAACTAAATATTAAGGAAAAATTACTAGAAAGTAATTTTTCTGCAAAACCTTTCTATCGAAGATTTCTACCTTCAGGAATATATTAGGTGTTAAATTGAGTGACGAAACCGGACAGGTTGCTTTCCCAAAAAATGATAAGTTTTTGTGCAAACATTTTTTTTTTTTTGAAAAATGATAGAAATTTCATGCTGAAATGCATTGCGTGCTCTGCCATTATTACTGTATGGTAATGTGTTGGTCTGACCTATCCAGAATTTACCGCACATCCAGTGATGTCAGGTGGACAACCCCCCCCCCCCCCCCGAGTTATCAGACATTTAACCTAGGAAAATTATTTACCATGAAATTACTCATCTTCTCCATCTAATAAGTGATAAATTGGAAAGCATGTTCGAGTAAACTCGGACCGGTTCTTTGTTAGGCTATACTTATGATAAGATACTAACGGATTCCCACAGATCTGCACTAGTGCTTCTCGAAGTCTTTCTCTCTTTAAAGTTTCTCTGAAGTGGGCGGGATCTAATTGCCGGTCAACCATATTGCGATCGTGCAGAAGTAATAGCCGAGAACTTACGTTGGTGGGGCTCATCCCAAAAATAAACTTTAATTGATTTTATTGATAAAACGATACATTGTAAACGCTGAACTATGAAATGACTACCACCAGGACATTTCCCCTATGCTACGTATTCAAGAAAAATTTTCACGCAATAGGCGCTTATTCCACCAACGTCAATAGTGATAGTAAATGTAGTATTGACGTGGTAGTAGACATTAAAAACAGTCTAAAAATGTCTGCTACCACGTCAATACAACATTGACTATCACTATTGACGTAGGTGGAATAAGCGCAATAGCCACTAGTCAATGACAGATCCATATTTTCTTGTGTATATACACTGTAAATTGATATCTACGCATAGCTACGTTCAAACCAAGCCGCTATCCATCTGCCAACTTGTATAGGGAGCTTAATGTTCCAAGCCTTGTAGCTACCTATGCACAACAATTAATTATTTACAGGCACAATCAAAATGACACACCGGGCGGGCAAACAGAATTTGTGCAACATGGAGTACGGACAAGATATGCCGAGAACTGTAATATAAGAGTAATTAAACCACACACAACACTTTTCAAACACTCTCATACATACCAAGCAACCTCACTATACAACAGTCTGCCAACAGACCTTAAGACCGCTATGTCAATTCAACAGTTAAAACGCAAATTCAATTGCTTTACTTAAGATAACCTCCAAAGAATGAAAGAAACTTTAAGGAACCAAATGAATGCCAACTAAGGATACTACGTGTTAATTTTATGTAATTTATTCACTTTGTATTTAGTTTTATTATTTAACTGTAATTTCTTAAACTTCAACATTTTCTCTATTTTAATTTAATTTTAGTACGGTAATTTTAGGATTAGATTGAGTGGCCCATCACGGGAATGCCCAAAGGTGCCCCTCTGAACCACATTACTAAGTAATTGTACAAAAAACGGTAAATAAATATATTTGATTTGATTTGATTTGATTTATATAATAATTAATTAATTATTAATTCATGATAAATTAAGATAACTTACTGTTTTCGACGTGCTGCGTTATCCAAAGAACCGGTAAGAGTGAATCGCTATATACTTTCCTGGAATGGTACCCAACTAATTGAAGCTCTGACCACGAATGAAGTCCGAAATTGAAAACCAACCAACTATATAGGATGAAGCAAAACACTACCTAAGCGCCCTAGGCAATCTTGAAATGAATGGTGTAAGTTAATTAGTTGAATGCACCGTGCACAACTTGTACGAGGGTTGCTGTTTTTGTACCATGAATCACCCAAAGCACAGAGTGCTGACAATGGACAATAGACAATATTTAATCATTCATTTTTTAACCATTAAGTAGGCACATACCATAGTTTTCAACGACGTCATAAAAAAAGAATACACTTAGAAACAGACCAAATATTTGACATCCTCCAAATATATGGCAAACTTATTGTATTTACTTTTAATTATTGCTTTCTTCTTTCTCTTTTTTTAAGGCACGGGATCCTTGGGGATATTTGCGCCGTTAGGTAGGGGTTTTTGATAGGTGGTGGCGATGGTTTGGTAAGCGGTTTTGGGAGCCACTGGACAACGGGGTTGTCCTGGAACTGTTTGAAATAGCATGTTATCGTAAGGACTTTAAGGACTTCTTTAAATAAGGACTTTTTGTTGTTTCTATTACTAAGCCAACCTAGCGGGGTTAGGGCTATATAGCCCTCTCTTACACACAACTAGGAAGGCAGGGACCGCGTGCTTTACATGCCCTCCGAAGCATAGCCAGAAAATGTAGGAAGTGCAGGACTCGAACCAACACCCTTTCGGGTGAAAGTCAGAGTCCGTACCACTACGCTACGTGGTTTGTTATGTTAAATTAATTCATCCCTTCTCCAACGGAAAATCCGGTAAATATGCTATAAGTCAAGCATTGCTACCCACGAGACACCTCTCTCAGCCAGTGCGAGCGTAGAAGGGCGGTTGCAGACTGTATATTCTTTTACAAATTGTTAAACAGTCATCTAGACTCCTCTTCTATTCTCGAGAGAGTCCATCTCGGAGTAAAAACCAGAAATAGTAGATTAAAAACCTTGTGCAGTGTCAATCTCAACTCAAAGGCACATCTAGGTAGGATAGTTCAATTAATAATCTCAGCGATCTCGATCCACTTGCACTGAGCCCGCCCATGTTCAAATCAGCCGTTTGGTCATATAGCCAGATCAGGGGTTCCCAAACTGTGGTCCATGGACCACCGGTGGTCAACAGACACATATTAGGAGGTCCACGGAGCAAAGTAAGAAATAAGAAAATAAAGCAGCTGAGGTTTTGGAAATTAGAAGTAAAATACAGTAAGTTTTGGCACTGAACTATAAAATCTAACCGATATCAGTCCCCAACATTTAATCACGCAGGCTAATTGTAGGCACAAACTACTTGATCTTGGTCCTAGAATTTGACGATTTTCTTGTCACAGCCTGGTCCACGGACAAAAAAGTTTAGGAAGCCCTGAATAGATTATATTGCAGTATTAAGTGGTATATATAACACTGACATTAAATTAACTTTGGTTGAAGAGGTAACCTCCTCGTTTTAACCGAAATTAGATTAACTAGAATGAAAGGATATCCCTTAATCCGTTAACCACAAACCAACTATAAGATAAGTACTATAACGTAAAAAGCCGTTTTAATTTTGTTGTGTGCAACAATTTAATTAAAATCCTTGTTTTAGGCTACTACAGGTACAGTAAACAACTGAAACATACCAAAAGCCCTCATGGTTTTAGTAGTAATTAGGTAATTAGTAGTAATTATGCAAGTAGATTCGTATCCTAATAATACAGCTATACACTGATTAGGGGCTGGAGTCTGGACCTGTTGCATCACCTGGTTAGATTGGTCATTCCTGCTCGTACTGGGAACTAGGTATGAGGTGTCAAAACGAGTCGTTTTTTACTATGTTTTTTCCGTGGTTACTATATAACTTTCTTATTCTTATGTTATGAACATGTCAAAGTACCACCATGTCGACATAGAAACTATTAATTAATAATAGTGACTTTTTGGGCATTGTAGAGCCCTCGCTTTCCAGAAACTAAAGAGTGGCCCCCTCGGACAGTGGTGGATTTACCAATAGGCGGAGTACATTAAAGATTTTTTTTTGTGCATATTATGTAAAAAAAATTAAAAAATTATCAGATATTAAGGAATAATTTTTCAAATTTAGGCGTGCATTTCATTTCAGTTGGTACTCCATGTAAATAATGGACCTCTGAAGGGATTTAATTATTACACAGTTTGCTGAGGTCAAAGGAAGAAAAAAAAACCATTTTGGTTAAGGATTAGAAAGTAGGCTATTTTGATTATAAACATATTTTAAAAATAAAAAAATAGTGGTTTAATTAGTGAACTCCCCCCCCCCCACTATACATACAATAATTATTAATGTCCGTGACAACTGACAAGGGCAGTGCCCAAGGCCGTAGCCAAGGGGGGTTCATGGGGGTTCAGCCCCCCCCCCCCGAAATTAAATGGCTCGACACTAGATAGAATCGGATTTTGAGAGGAAACATAGAAACTAATATGTAATATGCAGGGAAATTTCTGAACCCCCCCCCCCCCCCCGAAAAAAATCCTGGCTACGGCCTTGTCAGTGCCTATATCCGCACAAAGCCAAATCCGCCTCTGGCCCCGGACCACCTACTTTACACGCACACATGCACTCTCAAGCATAATCTAATTTCTATAATTTAAATGTATATATATTTTTTTAAGAATTCACATTCCATTGGTTACCGCGTTTGTTTTGAATTTCCCATGGCCAATGTAATGGCTCCCTCACAATAAATCCTGGTTCCACCTACGGTTCATTGTAGTTCAGAGCCATTGAATTAGTTTCATTGTTCCCAAAGTTCGACGAAATTGCCAGGAAGACTTACACAAAGGGAGTCAGCGATGTTTACATTACAAGGGCTTTACTATGCATCGGGATCTGTGAAGTGTGAATGGAAATTGTGAGCCCAGACGTTCTGTGGGCCGCCTGTTGCACGCCCTCCATCTGGCTCCCAGAGTTGGAACAATCAATAAGAAATCTCGCGCATGCGCCGTAAAAACTACCCCTCACTTGTGCCCTTTTTGCACTGAGATTGCAGTATATTGGGGGACACTCACCCAAATTCATTCATTGTCCGACTTCTACCCCCTCTTTTCAAAAGCGAACGTTTTTTTTTTTTAATTTTAGAGCTCCCTTTCGAACTGCTTTCACGGGGTTGTGTTTTCAATGCATGCGTATGGTTTGGCAGGAAACGTCTACAAATTAAACGAAATAAAAGATTCGAAATGGGTACTTTTTATTAAACGGAATTGACGAAGCGAAATGAAAAAGGCTTTCACGTGCAGTCTACTCAATTTTGGTTTATAATAAATAAACAAATAATCATTTATTTGCAAACAGATCTAAAAGTCCAATAAAATGCAAATCTTATACAGAAAATTGAGTAAAATTTAAATTCCTTCATGGTACAATAATTTTGTGTTACTAAGTTACGTAAATTATATAGTAGACAGTAGTCATCAAACTATCGAGACAAAACATCCTGAAGCCCATAGATTAATAGATACCTAATTACAATGATGGCCGTGCCCAGGGGGTGGTCCATGGGGTCCGGACCCCCCCCCCCTTCGAAATAAATTTTTGTATTTAAACCTGTATGGTTTTAAGAAATTATCCATTAATTCATTAATAAATTACGTAAAAAACTTTTTGGACCCCCCCCCCAATCAAAACCTGGGCACGGCCTTGATTGCAATCAAATTATAAAAAGAAAAACATGAGTAGAATAAGGAAATAAATAGTAATTATTGTAGGATTTTATAATATTCGAATTTAAGTAGTATAGTACCAGTAGTGGTATTGTTTGTATTTTATATTATAATATATATTATGATATTCATTTAAGGTTAACTGTGACACTACCTTATGGCACAATATGATGGGTGCAGGTCCGTGACATGATGAGTTTCCCTTGGAGGAAGGTTTTGGAAGTACAGTAAAGAACCGGTCCGAGTTTACTCGAACATGCTTTCCAATTTATCAATTAGTAGATAGAGAAAATGAGTAATTTCGTGGTAAATAATTTTCCTATGGTTAAATTTCATATATCAATTCTGCAATGCGAGGTCGGTGGAAACGCCACCTAAGTCTTGAATGTCTGGTACCACGTCACTGTTTTTGGAAATAGCCCTAGCCGGTCAATGGAATGGGCACCTGAACAAAGGTGAAAATTTGCAAGTTTCAAGTGTTCGTAAGCCAATGCCCGTTGCTGCGAAGAGAATTAAACTTACAAATAACAAATTAAACTAAATAACAGGAATATCATCGGGGTGAGGGCCCGACAGACCTCCGTTTCCCCTTCTCCAGAACCAGAGGCTTAGGCGCTGTTTCCACCGACCTCTAAGTGCAAAATACACATACGGTGACGTGGTAGCAGACATTGAAGACTTAGGCGGGGTTTCCGACGACCTCTCATTGCAGAATGCACATGACATTGACGGAAATTTGAATTTTGTCTTTTTATAGAAATCTATTAATATGTTTGTACTTAACATATCCCATGACCCCATTTTTTAATTTTAGTTTGTTTGTTTGTGATTTTACTCTATGATCAATGATGAATTTTAACTATGGCATAGAGTAAAACAAAAATTTGCATTCTGCAATGAGAGGTCGGTGGAAACCCCACCTAAGTCTTGAATGTCTGCTACCACCTCACTGTATGTGTATTTTGCACCTAGAGGCCGGTGGAAACCGCGCCTTAGTAATGCTGATTATGAGTGAAGAAAAATTCCGCTTTTTTTGTGCAAGCGATAAACATAGTTGACTCACCGCTAACCCAGTTGGATTTCCTAAATTTCGGTCAGCTGCAACGTCTCCTATGACCAGTAATTGATAAGACGTGGCGGGCTGCCCCAGTAATTTAAAACATATTTTTGGCGGGCGTGAATGCCCCATCTCCCCTATTTAGAGCTCTAACCCATACCAATAACACAACGTAGTAAGCGACAGAATCCAATACTAGCTTACATAACTACAAGGCTTCGCCAATTTCGAAAGCTTCTAAATGAAATGAGAGTGGCGAGAGATGCCATGCTATGTAGGCCTAATGCCATAACCTGGCTGGTTAAGAAGTTCTATCACAACTAAAACTATGAAAAAAGTCAGTGAAATATTATATTTTTGAACAATTTCATTGGGTAATCATCGTTAAAAACATCTGTAACATAAGAACACATGAAAAAAAAACATTATGCCCACCTCTTGCACAAATGCCCTATCTCTAGGCCTAATAATAATTAGTAATTCATCTTAGTTTGGGGCCATGCCCTCCCCCCCCCCCCCTAAATGAGTAAATTCCAATGATAGTATTTTTTTTTTTCTCAAATTACCACCCTGCTATTCCGCTGGATCCGCTCTTGTATAAGGACATGTAGATTAGTGGTAGTAGTAGTAGTGTTCGTCGGGTTAATAACGACTTAGGCCTCATATTTGGGCCCATAGAGCGACCCCGACTTGACTGTCCTACGCCAGCCCATAGGACAGTGGACCTCCTGATTATAGTGGATTCCAAACCACTTGGGAAACACAGTGAAGTCACACGATTAGTTCGGAGGTGACCAGGACAAGTCCTACCAGGTTTCCCTACCGGCACTGTGCACACCACCAAGTTATCTGCAGCTTTGAACCTGCTCTGGTCCGCTGGATTTAACTTGGTATGGCGGCCGGCTTGAGAGTAGTGGTACAGACTGCAATTTTCCCCCGAAAGGTTGTTGGTTCATGTTCCCACCAAACTGAATGTGCTATATATATTCAATGGCGTTACCCTTTGAAAATAGTGTTGCAATAGACTATTGGTTATTTTGGTAACCTTTGCAGCTACTGTCTGTGACAATTTAAAGATTGCTGAAAAATCCCGTCACTTTTACATAGAATAGTAATCTATTTTTTATTTTATTTTCGGGAATAACTAGCCCCAAAAGTGTACCTACCTTAGACCCCCACGGGGAATTTGGGTCAAATTTGCCGGCTGGTTTGGGCGCTTGACCTGCCGAAAGACCCGCGTATGTATGGACTGTCGTTTTGTAAAATCCACTATTTTGTGGTTCTGAGGCGTCAAAATGTGTAAATCTAACTAACAATTATTGTCCATTATTCTGGCATTAACTTCAGATTAACAGAGCCTGAGATGACTGTTGTTCGCCTCAGTCAACTGACTGGAATTTTTCTGCTGTGTCGTAAGGCTCAACTCAGCATAGTTTTACTATAATTATATTTTAGCTAATAAATATCGAATTGATTTATGTTTCAGAAATCGCTAAAATGGCTGGTGCCAAAATGCTTCAAAGTGAACTTACTGCTTGGCCGGAGAAATAATTATTTTTAGGTACCTAAGATAATAGACCAGGCCCAGTGGCCGGCAAGAGCGGAAAATTTGAAGATTTTGGAAGCGGATTTTTAATTTCTGTTGTTCCAGTACAGGCTGCTGTACGAAGCCTATCTTTTAAGGTAGACTAGCCGGCCGCCATACCAAGTTGAATCCAGCGGACCAGAGCAGGTTCAAAGCTGCAGATAAATTGGTCGTGTGCACAGTGCCGGTAGGGAAACATGATAGGACTTGTCCTGGTCACCTCCGAACTAATCGTGTGACTTCACTGTGTTTCCCAAGTGGTTCGGAATCCACTATAATCAGGAGGTCCACTGGAGTCCTATGGGCCCACACCGTGGCCTGGGACTGTGTCAAACCGTACTACTACTACTAAGGTAGACTAGAAAATATACATTCATTTCCAATCTAATATCAACCCTAGTTTCCCGGTGTGTTACGTTAGCCACCTCCACTCCCTTCTTTCTAATTTCTAAACACTCAGAACTTCTTCCGGTTCATGTTGCAAGACTAGAAGCATGGTGGTATGGTCGGTGGAACTGCGTAGACTTCTAAGTCTTCTTGTATATTAGAAGTCTGCGCAGCTCCACTGAAGATGTTAGGAAGCAAGCTCTCAGAACGACCACGGTCTATCACCCCGGATTCTACAGCTTCGTCACGTAACTCCGGCCTTGAAAGCCTTTGATATTATATTTTTCACTAGATGTACCGTATATTATGCCTATATATGTAGGCTAGAATAATTTTAATCTT
Organism: Psococerastis gibbosa; assembly: GCA_963971405.1. Lineage (NCBI taxonomy): Eukaryota > Metazoa > Arthropoda > Insecta > Psocodea > Psocidae > Psococerastis > Psococerastis gibbosa. Next base: position 12,282,331 of record OZ020492.1, read on the forward strand.
TAAATTTTCTTAATGTTAAATACGTTTTCTATTTATTTTTTTTAATAATAGAATTGTCTTTTTGGGAATAATAATTTTCAACATTATGACAACATTACCCCAGCGATGCAAGTCTTTTTATAGAGTAGTGCTCTAGTTTACATTTTAAATGTCAAATATGTAAATATTGTAATCCATTATCTACTAACTTACTTACTACACATCAAAATGTAGAGGTAATTTTCTTCTACTTTAAAAAACCTCACATAGCCTATATTAAATTGGAATTTATTATTTTAAAAATGGGCAGTGTCCGATTGACTCATGAGGTTTTAAATATTTTTGTTCCTTTAATGTTGTTCGTTCAGTTGAATTTACAATGTGTTAAATTGTCTTTAAAATTTATGATAGTTAATAACTTTTCAGTTCAATGAAATATAATTATTTAATTAATAATTAATTTATCGGATATAAAAAGAACTTTAAGGATCTGTTACCTACTACTACTACTACTACTACTACTACTACTACTACTACTGATGGTGCTCTAGTAATTGGTGAGGAATTTTTCGTCTCTATCCTATTTCTGCGCCATTAAATTAGGCATTAAGTCGATAGACGATTTGACCCTAGCCGTTGGGCATAAATTCATGGAGTCACAATACACTTTTAACAATCTCGTGATTACTCATTATAATTCATCTGACTGCTATAAATGCCCTAGTATTAAACAAAATGAAATTAAGACGTTTTTCTGTCCCCATCTATGCATATCAATAGTAGCCATTTTCATGAAATATTTGGCCTAATGTTACGGTTTGGATGTGGTGGTTAACATTTTTAGTCAATCACCAAGATTACCCCATCTCAAATTTAAATTAATAGTAATTTATTGTATGAGGTTTTTTCAAAACTGTTGTCATCATAACAAGGCTACCCTTTGAGTTAAATGAAAAATGAGAAGTCTAGGAACCGAAAGAAATTCTGGACTGTTGTTGACCTCTACTTACGAAAACAATATTACTAACAAAAGTCTAGAATTTTTATTGTACATTTCATGGCAACACAAGAATTGGTACACTCCTAGAGAATACAAGGTACAATTTAGGCTTGAAAGAAAATTAATTAATAATGTAAATTTAGTTCTTATAAACTTACCATAATGACTACTACAATAAGGTAATTCATGAGCGTGAACAAGACTTATCCAATGTCATGACATAAGTCGTAACTTATTTTGAAAGTATAATGCAGTTCTACATATTTCCTTAAAAGTAACACAATTTTAAACGTATGTCTGAAATGGAAATGAAATGTTTTAAATTTTGACAAGCATAAGAAACATCTAAATTGCACAAATTAAAAAGAAATTATGTCAAAACTAATAACTTTTCGCATACCAATGTGGTATAAGAGGTGTCTAAAACTAAGAATTTTTAGAATTATGCATTCATGGCATACTGTACTGTTTTCCTGCATTAATATAATAGTAACTTCAACTCAAAATTACATTAAGAGTGCAGTACCATGCTACTGCATGCATTTGAATGCAAATTCATTTTTAAGGTGGCCATTGAAGACGGCACATTGCTCTGGGACTTCTAGTAGAACTGCATAATTTACATTAATATTATTTCATTCTAAGACTAGCTCACAAAACAAATCAACAATAATAAGCTGCACCTTATCTTTGGCCTAATAAAACCCAAGTTCCAAACAATTCAGGCATATTGTTTATCATCTATCGTCAAGCTATACTATCTGATAAGTTATGCTTATCAATACGAGAGGAATAAACGATAGACTTCATCCCAGGTGTAATGACTAATGTCTTAACGTATCTGTGCGAGGTTAATAGTAATGGACTAAAGTACATGGCAACAGTTAGTAATGCTTTGGGGCATAGTAGTTTAAAATGTCTTTCAGTAATTACAAGACAAATTATTAATTTTTTTATTCCAGTATTTTAGCACTTTCTTATACCTCAGCTTGCACATGTATCTGGTGGCAATAATGGAATAAAATTCAATACCAGGCCCAGCAAACTTCATGTATTATACTATTAATGGCAAAGACTCGGACATTGTTCCGGTATACGTCTGCAGCAAGAACCGCTATAATTTACTGGCCCAGTGACGGACTCACATTGTGTCAAAAATTTGAATTAAAATAGACTAGATTCTTTGCACAAAGTTTCCAGTGCGGTAATTATAAAAATCTGTGATGGTATTAGCAACTACAATCGCCAGGTGGTAAACTAACACCAACAATTGCCTACATTCCCTTGTGGGTAACTTATCTCTTTCATACAGGGGCTGAAATATGTAGAAATACTGATGTCAACTGATCACCAATAAACATGATACGTAACCTATGCGCATTCGTAATCATTCTAGTCATAAAAATAGAAAAAAAACCTATAGATGAGAAGATACACAATACCTTTAAAAAACAATTCATTAACGACTATACAGACTTTGCTACATATACGGCAATACTACTGCTCTTAACGCAAGGCATTTTCCATTGTAAAGCCCTTACCAATTAAGGCGAAACCTGTGGCAAGGTGGTAGAATGCTCGTACTTGTGCGATTCCCTACACACCTTGCGATTGGAGACGTGCCGCAAGTCGACACAAGCACTTATTAGGTTACTTAGTGAGGCAACCAAAGAGGTCAAAAAAAGTAAAGTAGTAAAACCAACTGTAACGTGGTACTAAACTGAAAAATGAAATCAATAAAAACTTTACACTAAGTAAATGAAACTGCGATGAAATAGTATATATAATACGCTCTCGTAAAAATTGTATGAAAAAAATATTTCAAAAAAGCCTTGTCGGAGTCCCTAAACGGGATATGGTTCTACTGGATCAAAATTGTTGCATCTTTAACATTTTGATAGTTCAGATTTGCCAGTCTACAATATGGGTTTTAATTCGCGCAACAGTTTGATATTTTTCTGTCTGCGCCCCTTTTATCATTATCAAGGTGCGTATTTTAACTATACCAAAGTATCTCGAATCTCATGACATGGATTCTTCTTTATATGCCTCTTCTAACGGTGATTAGCGATCATCATGGAAATTTGGACAATGGAGACTGCTGCTCTGAAAAGTGAAGTCGTGATCCTGCCATAGCGCTGCGTTAGCTTTTACAATCACAGGATTTTCTTCTTCTGCTGGGAGGCAATTGTGGATGCCATTATGTATAATTTAGCAATGATGCTTCCAGTTAAATCAGTCATTTCACTTCAGAAGGCATTGATTTACATTATCAAACAAGCCCACAATGTATCAAATCTGTCGTAGCCATTCATGAACAATTTTTTTCCTTAAGTAGTTAAAACAAATAATACCCTAATATTAATAAAAACAAATAATCGTTTTGATACAAAATGTTCTCTACGAAAGAGCGCGTTCATAATGATTACACTTTTGCTAAAAACTCTATAAAGGAAATGACATTTACCAAATTGTTTCATTCTGAGAGTAGATACGACTATCAAAAGATTAAAATATTGCTATTCTTTAGAGTTAAGAATATCGATCATTTGGATGATGATTAACCAAGTATAGACGCTGCTACCTAAAGAACCTTGGGTCCAGTTAAAAAATATTTACATCTCTGAAGTTTAAATTATTGCTGAACGAAAATATGGTGAGGTGTTTATGTGACTGATTGAATAATGTTGAATGATAATTTAAATTCAGGGTAAAATATTTAGTTTAAAATATTTTGCGGAAGAAGCCATTTTGAAAATGTCATTTCGTTCGTTTATAGAACTTGGTTACTAAAATATCATTTAATCACGCTACAGCATTGTATAATCCAATGCTCCGACTAGTCAAAAATTAATAAATTTACATTATACTTGTCATAAAGCATAATATTTCTGACTTCAGAAATTTCACTGTAAGACGCCTTATTGATTTCACAATGAGTCTAATTCTATAATAGACTTACTAGTAATAATATCACTGCTAACTAGTGCAAACTTGTAAGTAATCGCTGAACGAGTCTGTAAGTGTTCTTTCAGTTAGGTAGTGCCCCATAGTAATTAATGTTTCTCTCCGCGAAATTGAGTGCTGAAGTTATTACAATACCTACTATATAATTTTGAATTTGCCCGAAATATTGACTTCCTCTGAAATTGTTGACACCATTTAATGTTAAAATAAAATAAGTTTACGGCCTACGACCTTGATTTCCTGGTTATATTTAATAAAAAAGGTTTAAAAAAGTTTCTAACTATAATAATTTAAAAATCAGAAATATTTGAAATTTACAATTTTTAAAATTAAACGACTGCCCACCCTTTCTCAAATTGACATACTCAGTCCAACTCCAACTATCCAAATTACTTTTAGAAAGAAAGAAAATAACTGTTGCGTGACTTAGCTGCTGGAAAACATGCCATATCAGTCCTCAAACAGCTTACTTTGGAGGAGGCGTTCAGTCAATCATGGCTGAACATAAAATACATATACATAAACATATATACCGGGCCCATTTGATTCGGCTATTTCAAGTTTTACAATTTCATTTTTCAACTGGACTTTCCAGTAGACATGCAGTCTTAGTATAACAAGGGAACATCATATTATCGGCTTCCATAACCATTTTCTCCGGAAAGGACTTTAGTACAAGTCCATTATACCACAGAATATCGCACTCCAATTAATATCAGCATACAATACAGGCCAAATATTAGGAATCAGAAGCAGGAGAGAAACAGTTTAATCAACAACTAATAAAATTATTAACGAAAGCCATAAGAAAAAAATCTTGCTAAGGAAGACAATGGCAAATCGTGAGAAAAACTAACTGACTGACAAACGCGTTCAGACTTAAAAGAAACAAGAAAATGTTACCACAAAACTACTCAAAAAAATCTACCGCGAGCTTGAATTTGTTTCATTAATTTCATGGCACCAGAATATCTTGAATTTCGCTGTTGACTTTGAGCAATATAACTTGAAAGGCAGTTCAGGGTTGAGACTTGGTCGGCGACGATGTCTGCGTCCGGGAAGGCGGCGTCTGGTTACCACCACTGGATCCTGCAGATCCCGGTCCTTGCACCATCCCTCCTGCTTGTGAAGCTTCCATTTCTTCAGAATGTGTCACTGCCCCGAAATATCGCTCTGAAAGTTCGATTAACTAAATTTGAACAAATTTATATATTCACCAATTCTACTCTTTGTAGGCTATTTTTTTATTCACTTCGTTACTTAAAAAATGAATCTCATCTCAGCCTATAACTATTTTCTGTGTCTTATCATGATGAATTTCTTGTGTTTGAGGTGTCCCGGCCAGCCAGCGATAATGTTTTTAATATTTAACCAAATTATGAAAAATTAGAGGCTCAATTAATTGGCGTTCCCAGCGAAATGATACATAAACTAGTTATATAGACTACATCCATTCTCAGTAGAATTTTAAAAAAATTCATAGAATAGACCAATTGGCATAGATAACTAGACTTAAATTTTGACACTACGCTTACATTGGTTTTATTGAAGTAAGTATTGTACCCAAACTGCTAGTAATCCGCAATCTAAGGAGTATCAATACTTACCATCGCTGTCAATAAGTGAAGCCCCCTGATCGTGGTTGCCACTCTGCATAAGTGGGAGAATATTGTAGTCTTCGTCAAGGGGGATGAATTGCCCCGTGTTCCATCGTGGAATAGGGGTCGACCGAGGAGCATTCTGCGCCCGGCTGACAGCAGGCCCCGTAAACAGACTGAGGTTTGTAGGGCTGATCACACCAGTCATTCCGCTCATGTTTGGATAGCTGAACAGCTGGAACCAGCCACATCGTAAATAACAATACAATGGCAGCCTTAATTTGACGGCGGACATCAAGAGGCACCCATGTATATTAAGGCCATAATGCCATCAACAGACAGATGATCACTCCGGTCCATATGAAGAGCACACAACTGATTTTAAGACTATTTTAGAAATTCCTGAGCCTCAATTTGAATGGAAATAACGCTATTATAACGTTACAAGCGTTATAACATCAGAAACGAATGGATGAGTATTTCAAAGGTTCAATTAGAAGAACATGTTCATCCGTCAAAATCTAAGCGTCAAGCAAACAAAAGATTCACATGAACCCAATTCTTTAACCAATATCCCAAAATTGGAAGATATAGAAAAACTGGACTTGGCGGGATTCGAACCCACGATCTTCACCAAACCGGGGTGTCATCTTAACCGCTGGACCACAAGCCCGACAAGTGTAGTGTCCTCTAAGTCCTCAACTTGTATGCTCTTATTGACAAGATTCGTATTGCTAGTCAGGTTAGCACAGCTAAACAACTATCTAACTGAACAGGTCTGTGAGCTTACTTTAATTCATAAAGGCAATTCAATACGTCGCAGTATTATTCTGTATATAACACAGACTTTTAACTAGCTTTGGCTAATCGATTTATATTCGATAATCGAATTATATTTTCGTTGGGAGCGATGGACCGGGTCGTCTTTGGTGGCCTATGTGTTGCTGGCATTTTTCATCTTTAACAGATTAATAGTGAGTTTAACCTTGCCTTATTATGTATTTCCGAGATATTTAAATAGCTGAAAATGAGTGGTTTGTTTCCATGCTGCCTTCTACAATCTACAGTCAAACTTGTTGACTTTTTGTACTCCCTTAGGACATTAAAGTTAACTCTCACTGGGAAAAAAATTCTCCAATGTACATTTTGACTACTCAATGAAACATAAAAGCATACAACGAACCTGCCCGGGTTGTGTATGAATATGAGAAAACGTATAATCACGACTGAGGGCAATCGGACTTGTCACAACGGAGCTGACTCGAACTGGCGACATATCTGGTCCAAGATTGGGCGGAGAGGGGGTCATAGCCCCATCATGACAATGCCCATCCGGTGAACCAGAGCCTGTCATAGGAGGAGTGTTGGAGTGCGGAGATACCGCTGAAGAAGTCATCGTTAATTCACCAGTAGAGCGGATGATTGCTACAGGGCGAGCCATCGGTGGAGGAGGTGGAGGGGGAAGCATTGGACTCGGGTAATATTGTGACAGCTTTCCAGCTCTTGACAAACTGGTTTGTGCCTGGAAAAGACCAACAGGACAATAACGAAGACTGTTAAGTTAATTTCAAATATTAGACATTTACAAAAGGTACAAAAAGGGGGAAACTCGCCGCGGTGGTCCAGCCAAGACACATAGCAATGAGTTGATGGACAGAGACGGAAATTTCGATATCGCGGGCTTTTCCAATCCCTGTATTTCTGACGCGACCGTCGAGACCCTCTTTCAAATGTAGAATTGTCATCTCCATTTCGATGTTGATTCGATATGGGCTTTCTTTATTATTATTGAAGGGCCTCTTTAAAATTGAAACGCCTCTTTACTATTTAAAAAAACAATGGGATATTAGTATTGCATTTATTATAATACAGAATAGAATAGTATGGAAGAAATGTATTTAGTTGCCCCTGGCGCATTCTACCTTCACCATTTTCCTCGTAAGGCGTTTTATAACACAATGTCATAATATTGCTCCACCATGGTAAACAAGAATATCAAATGGGTCCTCACTGGATAGCACGTACATAATACAGGGCAACTTCCCCGCGATAGTGACTGGTGAAAAGCTTGCCTATTGTATATGGAGTGTAATGGAGGTATTAATTATTAATGCGTTCCAGGTACGGGAGAAGAGAGCCAGACATCTTCGACCTTGATGCTCACTATGCCTTGACTTTTTCTAATATACAGTATAGTGCAACTACTCATTTATTGAATAAAAATTAAATACCGAAAGTAAACCCCTTTTTCGTCAAAATTTTACAATTGAAAAAAAAAAACGATTATCCGAATGTCCACTGGGTTTGATCTGGTCCCCATTGATTCCAATAATACGATTTATAATTCAATTCTAAGGCCATCTACACTGGTGACTTGGCTCCACACACGAAGCTACTCATCACCATCATCTCTCATGCTCAGTACGATCATGGCTACCGTAGGTGAAATGTCGAAAGGCTCAAGTGATGGCGAAACCATAATATTTTATAATTACATTAGGAGGAGAAGATGATTAGCCAGAAGTTGTTGGACACACCCACACCTTGATAAAAGTTTTCAGAATATGTTGTTTGTCACCTTCTAAGGAGATCAACTTGTGTAATGCAAAATCGGTTTCGTATTTTCTTGAATACCTTGGTAGGTGAAAGTTATATAAATTCGGTTATTTTTCTACTTCCCCCACAAGCAACAAGTTCATGCGTTGGTCACCCATCACTCGTGTTTGCAACTGAAATTACTTGACGACTGGACATGCGAATCGCAATGCTACTAGTTGCAAACTGATTTCTGCAAGTAGTAGTTGCGTCGCCACCAGTAGCACTGTGTGTGGCGTCCTATTGAAGTACACAGGTGGCAACTCAAAGTAAACTGGTTAGTGATTCGCGTCAGTTTTCAGTTCCTTTTGAGTAGCTCAGTGTGTGAAACCGCACACGGGCTAGTGCCTTGCGGTATATTCATTGATAAATTACTCGAATTGTTTGTATTGTTGGTATCAATAAAATTATTATTATTATTGACGAAACGTTAGGAAGTGTAGACGGCCTAAGAATGTTTCCAAATTCCAATGTAACTACAACGAGACCGTTTTCAACACAATTTCGTTTTTTTAGTACTTTTGAACTCGGTAAACTTTCAGTCACTCCTTTTGCAGCTTTTAAGAATTGGCCAGTAGGTTGTTCACCGTCTAATTCATGACTGGGCTTTTACCTGATGACCTTGTGTGTTTTCAGCTTCTTGGCAAACAAAGGTGACGAAATCAGAGAGAGTATCATGTCCATTCTCAGGATACTTCGGAGAATGATGAGGCGTTTGTGTCTGATAGTAACCGCCCACGCTTAGGCTCGATCCTGAAAGGCTAGTCGATGCACTATGGTGTGTGTTTAAACCTGAAAAAAACAACAATTCGTCAAAGCGAACATTATCGTAGAAAGAGAAATTAGATCACCAAAATAATTAAATCATGGGAACAAAAGATTGAGATTCTTAATGTTAGACTTTTAAAGACACACTAACAAACTAAGTAAGGTTTACATTTGGTTAAACAACTGGATAGCAAGCTATCAATTTACATAATTGTAATTGTAATTTTAAAGTAACACAGTGACATGATCTCGTGCTACATCAAATCTCCCAACAGATCCCAGATCCCGAAATTTACCTAGAGCTCCAGAAAGACGATTTCTTTTATTTTTTATTTTATTGAAATGATTGAAACGTTACATTAAAATTATTCAATTCTAGCATTTTTATAACAGTTAAATAAGTTAAATTCCTCCCACACCGCGGCCACCGCGCGGCCACCCCAATGCTTTAAGAGGACATGCTACGTAGAAAATGAGCACCCCAAAATTTGTTGTTTTTATGGACTTTTTATTTTTTATTTAATTAACAAAGCAAGTCATTAAAGATTTGGCTCATGGAAGTTGTAGAAGACTACTTCGTGCATCATATAATTGAGTATTTTTACTTTTCAGTTTTGTAGTTCTTCCAAAAATCCCAGAATACGCATAATTTTAGTTCGTTCTGGTATTTATGAAAGAACTAAGGTACCAAAAATTTAATATTTCCTATTACATGATGCATGAAGTAGTCTTCTACAACTTCCATGAGCCAAATTTTTAATGACTTGCTTTGTTAATTAAATAAAAAATACAAAGTCAATAAAAACAACCAATTTTGGGGTGCTCATTTTCTACGTAGTATGTCCTCTTAAGAACAAACTTCAAATTCATCACATTCATCACTATTGTTTATGCAATAAATACATAGATACCCTCAAATCACTTTTTAAATTGCTTATTCTAGCTAGTCACGCCAGAATAGGAAGCGGATTTTCAACTATTTCAGTGTTGGGAAAAAATTGTTTTGCTTGTTTCACTGGTCGGCAAATGAAAGATTTCAAACAGTTCACGAATTTCGCGATACATTTAAGGTAAAATTGTCTTTCTTGCACGGATGTCCTCACATCAAAACCGTATCTATAACAGCGTAAAGTAATTTGCACTACCACTTCTTACACAACTGCCAGCAAGAGAGCCAATTAACCCATTAAGTGTTCGAAGAAATCTGCTATACAAAAAAATTCCATTATTCCCGCGGAGGGGCTTTTCAGAAATTCACCATGATTCTTTATAGAGCTCTAGGAAATATTTTGAACATTAAACATGAATCAAAGCAAGGTGTTCAAACAAACAGCAACAGTGCAGAACGTTTTTTGCAACTTATGCACAGAAAAAGACACTTAGGAAACAAATGAGGCTACAAGGTGGGAGCTGAAGGTAGCATTCCTGATGACAAAAAAGGATACATAGAGACCAACAAGTATAAGATACATATAGAGAAGTACAGAAGAAAGTTTTAGATAGGAGAGGTACATCGAGAGTTCAAGTCAAACTGACAGAAAACACTGATTTTAGATTGGTCTTCCATTTTCTGCCCATTTTATGCAGGCTACTTACTAAATTTGTTTATCTCTAAAAACGAAAATCCCCGTACAATAAACCAACTTTTGTAATATTATCATTCACTGTTAGCTTCTAAGGCAGACTAACAGCCTGTGTAATTGGTCAAATTTCTAGGCAATACGTTTATTGAGCTAAATGTTAATTAACGTTTGGAAGCCCAGGGAAAAGATTTACAGACACATTTCCTCAAAATTGCATTAAATACTGTTATGGATAGTAACTGTAATGTTAAGTTTTTAAGTTCAGCTACGGAAATATTGATTATTATTGTATTATTAAGTTAATAGCAAGCAAGCATTATATTGCAGCAATATGGTACGCGGTGTGGAAAACATTAGGCAACGTACGAACATGAACGAATGAGTGTACAGTGTGGAAGCCAAGATTTGAATGGACCACTTTGGATTAGTAGTTACTGTTAAGTATGTAAAAATATGCGTAGTAACCACATATAAAATGCAATTTAATACTGTGGCTTAAATGATAGTGGGACAGTGTTTGGGTTGTGTCATTTTAAAAGAAACGCTGATTGACAAATTTCACAGAAAGTGGTTTAAAAGAGTTCTGTTAGATCTATGACAAACAGACAGACCAGGAGCATAAACCTATAGTTTCACCAAATGGGCAAAAAATTGGAAGTAGGATTTTGGTTCCTTTCGAATAAAGTACCTTTTGAGGCATCATGGCGGCATGCAACTCAAGTTAGAATTTAACAACTTGACTGAAACAAAATGATTACAAGTTAGTTAACTTGGTTAGTACACACTAATTGCTGGATTATTAGCACAAACAACACTAAAACTCACTCATCCTTCTAGGCTAAATAACTTACAGTCCATGTCAATAGTTTGACTAAGCTAAAACAGGGCTCAGTTGTTCAAAATTTACCAACTTCACAGACTTAGGGCAGCTCTCACAATCACAGCTAATGATGTGGATTCTGAAGAACGCCACCACACATAAGTATAGAAAAGCACATAGCGGCTTCCTTCGGATTTCACCTTTTCAACTATAGCGGGACCTTCCCTGAAGTAAAGACTGGGAATGTCATAGCTGGAAAGTAGCCTAATAACGATAGCAGCGCTGTTTGGCGGGATACTTTAAAAAGGCCTACCTGAGGGCCTTCCCCGGCGATTAGTATTAACTTGCTCCTGGGGTTAAAAATATAAACAAAACAATTGTGAATAGTACTTTCCATTGCAAAATTATCTTGTTTACATTTTTAATCCCATGATAAGATTAAAAATAAACGCTAAAGTAGGCCCGCTGGAAAGTGTGAATACCTAAGGAGCCATGGTAAAGTAATGACAAAAAACCACGACTCTTGTCGATGAGCAACATATAATAGGGGATTGAGAGACATCTGGAGATGCAAGGACAGATAGTTTAAACGTAATACGATGCCCCAGAAAAGCATGGATCGCGGGTTCGAGTCGCGCTCGGTCCAGATTTTCCTCGAATCCCATTTCCGCTTATCCTATCTTATAGCCTAAAACCGGTGTGTTGACGGTATTTCGGCGACCAATCCATCAACGGGTTCATAGCCTGGTTCGTTAAAAAAAATATATATATATTAATAGACAAATTTAAAATATGTTATGAGCGTTTTGGCGGCCATTTCAGCGTATTGACTGGTTTTAGGCACACCCACCAAAAATGAGTATATACTGAGGGTTATTAATATTCGTTAAACACTCCTAACAAGGTGAAAACCGATATAAAATTATAGAATAGAACGTATTTTTCGAAATAATGTTGCAACCTCTAGACCCTTACGCCTTACCCACAACTGGCGACGCCCAAGCTACTCACGAAAAATTAGGTAGCCAGCAAACTGCCTTGCTATAGTTATTAGACAACTATCAGGTTTTTGCAATTGAACTCTATGGGTCATGCCCACCACTCTCATAAATGTTTCGGCGAAAAATTCTGGAGCGCACCGCCATGTTCCAATGCACGGAGATGTCGTGTGGTATTCTTCAGGATGCATTTTTGAGAGTGGTGAGCCCATTATTACGCCTGCATTTTTAAGGTCTCTTTTAAGACAGTTATGAAAGGTTAGGTTGTCATAACACTGGAACCCAGGTCTCAGCAAAGTCATTGTCGACTGGAACATCAGCTAATATCTTACTCTCACAACTACAACTAAAATTTTAAAAACGGGCACCAAGGAACACACTCCTTCATTTTTTTCCATTTTGTTATTATTATTTCCAAAATAACAGAAACAAAAATTAAACAAAACTCCTAAAATTACCTAAACAAGGTTAATATATACAGGCTATGCTGAACTAGCAAGTAAATACACTAAAATTTAAAATATCTCTAGAAATTTCACTAAATTCTTAGTTAAGGTGAAGCGTAGCATGTCATAAAACCCTCATGTTGGAGCACATTTTTGCCGAATCTTACAAAACGAAGATTCAGGAAGGTTTGTGGGAATAAATCTAAATGCTTTCATTTGGCGTAAGTTGACAGAAGGTAAGATTTACTTCAAAATATGCATAAAGATAACATTTTGATTGGTTCCAGAGTTGTCACAGACCTTTCTGAATTACGTTGAATTGACCCTTTTTTCGGCCAAGGCATTAATGTCTTATGACGCCCTATGCTTTAGCTTCAAAAAAAATTTGGGCCCAATAGCCATCTTCCTAAACAGTTAACTGAAGTTTTCCTGATTGCTTGACTAATTCGTGGTAAAAGAGAACACATGTCTGATTTTGTGATTATTTCAGCATCTTCCGTCTGGTACCCAGTAAAGGCGGCTAATTTGCAATGTATTAAAGCATGATGTTCACTATGAATAGAAAGCCCGAAAACTAGAATGATAATTGAATAGTTACCATGCCGTGATGGACGAGACGATCCCATTGACAGTGGGGATGTTGAACGAATAGAAGGCCCAGATGTCACAACCAATGTTCGAGGGGACTGTGCACTTCTACCACCTAGCACAAAGAAAAAACTAATAAGTTTACTAGTATCTCAATTTACAAATCACAAAATTATCTTGTATTTGAATCGGAATCTTTAACGATGAAGGTCGTATTTTAAATTAATTAAAAGCTCACCAAGAAAAAAGTCTAAAAAAATAAAAAATGCTAACAATGAAATCTACTAGGCTATAGATTGCAGGCATTTTCGGATCGATTGGATTTATAGAATTACGTAATTCCATCGATCTAAGTTCCAGAATTTCGGTACCTACACTAATAGATAAATTGGAAAGCATGTACGGGTTCATTAGTATCGTTTCGTTTTATGGGCATAAGCCTACTTGCAGTGGTCCATTGAACCTTGCCCTGCCAACGACCCCATCGGATTTTCGGACATTATTGGTATTGCTTTGTTTGTTTTTGTTACGAAATTTTGGCCGCTGGCAAACTAGTGCTAGGACAGGGTCATATTCTTTTCCTTGGAGATTTAAAGAGGTCACCAACTACGAGATCTAAAAGGGAACTAGCACAATTTCAACGAAGATGCAGCAGTGTTAACGTTGCGCATTCTTCTGGAACATGGAGTTTTAGGGTCTCGAACTTCTGGACCTTCTATGATTTCGTCTAGTCTAGCCATGTCAATGTGTCGAAAGGTAATACACGTGTGTACCAGTGTACTTATGGCCTGCTGTCACAATTGAGTATCATTATTATCAGAGCCTTAGTTACACGTCTTTTAGCCTACTGATGGGTAGGCTCCCTGAAGATAAAAGACTTGAAAAAGAGACTTAGTGGGCAATTCAGAAACGACAACTGAGAAGAGCGAGAGAACAGCGATGATCTTAGGGTAAGTTTCTGTAATATTCTAATATATATTTATATACATATTGTTGATGTCATACGAAGTAAGCCTATCTTGATTATGATCCTAACCTCCCAGGTCAAATAGACTATAACATCTCGATGCTAACCCAATCTCAACAAGTGGCAATAAACAAGCTGAGACAAGCTTACCATTGATTAATGATTGATAAATTGTAACAGGCATCGGCCAGACTTTACCAAGTTCGGTTACAGGTTACTTATGAGCTTACAAGCAAGTTACAAGCTTACTTATCCATAACCATAATACTTAACACTACAGTCGACTCTTATTAATTCGAACCTCTCTATAATTCAAAGTTATCACGAGTTCCCTACAAAATCTCTTTATATTTCGAAATAAATAAATACATTTTTATGCACTTGGTAATTCGTACGAAAAAATCATGGCTAAATAACAAAATGACGCGTTAACTCGAACTCATCGGCGTCCAACACTCGACAATTCAAAGTTGCAGAGAGAAGAGGTGGAAGAACCAGCAATTGAACCATTAGTTGACATCAGTGGTGAGAGTTTTTCTGACTCTGTTCAAGTGGATGAAGATGTTGCCGTCTCGGGTTTTATTTTATTTTTTTGTCAAATGCGAATGAAAAAAGCATGAGGACGATACATCGAACCATTTGATATTTCGAACACTCGATAATTTGTAATACTTTAAGAGTCCCTCGAGTTTCGAATTAACGAGAGTCGACTGTATATTAGGTAGCATTCACGAAGAACGTGTATATTTAGAGCCTATTCATAAAGTATAAAAAGTTTCTGTTTTAATTTTCTTGTGGCCACGGTCAGGGATAATGGTATCTATGTAAGTACCTACCATGTTCAGGTTCAGAGTGCCAAGACGCTTGACTTGACATGGAAGCGGGACTTTGGCCATAATAAATAGGCTCTGACTTTTCTCTGACTAGCTCCATCTCCTCTTCAGCTGAACTCAGCCTTCTCAGTCGCTTGGTTCTGGGCTCGCTCACACCGGGGCTGTGGGTGTTCCGAGGCAGCGTCAGCGGACCTGGTACACCAATGACTTGAAAGCCAAGAGCAAAATTAGTTGAAAAAAAACCGTTCTAACACTCGTATGAAAATGCAGAAAAAGGGTGCTTTCGCCCAGTCTGCTACAAACATAAAATATAATTTAAATGAAAAGAAAAGTAAGGAAACCAAGGAGGGTCATTTTTTAATGATGAGGTTCATTTAAACTACGAATCATTAATAATTACGAAACAGAAATTGGAGTGAAATACTTATCAATCTAAAGTATTGCATTTTTCTAACACACTAGAGCCCCTCCGGTTAAAGTTGCTTTTTAATAACCATGAAAGCTCTACTTCAATAATAGAAGCTGCTGTACACAATGAACTTGGTTCACTACATGGGGAATGCAGCGACGTTAGGACTACAAAAATCTTAATTACGATAAAAAAATTATCTTCGAATATCTCCAGAAAATCAGAACAATGCGACCAACAGCCTTTAGCGATATGGACGCTTAGTTAAAAACCTGAATTCATCGTGTAAGGGGCACAACCCCCCATCTTAGGGAAAATTGAATCCGACTGGTACTGCAGTCTTCCGCCATGTTTTATCTTGTTTATTGAGGAATAAATAATAATAATAATAAAGTCATTTGGTTGCTCAATCAACTGATAGGAAATCCATGACGATATGCTTACCCAAAATTACAAAAACGCACATAATATGTCACAAAATAAAATAAAAGAAATTCAGGACATGTAGAGTAGTGGTACAGACTCTGACTTTCACCCGAAAGGTTGTTGGTTCGAGTCCCACACTTGCTACATTTTCTGGCCATGTTTCAGAGGGCATGTAAAGCAGGCGGTCCCGGGCCTTCCTAGTTGAGTGTAAGAGAGCGCTTTACAGCCCTAACTCCGCTAGGTTGGCTTAGTAATAGAGCAAAAAGTCAATATTTATTTATTTAAAATAGGCTATAGAGGCTGCTGATTTAATGCTTGCAGCCCCCGGTCGCGCCCTAGCTATCTATAAATCAATCGAGTAACTGCCAAATAATGCATTCGTCCATAATAAAAACAAGCATTTATAAAAATGCGACTTAACACTTTTTTCCAACGGAACCTTCAATTATTCCTACATACTTGCTGTGAACTTGCATTGGAAGGTCTGTTTTTTTTTTAAAGAATTCCAATAAAGATACTTACTGTATGTTCCACCACTGAGGAGGGAGTGGTCCGGGGCGGGCGGGGTGTAGCTGCTACAGTAGTAGCCTGGATTCTCCAGCTTGATAGCATTCAATGTAGGTTGGATTCCATTAACATTTGCTATTACAGATGCTGCAAGCAAAAAACAACAATTATGGCGACTCGATTCCTAATAAAAAATAAAATGGTACTTAAATTTTAAAAGAAAAATAGAATAACAAAATTTAGGTGTGAAGAGCAAATCGAACAATCCAAATTACCGTCTTTAGAGCAAAATCAAATTTCACACGAAATATCGAGTTACAAAAATGTCACATCCCTTAGAAGAAATGCTCCCCTACATTTTGATATATGGTACGTGAACTTTACTAACACCGGCCTGTTTTACACATCAACTGTGACAACAGGAGGAGGGATATTGCTGAAGTTATCTACAAGATATGAATGTTAACCATTTACATGTTACCTATACTTACTACCGACACCGTAATAAACGTTCTATAAAATATTATATTAATTATATAGTCATAAAGCACAATATTGTCCACCGAACAAATTCCAACGGAACGTATTCTCCAAACAAATTAGTTTATTTTTTGCACTATTTTCAACTGTTCATTTTTATGAAGGAAACGTACCGTACCATATCGTTATTGTGGAGATTACTGTGGAACTAGTTTAGATTGGATGTAACGTCATTTTCTCATAAAAATATAAAAAACTGGGTTTGGTTATCCATTGCTACAGAAATGGGCTTCTTATTATAATTAGTCGCGTGGCTGATAAGTTAAACCCCACCATACCCTACTGCTATTAGAACTACTACTACCCTTTTAGCGAGGGACCACCAAGCCCGGTCTTCCTAACTAATTCTTAGCAGATGATGTCAAATCCAATAAAAACAAGTTCCGCTTTAATATTCTGGGTTTATAGTACAGTACCTAATTCAAAAAAAACTATTTCTGCCTACCAGCGGACGACGCATTTCACTAAATGCAACAGTACATAGATAGGACATGTAGCGTAGTGGTACGGTGGTAGGTTGTTGGTTCAGAACAAAAATTTATTATTTATTTATCTATTTATTTCCATTTAAAAAATCATGAAACGAAAATTTAGAACGGCAGATAAATTATTATATCCAATACAATACTGATCGTTTTATCCTTCTTCCATGTGTCAAAGGACGATAGATATTATAATACCATACCATATTTATAACCTAATATATCTTCTACCGACAAAAACGTATTGAAATGATAGAAACGTAGACTTGCAAGTAAATAAAAATACATTCAACAGGAATTAGTTAAGCAGAAAACAATATTGTGCATAAAAAAGGACATTCTGACTGCAGACTCACATAAAAAAATTTCTGAAATAGTGTGGCCTGTAAAAATAGTTACCGCAAGAAAACTGAGGTAAGCTTACCTTTGGACAACCTCCATAATTCTTTTGAAGAAAAGACTCCTGTGGCAAGTATTGTATCATTGCAGACCACACCATTATAGGGGTTGTGAGTATAGCCTGCAAACAGAAGTCGCTAGTGAAAAAATCAAAAAAATTCAATATCTTTAAGAGGATGCTGACCGTAGATATTGACCACCCCTGGTTTACCCCAAAATCTGTCAGTTTTTATTTCTTATTTAATTTTCTACGTAAGTTTATTAAAGGTTTAGCCTGGCCAAACTTCGGAGGACTATTTCATAATAGAAGGATTTTTTTTAGTTTTGGTAAAATGATTTTTCCCTTAAACTGATAGGTGAAATAAATTTACAAATTTTTTAAATTTTTGGTAAAAATTAAAAAAAAAACGTATAATATGATGTATGACATAGTCTTATACAACTAGGATGCACCAAGTCTTTACTAACATTTATAGTAAATTGAATAATAAATAAACACTGCAGATTTGAGTTTGATCCTGGGGTGGGAAGTGTCTACAGCCAGCACTCTCCTAAATAGCCTAAAACGACCTATACACTTTTTGACGTGTGTATTGCGAAATGCTTATATCAGAAAGGAAATAAACAGAAAAACTTGCAAATTCTTGAGCACATTCAAAACTTTTTGACCTTTATCATACCTCTAGCAAACTTACCTTATTATAGGTGTAGGTTTTATCTGCCTAGGGTTGAACTCACCATCGTTGGAATAGTCTTGGTAAACGTTCGTACGGTTACATTTTCTCACAGGTAAACATACCAACAGCTTTATACAAAGTTATGAATCGTTTTCCAGAATTGGATTGTAAGCTTAACCAATTTATGTCATTAGCTAATACTCTGCAATGTAGCCCAACTATTTTATTTTTTCATTTTCTTTAAGAATATTAATAAATCCTAGCAAAGTATTCGGGATACAAAACAGGCCAATTTCCCTGCAATCCGTAGTCGCGCCCAAAATTTCGCCATTTGAAGTTGTCAGATATAAAATTTGGCAAAGTTGTGAGATATGAAATCATGCTAAGCTCTTCCTTAGGGCTTAATTTAAGGCTAGGAAGATGCGAAGCTCGGCCAGCTCTTATGCATTTATTAGGCGAGGTGTCAATAAAATTGATTTGGTCACTGACGATGCAAGTTACAGTTCTCATTTCCAGACCCTGGCACAGTGATTATAAACATAGAATTAAAATGAATTCGAACATTTAAATTAACGTTTATCCGTAAGAACGGTTACCAAGATATTTCCAACGATGGTAGGTTTGGCCCTTAATTCGAAACTTGGGCGAGATGGAGGAGGACGTATGCTTAGTAATGTAATTATAAATATTGAATGGCTTATGGACGAAGGCCTACTTTAGAGGCCTATTGAATTAAGCTGCCAACTACCTCATTGATTTTACAGACATTATTGGTATTGTTTCCGTATGAATTTTGGCCGCTGTCAAACTGGCAAACGTCCTCGATGTCAACCCACACCAACTACAAGCGACAATGGACAAGCTGAGACATGCTTACAACTGACAAAATGTAACAGGCGTGTACGTGATTTAACCAAGTTTGGGTAGTCGACAAATATCTAACTGATATACCTTTGACAAGTTTTAGTAACTTAATTTTATTAGCGCTGCAGGGACCGTTAAAACCGTTGAGATGGGATAAGCTAGTCAATCTTCATTTATTTATTTTTCTAATTTCTGCGTTTGGCACATTTTACGTTATAAACACCGCATAGGTTAGTACTTTATTTGGTGAGTCTACATTTATTTGTGGAATCATTCGTCCTGTATTGTAGTTACTGATTAACTGATCCACACACTCCTATGTCCATCGGTCTGGTAATTAAATAGGCTGTTGGTAATCCCAGTACGCATGTAAACGCCAAACGGTCATTGAGACCACTGGTCATAGCAATAGCGTGCACAATGTTTAGGTTGATTTTTGGCATAATAACACGGATCCATGAGAGAGTTTCTTCAGTGGCTTCGTGGAAGTGATACATGACAAATAAATATATTATATATAAAAATTGCACTTAATTCCACATATATTATATATACCTAGGTATAATATATTTATTTGTCATAATAACACGGCTTGCCTACATTTTGAAAAGTATAGCCACTGCCCTTAAAAATCTTATATTACCATATAACAACAATTAGAGGCACGTAGTGGGTACCAACCTAACATTGTAGAAAACCTCTACAGACAGAAAAATTAGAGAAAGGAAGACATGGAAAAATTTGGGATTTGAACCTCAGTGTCACCTTTCCGGGATGGTATGCCAAGAACTACACCATATCTGTCGCAGGTCAAAAACGGCAATGAGCGCATCATTGTCACTAGAGCACGGAAATACGAAACAACGTGGATACCACCGCGGCAAGGTGGTGACTCGGGTTCAAATCCCATATAATTCCATTTTTTTATGTCTATCTCTAATAAACCTGCACTTAATTTAGTTTCCCTTCTGTTTGTAAAACTTTTAACGACTCCACTGCGTTATTCATGTTAATCATACGATAATAGACCTAAAGCATGGGAGCTATCGACACTCACCTACCTTCACGAGCAAGCCCCGGTTAGACTCATTCATAGACTTTACACGCAATGATTTAAACATTAAACTATAAAAATACGTATTTACCTTTCATCCCTCTGTCCTCGTCTTTCTCATTGTTGTTATCATAGGACCCACTGAGAATATCTGAAAATAACATCAAGTTAATAAGTAGTGTAGTCAACACATTTAGTCATGTTCAATAAAAATAACTTAGTAACATTTTACGTCATACTATTATAAAAACACAACCGGTTTCGGCTCACGACAGTAAGTTTCAAAAAGTGGATAAGGAGACTATTATTATGTGTATTAGAACGGAACTCCTGACCGGGCACGGGCCATTTCTTGTCCACTTGGAGAGGATGGGCTTGGCTACAAGAAGGGAATGTCGCCGCTGTGGATTGCGGACTGTGGACACTTCTCTACAAGTGTAGTGCCCTCTGGAGGGAGAGACGAATGCCAGGGGGCTGCTTCACGGATCTCCTGCAAGTCAAGGCCATCGGCTTGGAGAACTTGGCTCTGTTCGTCAATAAAATTAAACTCACACATTTGTGAAGTGTGAAGTGACTTATGACGGTTCAGCCAATTTCAACAATAATAATATTTTTTCATCTTCTCTTCTTTTTTCTTAAAATTCAAAGCTTCAAACTATAGAAAAGAGTTGCAGACTTTCTTTCTGACACAGGTGCAGCTACAGAGCTTGACTCTAGCGGGTACTTACTGAAATTATTGACATTTATTGCCTCAGAAAGGCAAGGTGCAAGAGGAAAAACATTGGCCGAGCTCAAGAGTCAAGACGTTAGCGTCCAACCGGGTCTTGTGTAAGAAATAGGGGGCGACTCCATCACGCTGCGCACGCGGCACTAAGATGGAAGAGGAAGAAGAAGAAGAGGAGAGGCAACGTTGAATAAGAGTAGTCTCCAAAGCTAAAACGTAGGTGCAAAACAGCCAAGCCACTGAAGAATGCATGAATGTGGCAAATTCTGGAAATTTCCGCGACACGCGGTGAAAGAGCCAGCCCTCGCTGGTCCATATATTGACTTTCTAAGTAGAAATGGGTCCGGGCGACCCCCTGACGCTGCCGACGCTGCACTAAGAGGGAAGAGGAAGAAGAAGAAGAAGAAGAAAGGCCAAGTTAGATCTTAGTAGTCTCTAAAGCTAAACAGTCCTGCTTCAATCATAAACAACGTAGGTGCAAAACAGCCAAGCCACTGGAGAATGTATGAATGCGCCAAATCCTGGAAATTTCCGCGACACGCGGTGAAAGAGCCAGCCCTCGCTGGCCCATAAATTGACTTTCTAAGTAGAAATGGGTCCGGGCGACCCTCTCACGCTGCCCTAAGAGGGAATAGGAAGAAGAAGTAGAAGAAGAAAGGCCACGTTCGATCGTAGTAGTCTCTATAGCTAAACAGTCCTGCTTCAATCATAAACAACGTAGGTGCAAAACAGCCAAACCACTGGAGAATGCATGAATGTGCCAAATTCTGACAATTTCCGCGACACGCGGTGAGAGAGCCAGCCCCCTCTGGCACAAAAATTGACTTTCTAAGTTATATCGCTCTACTTGGCATGATCCAATATGCACAGTTGTAAAATTTCAAGGTTAGGGCTACACGTGCATCAACATATAGCAAAAGAAGTAAGAAGACTGCTGATCGTAGCCAAAACTCCTCGTCGAGCCACACTGTCTAAAGCGCAGAGCGCTAACCTTGGCAAAATAGTGCGGATCATGTGAGCCCGCGGAATGATCAATAAATAAGGAAAGCACTGGACTTTTGCCAAATCTGCCAGCCTGCTCTGTAACTTTCAAAAATTCACTCACAGGTTTATAACATATTTATAACGGATGTTTTTAAAAATCTCTATAATTTGGTTGCATCACGTTTAAGTGACAAAATCTAAAAATAGCTGTCGCTCGGAGTCCATTACGCTTTACTGTTCTGGCTGACATCAGAAAACATCGTGAGCAATTCATTGTAAAACAGATACACAGGTAAAACCCGGTACGAGCTATCCCGTACTTGTTTTCCTATTTATCAATTAGTATAATTTATTTTCGACAGATGGTTTCTGATGGCTACATCTTATTCTGTAAACAAAATTCAGCTCGATTCTTGAAAAAAATTTCTTGCAGATTACATTTTAATTTTTTAATTTTATCGTGTTCATAATCGTCAAAAAACCCAAATGCAATATCTCATTAAGTTCCGAAAATATTTTGCCCTCCGCTATAGTGGATTTTATAGCGGTTTCGAAAACCTAAAATTACGACTGGATTGGTCATTTCTGATATATTTTTTTTTCTTTCTATAAATATGTTTTTAGGATTAGTCTACCACTCTTAGCCTACCACGGTTCGGCCATGAAAAAATGACAGTTTCACACAAATCTGTGGGACACCATGTAGAGGACACACCGCCCTCTCTAACTAACCCCCTTAACCTGCACTTAGCGGATTATCTATCACTTGCGGGACACCCTGTAGAACTCTACATAGACATTTCGTAAAGCTTTTCCGCGGAAAACACCCTTCAGTACTCCGTCTTTTTGCTCCGTAAATTATCAATCAGACTTAAAGTTTAATTGAGATAGCAACTGGTTCAGAAACTACAAAAGCACTTAGGCGGCTATTCCACCGACCTCGTTTTGCAGCGTGAGCGTGATATTGACGTGGTAGCAGACATTAAAGACTTATTAATAATGTCTGCTACCACGTCAATGTCACGCTCACGCTGCAAAACGAGGTCGGTGGAATAGCTGCCATGGGGAGGAGGAGGAAAGGAGGCTATTCATGGCTTGACGCCATGACCCCGTCCAAAACCAAGCACTTCATTCGCCACTCCTTTTTAAACACTCGTTTGTGAAATTACAGTAACTGTGTTTTTTTCATTGTCTGAGTGAGTTGTTACTTAAATACCTAATTCACTGATGAAAAAAAAACAGTTCCTCCAGGTGCGCAATTTTACAGTATACGTAAATAAGTAAGAAAGCTCGTTACTGAATAAAGAAATCTGTAAGAAACATGCATGCGCGCCGTTTATAAAATTGTATACATTTTGAAATCTCAGCTCAACTAGAAAACACTGTTACATCCTAAGAAGGTGAGGGCTAAGTCATGACATGATAGAACATAATTTCTTCATTAGGGCGGGGACGAAATTCGCATCCAAAACTATCATTGTCTAGTTCTTTGCAAAGGGATTACGAGCTCTCAAAAGAGCAGCTAATCTTACACCAACCGTGGTGACCCACGGAGCCCCTCTGAGGGCAAGAGGCGAGCGGACAAATTTGTCTGCTGCCGCGTTTTAACCTATCTCGAAGCATCCACGTGAAAATCATAACAACATGTCTGACACTTAGTGAGAAGGGAATTATATGATAGATAATACGGCAGACTATGTTCTTAGCTAACAACCGAACGCCGGTTATTTTGAGAATTCTTCTTCGCGAGAATGCCCTTGCTTTCTACAACGCTTTAATAAATACTAGGTATTTTTAGATATCGCCTGCAGCCATTTTACCAGTTTAAATTAATTAAAAAGAAGAATGAGGCCGGAGCTGACAGTGGGTTAATTAATTTATGTTCACGTCTTGAATGTCTTCTTCTTACTCAATATGGTGGAACGGGCGACCATTGGTCGTTATTTGGCTGTTTTTGCTTTCCAATTTATACGTAGTATAAGGAAAGCTTTGTGATGGTCGAAATTTACGATTCCGAGATTTCAACGGATTTACACGTTTTGAGGTCCCAGGAACACAAAAGTGTTTTTTACGAAATGTCTGTCTGTCTGTTCATCGATTTCCGCCCCAAATACTCGGTCGATTTTGATGAAATTCAGCATTCACCACTTTCAGGGTGACAAGGGACTGTCAATTCATATTACACAATCTCTGTCATCCGCAAGATTTTTGCTTGGCCATGGATTCAACTTTGGAACTTACATAGCGCCAAGCCTCCTGATTATTGTAGATTCCAAACCAATTGGCTTTCGCCTCTCACATGGATAATTATTTCTAATTATACAGAGGTGAATAGGTGGCGGAATGAGCCCCGTGACTTCCTTTCCGAAAGTCCAGATCGTGATCCACTACACTACCGCTTCACCAGCAACTCAATAACCGCCTCACACAATTACCAAATCCGATCAGACCAGTCAGTGTGACCAGTCTCATAGGCTGCTGACAATATCTATCAAGTGAATGGTCATTGAGGGCATTGAACGTAGAAGTATATTGGATGCACAATTCAGATTTGTCGGACTGCAGGTTGCTGCAAGTCGAGTACCGATATGAAGAACTATTTTTTCCCAAGCTATGGCCAATGGGAGGTGTACATAGATATTAGCCACCCCTGAATCACTCCAAAATATGTCAGTTTATGTATTTTTATTTAGTCTATTAAATTTAACATGTAAGCTATAAAGTCTCTCCTAGTAGTAGAGGTCCGTTTCACAAGCCATATTATACGGTATTTTTTAATGTTTCATTTGATAATTCGGTAAATTTTTATCTCCTATCAGTTTAAGGGAAAAATCAACCAAGACTAGAAAGGATCTTATAAGCTTAGTCCTATATAAGAAATTGTTCACAACTTGGATCTAGATCAATCCTTTATAACTTACGTGTTAAGTAAAATATAAACTAACAGATTCCAAATTTCGAACTTTTCACCATCCCTCGACTCCAGGGGTATTGCTTTGAATAATACTACCATCATGTCACGCTTCCTCTTAATTTTCACGCTGATGTTAAATGTGCTTCACACTTTAAACTAACAACTTGACTTCTTCTTGATATATTATTTAGCATTATTTTCTTATTCTATCAATTTTACTATTTCCTATCACCTGGGCGTGTGTGGCCTAGACGGCATTGCGCCCCAAAAACAAAACAAAAAAAAAATGTCCTATCACCTGTTAGTTTTCATGGGGCGCTCAAGGCGCGCATTCTCTCGCAGGGGGCACCATTGACAGTTCAAATTAAGAATATTATACTGATAATGAACGTAGAAGTTACTATACACATTTATTAATTAATTAATTCTCTGTCATAATTACCGAATGCCCTATATAGGCAGCGGGCAGACTTTCATTACCTAAACCACACACCCTGCCAAGCTTAATTGGGGACAAGCATGGGCCGGTCACGGCAACGTTAAGCTTTCTTATCAAGACCGGAGTCATGCTACACCTGCAGACAAACACAAGAGAACCATCCTAAACCAAAACTACCCAACAAAAACCAAATAAGTCAAAAACCTCCGCACACACACAAACCGATCGGCGCAAATACTCGAAAGAGTCTCGCGCCTATAAATTTAAAAAAAATATATATATATATAAATTAATTCATTATGATAAGAAGTCAATTTGAACGTACCGTGACTATTGATGAAATTG
Source organism: Psococerastis gibbosa (assembly GCA_963971405.1). Classification (NCBI taxonomy): domain Eukaryota; kingdom Metazoa; phylum Arthropoda; class Insecta; order Psocodea; family Psocidae; genus Psococerastis; species Psococerastis gibbosa. The sequence goes on from OZ020492.1 coordinate 12,308,237, forward strand.
GCCAGGTAGAGGTCCAGCTCGCGGACCGAGACGTGGATGTGGTACGGGTTGACACAGAGACCAGGATGTGCACATTCTGCAGCCTTTTCTAACCTTTCACCATCCGTCGACTCCAGGGGTATTGCTTTGAATAATATTACCATCACTAAATCCAATCGCCAAACCTGAAAATTCGTAACTGTGAGGCCAGCATCTTTCGCTCGTCTCACCTCTTCCAACTAGCCCATACCATCAGCTTGTTTTTTTTTTTTTTTTTTTTAAAGGTTAATCGCATACAAACAATTTAATGAATGTATCCGATTGACCTCTTCAGTCGCCTCTGTAGGTTATTACCCGTGATGAGTACGACACGTCTCCAATTGCATGGCGTGTAAAGACTCGCACAAGTGCAAGCACGTTACCGCCTGGCCACCGAAGTCGATCTGGTTAAACACTTTCAGTGGATTCAGGACTACTGCTAAGGAAAAACTCATTAACACAGTGAACTCATGACAGAAAATTATATTATTACATTATCACATTCTTCTATTATAATGTCTTTGAAGTTCACTATGATTCTTGGAATTACACACTGACGATAACTCGCTGCTAAAGGAGGGATAAATCGGCGCCGCCATGGGAGTTGAGCCCAGGCGTGGCGAGGCAGGCCGCAGTTGCAATATTTGGTTAAAATGTAGGAAAACTCAAATGGTTGTTTAATAAAGGAGGGGGGGGGGCAGCCCAATTTACTGTATTTCCACTTTTCTCAAACACTATGCTTTCGTTATCACCCAGTAACAATTTCAGCAAAACCTTTCTCCGTGCTGGCTCTTCTTCAAGTGGAGCAATCAGTCGAATGCGAGACCGGTCTACAGCTTTCAGCAGGGAAACCGATAGAAACTAAGTTGTATCGATTTCCCCATGCTTAGCTTGGCTGTAGACCGATCTCACTCCCGCTGATCCCAGCTATACTCGGAAAGTCGTAACTTACTTTGTTTTAACATATTTGGATCGTGCTATGACTAAATGAGCTGCCTGTCTTTTCCTGCTGTAACCATACCATTGGTCATGGCTTCATGGACATGGCAAAATCAAACCACATGAGAATTTTTCTCTGAATAATCCAAATTATGGCTACATTCAGAAGCCCGTATTCTCTAACATGATGCTTTACAGGGGCTATGTAATCCTGTCCCACTGCAGCAATGGAGATAGTACTGGACTTCCCACCCCTCCATGTTGCAGTGGAAACTTCAGCAGAAATGGCATTACTAGGAGTGGAAGGGCAATTAAAAGAGACTCAGCCTCTCTGACTACGTCTGACCACTGCCTGGATATGCCAAGCGATAGAATCCATCCAAAATACTGTTTTAGGAGGGAATTCGAAACTATATTAGGGCCAATGAAAGAATGCTGCGAATCAGCAGGAATTCTCAATAGTCACACAATCAAGTGGTATACTGATGGCTCTAGGCTAGGAAGTACCAAACCAAGAACAGGCCTTGGCGTCTTTGGTCCTGGGGTTAAATATCTGGAGTCTCTTAGGGAGACAACTATAGTCTTGCAGATTCTGCAATGAAGGTGCGGAGGACCTGCGATGCGATGCGATGCAATCGCACGAAGAAGAGCAGCATGCTCGGAAAGCTTGCAGTTACATGTAAACTTCTGAATCCCCTCAAGATCCTGGCCCTCGTGAGGGAGATAGGCCTCGAGGAAGTGATGTAGAAGTGATGTAGATACTTTGTTGCAGGGGGCACAATGGGCCAATAGGCTTAAGTGCACACAGGTAACACCTGTACCCCAATTTATAAAAAAAAAAAAAAAAAAAAAAAAAAAAAAAAAAAAGACTAAATGAAGTAGGAAAACTACCAAATGGTGCATAAGAGCGTCACAAAACTCAGCTGCATTCTGCACTCTTAGAAACAATAGGCTACTAAATGGGCTTCTGTTGGCAACTTTTTTGGACTTCAAATTTAAAACTACTGACAGCACTTAAGGGTACGTAAAATGCACAATGTTAATCTGCAAAAGTAGAAAATAATGCCAGGTACACGCGGACGCAACGCTGCGCCGGGCGTCGGCGACCCACTAAGTTATTTTTTATTTCTTATTGGCGCCAATGGGTTGGTGATTTATTGGTGAAAAAACAGTTTATTACTGAACACATTTCAGAAGATTTCTGATGCTGAGGCGTGCCCAGGTAGTGCTGAGGGAAAACCGTGCACCTGAGTGCGGACAGTTCTAAGCCAGCGTCAGAATCTTCTGAAGTACCTATTCTCTCAAATGACAAATTTCTCAGCTCGTCATTGGCGCGGCGTTGCGATACACCGAGTGCACCAGCGTACCAGTGTAAGCAGTTTCAGTCATTTTAAATAGTTATTCTTGGTGCAGTGCGTAAATTAATTAGCATAAATGAGCGGGAATTGCTAGAGTTCCATGTACGAGTGATGGACATTCGAAGCCGACAAGGAAAATTATGGAATATCTGGTACCACTTTCTTTGACCAGTCAGAGTGGTATAATAAGATGCGGCAAGTACCACCGTAAATTTAGGGAGCGAATGTCCAATCTCTTCAAGTACATAGAACTCTAGGAATTGCCATCGGCTTATGGCCGGATGGCGGTAACAGAAAGTTGTAAATGGCAACATATCGTAATCGCCTATGTCCTATTGTAGGAATAATTGATTAAAACTACGAACCCTCAGTAGTCAGGGACTGATATCAACTCACACCATAAGGCGCCCATTCCATTGACCGGCTAGGGCTATTTCCAAAAACAGTGACGTGGTAGCAGACATTCAAGACATAGGTTGCGTTTCCACCGACCTCGCATTGCAGAATGCAAATGACATTGACGGAAATTATAGAATTTATTTTTTTATAGAAATCTATTAAAATGTTTGTACTTAACAAATCCCATGACGCCATTTTTTAATTTTAGTTTGTTTGTTTGTGATTTTACTGTATGATCATTGATCAATTTTAACTATGGCATAGAGGAAAATAAACATTTCCGTCAATTCTGCAATGCGAGGTCGGTGGAAACGCCACCTAAGTCTTGAATGTCTGCTACCACGTCACCGTTTTTGGAAATAGCCCTAGCCGGTCAATGGAATGGGCACCTAAGGCTCAGTGAACACAGACTATTCTCCCAGTCGCGATTTGCCGACCTCTTTTCAATTGTACCGATAGGACTTGGTGAATGCTCGGTGCGAACCCACAAAGTCTAATTCAGAAGATTTCTATGATCTGGCGTGTCTAGGGGAAACCCGTGCAGTTTTGTGCCGTCGGCTTCACGCCAGCTTTCGAAATCGACATGAAATCTTCCGCTAGTCGTGAGACTACAACGGAAAAGATGTGGGCCAATCGCAACAATCGCGTCCGTGTGTACCGGGTCTAAGATATACATTGGCCATAGTGGGTCCACACACAGGTTTGAAAAGGGTACCTAACTAATAATGAGCTTCGATTTATATATATGATATATCGATATATGTACGCAATGCCGATATTCTTCACTATGTACAAACTGTTCTGTAAACTCAATGCACAATTGCAGCATTTTAATTTAATTTTAATTTGAATGAGCTTGTGGTATGTGCCTTACTCAATCCTCTTACTTTCCAATTTTTGACGATTTTAAAGGGCTTTCATAAAATATTTTTGACACCATTTTTAAAATGAGTAACTAAATAAACGGGCTTCGTTTAAGGTTGTAGTGCCCAGAAAGTGTCATAAGTAAGTTGACATCCACTTCAACAAACACATGCATAGGGTTGGCGTGAAAAACGACAGTAGATGCAGACTGTGTGAAGTTGAAGAAGAAACAGCTGAACACATTCTCTTTGAATGTGAAGCGCTGGGACAAACTCGATACCAAACTCTTGGCCACCCTAGGTCTGAAGAGGAAACCATCCGATCTAATCCCATCACAAAAACACTAGAATTTATCAAAAAGACTGGTGTTATAAGATGGGCGTAGACGGCAAACGTGGAAGCACAAGACCTTCTAGGTCGACGCTTATAGGAACTCAAACGAGTAGGCCCCACGAAGGAAAAAAAAAAAAAAAAAAGTTGACATGGCATAATAAATACTTTCTAACAAGTTTAGTGACCCGTACTGAGAACTGGACAAGTTCTCGAATCCTCCCCTACTCCAGAGGGTTTGTAGCCTGGGGCATAAGTTTTTTTATACACCATTTAGGAACTATAATAATACAAACCTTATCGGCTTGCCGAAGACAGTCTATTCGCCGCATCTTGCCTTTTTGGTCAGGGTTCGAGAGGACGCACATTGCTGGCTTCTTTCCCGTTATGCCCAACACAAAATCTTCGCGGCATTCTTGCGTAATATCTTTACGAAGCTTGCCGAGTAGCCGCGACGCCCACTTCTGTTTCACTTCTACCTTCTCATTCTGTGAACAATTTAAAAGAAAAAGCGTTCCAGTAACAATAAATTAGTAGAAACTATGAGGTTCCTTGTATCGTTGCTCAAAGAAAAATGAGTTCTTCTAAGAAAAACAAAATTATTTTTCAACACTTTCACTAGTTAAACTTGATAAAATGAGATATTGTTTACTCATGAGAGGATTTAGTAAAAGCGTGAAAACTACAATAGTATGCCTCACAAACGGATGAAACCAATTTTATTTATGAAGTGTCAATATGTATGCTATTTGAAGGGTTGAAGGTATACTTCAGTGTGTCGTCTATCGATTTTACCAAGAACCATTTCAAACTTCCTTATTAGGATAAAATATGGCAGCATTTTTTCGGACGGGGTTAACAGTTGGGCGGTAGTAAAACGCTTGAAAAGGAAGGAAAGATATTAAAAGTACACACCATCAGCTCTTCTTTGCATCTCCGTTCTTCGTCCAATGACATTCTCTTCTCGTGTTTTTTGAAATATTTCCTTTTCGCCGCTTGCAGGTTGAACCAAGTGTAAGAGAAAGATTTGACGAAAGGTAGTAAGGCCTCGATGAACGGATGGAATTCATCCTGAAACAAAGGAGAAAAATAGGTTAAAACAAGGGACAAATATGGTAAACCTTTTTTTATAGCCTGCTTTCTGCATTTCTGCTTTAAGCAACCCTGTCAGCCTGGCGGGGGGAGTGAGTCTGCTTATTAACTTGAGGCACTCTAAGGGCAGACTCCTTCACCTCGGGAAGAAGGGGAGTTTTGACTGGCAGGGAGGACCTGCTGATTTTAATGTATTCCGAGCCACTTGGGGAACATAATAAAGTCACACAATTATTTCGGAGGTTCCCAGGACTCGACACGCACGTAGACTGACTCGGATATAGTAAACTGACGAGGGTTTAAGCTCGAGGATTGGAACAGGATCCCATTTCTTAACTAGTGCTCCATTTGGGCTATTATATAGGTCGTTAACTACATTGTATGAGCTCAAGCTTGCTTGTATATTAAATGCAACCTTCAACTTGTTCATCGTTGCTTGCAACCAGTGTAGGTTTCTATCGAGGACATGAATGCAACACTTATCGAAGCCTTGGGCCCTGGAAATGTCCAGCCCAGTTAACGTGCGCGAATTAATGCACAGATATATATAATATGTATCCAAGTCTTGTGCGAGTCAAGCGTAACATAAGAATGTATCAAGCAATAATAATAATAATAATAATAATAATATAAGCCCGCCAATAAAAAAAAAAATGAAAATCGCTATCCTAATTTTTTGACACAATTGGCATTGTTTTCGCATTACTTCTTGCCATTGCTTTTTGATATATTGACACAAGCGCCTGATGTCAGCCTACATTAATTTTGTACAAGTTGAACGACGTTCCATTATTTTTCCATTAAGGAGCATGTCCACGTTCATCGTCCACGACCACCATAAAAATGTTGTCTCGCGAACAGGGCCTTATGAAAAAGAAAATAAGAAAATATAAGTGTGAATGAAAACCTAAAGGACAACGTCGAATAACACATTCATGGATAACATTTATGAGTATGCAAATGCAAACAACGAATAGCAGAGAACGGTGTAGAGAATAGTGGTACACCTGCATGCCAAAATTCATCAAGTAGTTTGCCCGTAGACCAAAAGAAAGAGAGACAGATATTTCGTTAGAACCATTTTATTTTGGGTACCTGGGACCTCAAAACATGTCAAAAAGTGTGTGAAAATGTCGGCCATCACGAAGCTTTTATTATACTAACGTTCAAATAGGAAAGCAATAAAATATTGGCAACATGACAGGATTAGGGTAGGTCATGGTGCGTTATTGTCGTTGCATTTGATTTGAAAATCCACCTTTTATTAGTTTCGTTGCCAGAACACCTTGCCAACTCATACAATATCTCAGCTGTAACTCTCATGGAAGTATGATCGTCCCAGAATGCAGGGTGCGTAAATTTTTCCATTTCGAGGTTTCAACGGATTTACACGTTTTGAGGTCCCAGGAACCAAAAAAGTGGTTTTTATACGAAATGTTCGTCTGTTCATTGATTTGCTGGCAAACGACTCAGTGTATTTTGATGAAATTTTGTTCACAAGTATCATATGAATCATGTCTCGGGATATCGATCATATTTTTACTATTTTTATAAGTTTTTTGCACACAGACGTGAAATAGAAAACATGTAGCATCATCTACAGCGTTTACTGTGCGAGCCCCCGACAAGTTGGTTAACTTGGGGACCCACAGGTTATTTGTATTATAAGGGTATAATTGTTAATTTATAAATATATTCCTTCGGCGCAGGGGAGTACCGGCCGAAGAAGAAGAAAAAAAAAATATATTATGTGATTTATGTCCAGGTAAGCGTCAAATGGCCTACCAGACTTGGGGGGGGGGGCGTTGGTTGAAGAACAAGAAGAAAAAGAAGAAGAATGTCCTTGTAAACGAAGTTGGCCGGGTCAACTAGTACAATATTAGTAGAGAATAAAATCCCGGCATCCCTTTGGTGGCCCGTATGGTCTCTTATTGCATTCCTATTTAAAATAAATATAATTTAATTTAATTAAATTAAGAAATAAAAATTAAATTATAATTAAATAAATATTTATAAGGAAAGCTTTGTAATAGTCGACTTCGAGATTTCAAATGTGTCGTCTTGCTTTTTACAACTAAATTTTAATTTTACTTATTAATTTTAGCAAATTAGTTATATTTAATTCATTTAAAAGTTTGTACATTGTTGTAATTAAAAAATACAAATGATTTAGTACATCAATGAGTTCGTGAGTTGGAAAGGTTGAAGTGGAGGATTATGTTACGAAGATATTAAATTTCAGCATTATTCACATGTTTTTGCAATATTTTATACTTATCGCCCTCATTCAAGATATGTCTAATCCAATTCTTTACGGTAATCTCAGATCAGTTCTTCCTAGTACAGGGAGCTTTGACAGCAGCTATGTTAATTTTTATTTAAGCAAAGTATTGCATTCTTTCTAGGATCAAATTATCACATTAATAGCAGTAGTGAAATATATTGTTGTAGTCAACACCAGTTGACCTTCCCATCTGTATTCTTTGGGCACGCCTCTTACTCCTATAAGAGTAGAAACGAAGAGATATATGACACTTCCGTGTAAGACTATGTAAATACCTGAATCCTAAATTTATAATACAGAATTTTCTCGAATACCATAAGATACGATAGCATGTGTATGTCAGGCTTAACCCAGTTGGCAGAAAACTAGACTATGAAACGGAAGGTCATGGTTCGAGACTCAACATAAATAGAAAAATTAACGACCAGTGGGCCTATTATGGCGATTAGTATTAACTTAGGCCTAGGGTTAAAAATGTAAACAAAACAATGTTGAAAAGCACTTTCCATTGTAAAATTATATTGTTTACATTTTTAATCCCAGGTTAGGTTTAAAAATAATCGCTGGTCGAGTGGTCTGTATCTATCCAATCATAATGCGTACCTTACATTCATCTTTAGCGGAAAACGCGGCTGTTAGTAGGCATGTTGTTGACCACAAAATCCCAAATAGGGCATTAAATCATGACCGAGAATTCTCTAGCAGTCCTCAAGCCTGGGCCCTTATTAGGTTGTCGCGCCACGGCGTTTCGTTTGCCCTAGCTTGTGGCCCGGAGGCCGGACGAGGTTATTAGTGTTCAGGCCTAAGGACTGCTACAGAATCCTCTTCCTTGACCACTGCTCTATTTGGGATGTTTTGGCCAGCAACATACCTGACAACAGCGTTTTTCTCCTCCTTGTGAATATAAGACACCTATTAGAATTGTTTGAATTGAATTGAATTGAAAACGACTTTATTGCAAAAAAAAGGGCGAACAATAAGACTATTAAGTCTTCTTTTCATGCTAACCTTAAAAAACAAAAATATTGTATATTGTATGTATATGTTTGGACCAAAGCAGAAATGTTTTGAAAGAAAGAAATTTATTTTTACTTACTTACTTTACTATATGTCGAGTATCGAACCTCAACAGCCTATCTTTCGCAGCACTATATTAATATCCAAGGCCGTAGGCAAGGGGGGTTCATGGGGGTTCAAACCCCCCCCCCCCCCGAAATGAAATGGCTTGATACTAGATAGAACCGGATTTTGAGAGGAAAAATAAAAACCACTATGTAATTTCTAATGAACTCTCTAAACCCCCCCCCCCCGGAAAAAAATCCTGGCTACGGCCTTGTTAATATCTGTACATTGAACCTTGTTCTGCCAATAGCCTCATTGATTTTTCGGACATTATTAGTATTGTTTCCTCATTATTATTAATTTGCATATTATTGGACTTTGACTGTTTGGGAAATAAACGTTTATTTATTTATTGACGTATGTTCAGGGTAGAGCCTGCGAAGCGATGTTTCTGGCGTCAAAAAGGAAAGCTTGCTGTTTGTTTATTCCCAGAGTATGAAAAATCTATTCACGAGAATTGTCACAGACTATTAAAATGGAAGCACTGAATAGAAAACGGAAAATCTTTGATAGACGCTTTGCATGGTTCCATTCAGACACCCCGCCCTCTGACTGGTCCACCCTCCTTGTCTCTCTGTATCGCAAACCCACTACGGTCAGCCGTTCTTCAATGGGCTCCAACTTCAGCAGACTACAGCTTCAGTTGATATCCTAGGCGACAGCCAGTAGGCTCAGCTAATGAGGCTCGAAGTAGGCCACACCAAACAGCCGCGTGCCGCTATCATCGGCGTACACTTGATGACAATATATAAATAATAATTAATTAACTCGGATCATTTATGATCATTCATCATGTCCTTTATATTTTCTTACCTGTTCATACGTTAGCATAAGGAAAGCTTTCTGATGGTCTAAATTTTTGATTTTGAGATTTCAGTGGATTTACATGTTTTGAGGTACCAGGAACTGAAAAAGTGTTTTTTACGAAATGTCTGTCTGTCTCTGTTTGTCGATTTGTAGGCTAACTACTCAGTGGATTTGGATGACATTTTGTATGTAGGTTCACAAAAATTACATCTTGGAACTAATTTTTATTTATTTTTGGACACACTCAATTTTAAAGGGTAAAAGAAAAAAATTATTTAAAAAATGACTAAAAAATAATTTTTCTGCGGAACATTTCCTAACGATCCTAACTAACTTCTGGTATGTTTCATTTGTTAAATAGAGTAACAAAACCGAAAAAATAGCTTTTCCAAGCAAAGTTTTGGTATTGAATAAAAAATTATTTTTTGAAGAAATTTAGTGCTTTGGGATAGGGAAACCCGAGTCAATTGAAATTTAACCCAAGGACAATTATTTACTCTGTTAAAAAAATTAGAGGCGAAGAGTCTGTGCACACGACGTAAAATTGCTGATGCCATATATATTGATAAAGTATTAAATGGCCTAGAAGACAATCAAAATTTCTTGAGCAAACTAAATTTTATTGTACCCCAGTTTCCAACAAGAAATTTTAACTTATTTTACCAGCCGCAAAACAGGATTGACGTAGCCATAAATTCTCCAATAAACAGGCTCACTCATTTACTAAATGATCATGACACCTTAGATCCATTTATGCAAAGCTTGGAATTATTCAGAGGAACTTGTAACCAAATTTTATTGTAAGAATGGTAGTTAGGATATATTTATATATTACGTTGTTCTTTGGTAGTTAGGTAGGTTTTTTTTTATAAATTTAAATTATTTAATAAGAAGTTACAATAGGCTATAAACAGTAGGAATTTTTGTTGTTGTTGTTGTTTTTTCGCTTTGCATTATGTAATATTTATACACATAAGGGCTACGGCTGTGTGATGCAATACATTTTTTCTATTTTCTATTAACTATTACAGCATACCTTAATTGGTAAATAGGAAAGAATATACGGGTTTACTCGCACGGTTTCTATTACCATACGACAGCATTTTGGCCGTCAGTAAACTGGCATAAGGGCTATAATTTAATCCCATAAGTCATATACGCAACCTACACGGATTACGGGCGACAATGGACCAACTGAGAGATATATAGTACATACCATACCAGGCGCGTGCCGGTTTTAACCGCGTACGGGTTCCTCCTAACTCTAGTCGTAGTATACACCAATATCCCGAGAAAAAAACTTAGCATATGAATTCCAGCTAAGCCTGAGCTGTTGTACTGCCCGTCAGCCTTTACACATAAAGAGGTGATATTTTATCATCTATGATATTGTTAATAAATTATCGCTAACTACTGAAAAGAGTGCTGTTAAGCACAAACTATATTTTTCTAAGTTTACTGCACCACATCAAAGATTCGCATTCAAAGCAGCTGCGATAAGTTTGAGTTGGTTAAAAAAAAAACTCAGTTAAAGTTCAAGTTTTATTAGCCATTGAACCAACAGCGATGCTGCATTATTTTAACGAGCTCCCGTGCCGGTTTGTGATTTGCTCCCTTGGAATAATTATGCGAGCTTAAAATAGGTTTATGTATCAGCGGAATCAAATAAATATGCAAGTATGCTCTTGCCACAGTCTGAAATTCTGGTTTCAGGGGATATAGTATTTTGGTCTACCCAGGAAAACATTTTATTTGTCTTTAAATCAATTGCCTGCAGGATAGCTTGTTTTGATACTTTGATGATTAATGTCTACCGTATATTTTACGTAAGTGCAAGAAGAACTAATTAGATCGGAGATTTGCTAAGACACGAGAACTTCGTAAGCTACATCTTAGAAGGAACTATTTAAGGCGTCAACCGACCTGGGCGCCCGAGGAAAGAATATCTACAGCAAGCGAGGGAGGATGTAGGGGCCAATACATACGTGGAGCTGAAGAGGGCGTGCCAGGATCGAGGGGAGTGGAGGCATCGATGCCACATGTTGCTGCTGCTAACCAGCCAGCCGGCTATAACTTGAAGAAGGAGAATTAAAACAAGATTGTAACATGAAAGAATTTAAATTGTACTCAAGATTATGTATGTATAAGATTTGCATTTTATTAGACTTTTAGGTCTAATTGCAAATAAATTATTATTTATTTTATTTACCAGACGTTTTTTAATTTTTATTCAAGTTAGGTCCGTTAAAAAATTTATTTCAAAATTACTGAGATAAACATAGCAGATAACTAGCTTGTATACCGTATTGCAGAGAAGTGCTAATAGTTTTGATCCAACCCAGAAAAGATTTTCTTTCTTGACTACCGCTCTATTATCGATTTTGTGCTCAGCGACAGCGGGGTTTTCCCCTACCGGTCAAGGTAAGGTGCCCATTAAGATTGGGAAACTCGAACCTCGTACTTTCTTTTCAGAGCCCAGTCTTCTGCCAACTGGGCTATTCCGGCCCCTTAAAAAAATTTATCACTGGTGGAAAAAAAATTCCTAGCACTAAAATATCTCTTTTCTACATTTTGAAGTACATTATGAATCACTAACAGTAATTGGCCATTTTTTTGAATTTCTGACATTCTCAGTAGTTTTTTTTTTTAACAAATCTAGTTCTATAACTGTAGCAGATAGATGTTAGTGATGGCCACATACTGTTCATAAAAATGTAGAGGAACATCTCTTCTAATAGATGTGACATTTTTATAGCTCTACGAATGTATACGAATATTTCTTGTACTATTTGATTTATTACACCCGTAAAATGTTTGCCTATCGGTTTCTCTAGCCTTATGGTTATTCGGCTTGTCTGACTGGAGCGGATCGGTCATGAATGGGGACCCTTAGGAATGTAACGAGAAAATGGCATGGCACGCTTATGTTTCAAGGTGTGATTCGTTGAACCACTACCTACTTAGTTAGGCATATACTCCATATCGACACCATGAATGAAATACATACCTACGAGGTTCCATACCTAATTTGACCTTTAACTTCTTTATAACATCCAGTATGCGGAAATCATATCCATCAATCTATCCATTTATCTATCTATCTAACTTTTAAGATTTAAATAATTTTATTAAATATATGGAAGAAAAAACATTTTCTGGCCATGCTTCGGAGGGCATGTAAAGCAGGCGGTCCCGGGCCTTCCTAGTTGAGTGTAAGAGAGGGCTTTATAGCCCTAACTCCGCTAGGTTGGCTTAGTAATAGAACTACAAAACGTCTTTATTTATTTATTTATTTACTTAGCATGACAGTCCGAAAAGGTTAAAGGGTAGAGGGGTTTCTTAGAAGACCCTATTAGTTGGCGAATGCAATTCGATTGCAAGGTGGTAGCGTGCTTGTACTTGTGCGAGTCTCTACATACCATGCCATCGGAGAGGTGTCGTAACTCAACACTCAACACGGGTACTAACTACAGAGGCGACTGAAGAGGTCAATCGGATACATTTATTAAATTGTTTGTATGCAATTAACCTTTTATAAGTAAAAAAAAAATGTGGTTGTGGTCGGCGATATTATCGACAGCTGCATTTTTCCTGCTGGTGAAAGTAACACGTTGTAGAACTCACAAAACGGGAAAATAAATTTCAGGGGCTCTGGTTTGTTACAACCGAAGGATACTACAATGGAGGAGTGGTGTACCTTTGGGTTTCATCGTCTTAACTAACTGTGGCTACTACTATTGTCGAAAATCGTATTAAGAGTTAATTATTAAAAAAAAAAAAAAAATGCGGGGGCCCCATATGCCACAATTGTCAGGTTCCAGTCATAGCTCCTCACATAATTATAGAACTCCCCGATTGCTCATTTATAGAACTTTCCCTCCCAATACGGATTTCCAAAAAGCGGTATCCAACGCTGCAATCCTATTTAAGCATACCCCCCTTCCATTTCTGCACTCAACGGCCTTAGGAATCTAGCAAGCTTCATTTAGCTTCAAAATAGCAGTAGCAAAGTCGGAATTTACCGCAACATAAACACTGAATTAAAACAAACTGTTTTTGACCGTGTTTGGGTAATCCTTTGCCCAGAGTGCTCCCGATAGCAGTTTGCCAAACCATGACATATTCATTACAACGCATACACATCAGAAAGCGCGTTTAACCTATGGGTTTAGGGCGTAATATTTAAAAAAAAAAATTAAAATATAACATAAACTTAGAAAAGGCAGTGTTAGCCCGTTTTCAACTAGAACGGGTTGCGGTGAAAAGGGTCCAGATAAGTACAGCTGAATTACCGTCGGAAAGTACTTTTCTGAAATAGTTGGAGCTAATTTTAGCTAATTTTCCTACAGAAATGTTCGGGAAACTATTGTCGGTTAGATCTCTGACACGTTCGAAGTAGACATAAGACTGAAAGTGCAAAGATTTTTCAATGTGTTATCCATCATAAATCATTGAGGACAACAAGTGCAGACACTGCCTGTTGGACAGAGAGACAACGTCACATCTGCTGCTGTTATGCCCTAATCTATGTAGACGGAGAATTGAATGTTTCGGCATTCAGCCAAGCCATTATTGCAGAATCGGAAGAGGATTCCGTACCGGCGGGGAGGTTGGCTCGGATGATGAAGAAGACAAGGGTCTTCTAGAGTAAAAATGCGGGGTGCTTGATGGGTCCCAAAGGACCTATGTCTTTGGTTCTGCAAGGAACACCAGCCAATCATCACGTGCAAAATAATACGACTAGAAGAAAATCTGGAACTTCAAATAATTTCTAACCAGCGACACAAGTCTCAATCTGAGAACTTAGCGCCTGGTCAATATTAATGAGTCGTATCGAAAACTTACTTACTCTATAGCAGACAGCAGTGTCTAGGATCTGTGAAATTTAGAAATTTAGAATCCGAGCTTCTAAATGTTTCGCCTAGATCTGCTGCCGACATCTTCAGTGGCAACAGTTCAGTAATGTGACAACCTTAAGAGTGTAAAAATCAAATTTCACTTAAAATATCGATTGTAGAGCCCTGAAGCAGAAGAAAAAGGTTCCTCAACATTATTGCACCGTCAAAAACACCGATCGGTCACAGCTGTAGGACTTGATCTTTAAAATATAACGGACAGTGAGTCAGTGACTATGTCACATCGAAGGAGTTCCAAAACTGTGGCAAATAGGTGTCAGCCACATGCTAAATATAAAAATTTAGAGAAACATTTCTTCTACAACATGATTACATATGATTTTCCCTTAAAACATTTTTTTTCTTCTCGTGCATTGGCATATTTCTACGCAGAAATGCTCGAAAGATCCATAAATTAATCCCATACCTGGCAACTGCCTCGTTTTTCTTTGGCGGGAAACCATAACTCCGATAATTGTCGAGTCTCTCATTTCAGGACCGTACACATTTAGACAGAGGATTCCTTCGCTCTAACCAGCGAGAAAATATATTTATAATAAAAATACAATTTATTATAAACGATTGGTCGCAAGAATAACTTGTATTAGTGAGGTAGGCACTCAATTCAAAGTCAACCTTGAGGAGCCAGGTTCAAGAGGCTTAAAGACTGGTTTAAGACTCCGCGGGTGCATCAACATGGGCCTAGAGATAGGGGACCTGCCCCAAGCTCTGCCCACAATCTTCGGAGAAACGTCAACGTCCCAGGTCAAATGTAAACAAACTCTGTTCTGATGTGGGACCTTGTCGGCTATCACTTTTAGTTAATTCTAGACTGTTAATTCCTTTAATGCCATTTTATGCAACCATTCTCATTTAATATGCAGCATGAAGGCCCGAGATATGTATTATAAGCAATAACCATATACGCCCATGATTTAATCGAAAAAAAAGTTCTGTCGGAGCTTGTCGACCATCACTCGTAGCTGGTTAAAGCATAAGAGCCAGTTTATGTAGACATTCTCAAGTAATCATAAATACGTATCATAGCCATCTGCGCCAGGGTGAAATTGAAAAAAAGTTGTGATCTGATGGGACCATGTGAAGTGTAACTCAAAGACTGTTCCAAACCGCCGACTCCTATACGACGTTTAAGATTTTTTTTTCAACAGGACACACAACGATTTTGATTTAATATACAACCTAATCATAATATTTTTAATGTGAATTCAAAAAATTCTTCTCATCCGTTCTCATCACAGCTGTCCTACTGCGCCCCATTTTAAATTTATGTAAGAACTGCAGCTCGATCATGGCGATTTGGGATTATTATAATACCGGGGTTTATTCAATTGCTTTTAACAAATTAGTGCAAAATGCGCGAGACATTCAAAATGATAACTTAATAGTTTTGGTGAGTTTTCAATTTTTCCTCCCTTAGATGTAGACACATTAATTAAAATTCTTATTATATTTCAAAATTCTACCTGGACATTTTAATGCTTATTAGTATTTCCTTCAATTAATAAACAATTAAACAATTCTAATAATGTATTAAAATGAATTTCCCGCGCATATTTTAATAACACCGTCACGTGACACCTTACTACTGTGGTATTAAAAAATAAACCCCGGTCAAGGCCGTACCCAGAGGGATGATCCAAGGGGTCTAAACCCCCCCCCCCCCCGAAATATTTTCGGCGTACACTCGATAGAATGTAACTTTATATATTTATTGAGGTTACCTCACCTCCGGTGGCGTTAGATGGACACGCTTCGCCCCCCCCCCCAAAAAAAAAAATTCTGGCTACAGCCATGACCGCGGTATTATATAAAACCCGGCATTATAATAATACCGAACTGCCATGATCGGGCTGCTGATGTTTTTTTTTTTGTTTTTTTTAAAGGTTAATCGCATGGAAACAATTTAATGAATGCATCCAATTGACCTCTTCAGTCGCCTCGCTAGGTTATTACCCGTGTTGAGTTACGACACGTCTCCGATTGCATGGCGAGTAAAGACTCCCACAAGTGCAAGCACGTTACCACCTGGCCATCGAAGTCTTACTTAGATAATAATAGCTGTACATACTCTGTTGATTTTTTCTATCTTGGCGCCTTGGCCACCAAAAATCCTAGCCTATAGGTACAGCGGCGTACAACGTAGCATGAGGCTAAGCCGACATAAAAAGAATCTCTTCGGCTGAGTTTATGGGAGGAGTCAGTGATGGTGGGTGCCTTGGTGCCCACGTGCTCCTTATGGTAATCGTACCCACTCATCTGGTCAGGAATCCGACTCAGGTGTTTAACATTGGCATCTCCATACAACACGCCAATCTCTGAGGCTACGTTGGACCAGATAACTATATCGAGAGAACCTCCCTGTTGTCATCTCCATGGACTTGCGCACAGAACGGACTAAAACCCTCCAAGTACAGCCTTACTGCACCTTTCCTAGTTACCGCACTGCTGCGATTCCTTCCCGACCCTAACTCCACGATATCCACTTTCTTCCTCAACCATCTTTTTTAAGTCACGAACGTCTTCCTTTCAGCAGCCACAGGACCCAACCTGTTGCGAGTTAGGGGTGGGTCGGCTGAGCGGCCTCGCAAGAAGTAGAAGTCTCAGTTAATCCTACACTACCTGGATGCTACCCTTAATCACCCATGTAAATGGCCATGGCAGTGATGAAAGGGTAGGGCACAGGTGTTTGGTTTAAAAATTTCCCACATTCACCGAAACAAAAAAAAATCTCCATAGAATACCATTTTTCTTCAAGTTACAGCCGGATGATGGCTGGTTGGCAGCAACATATTGCAGCGATGTCTCCAGTCTCCGCGATGTTGACATGCCCTCTTCAGCTCCACATAGGAATATCATAGAATGCCCAATTACTAATACCATGAGAGAATCTTTTTATTTATATAAATATACAAAACTCCATCAAATCAAGGATACACGTAGTAAGAATACCAGAAGACCGCATACAGAACAGAAGTAAAAACGAGCTGGAAGACTGGATGGACGAATAAGAAGCTGACTCCGCGAGTTGGGAGTCCATAGATGATGGAGCTTCGTGCAAAACCAAGATAACTCGAAGAGTATTGCCGAGCAGGCCAAATCCCACCAAGATAAAGAAAAGGAAGATGACGACGAAGGCACTAGACACTAGACAATGGACATGCTGTGTAAAATGTGAAAATGCAAGAGATTGTGTTTAAAAAAAAATTCTGGTCAGTGGAGAGGGACTGAGGGTAGTCCTTAATTTTTAGACAATAAAGGAGCCTAGCAGCTAGATTTTTCATTTCTAACTGATTTAATGTAGCATATAAAAAGGAAATTTCAACCGCTAACAAATTTACATACCAGCCGTAAATTAAAATATAGCATAATCTCTAAACTACCAATCCGCAGGAGAAATGAAATGACAATTTTGAACTATCTACACCTTACGTAAGTTGATAGTAACTCAGACTGCAGCATTCAGGGCGTAAAAATTGATATCCGAAAGTTTATTTTGGGGTAAATGAGAGAGAACTGTGGCCTATGACGTCAGACTTATTTCTATCAGTCCGACGAGGCAGTTTCTGATTTAATTATACGATAGAAAACAATATTATGTTCCCCTTGCATCCTGTTTCCTGCTGGGAACTTCAAGCTTCTATATCTTACGGTGGCCAATAACAAAATACTTTTATTTTTTTACAGTAACCGCTTATTATATTTTTCACTGTATGCTTAAGAGACTATTGATTGGATTTGGGTATCCGTTATTTTGTACAAAATGAAATTTCACAGGACCTATACCTTAGAAGTTATGTTCTTCAAATCTTTTTATACTCGTACAGTGTGTGGCCGTCACAAGCAGTGATTGGGCACAGTTATGAAACTTCTTTAACCGGGTTCCCCACGCTTTCCGTTTTGTTTTTGATTTTTTTAAACTAGTCAAGTTCCATAACTGGTAGTAAATGTTAGTGGTGGCCACATAGTCACATACTATGCATCAAAATGTAGAGGAACAGTCCTTTTAAAGGACGTGACCTAAAATAGCATTGTATACGGGTTTCCCCTTCCATTGTCACTTAATCTCTACAGCCACAGCCGTCACCATGTGCGGTTGGTACAAGGTTATTTTCCATAGTTTCCACCCACCAAGCAGCATTAGGAAAAGAACCGGTTCGAGTAATGCCGTACATGCTTTCCTATTTATGAATTAGTATTGTTACCGAGATAGATAATATGTTCCATGGTTAGGAAAAGAACCGGTACGAGTGAAGCCGTACATGCTTTCTTATTTATGAATTAGTATAGTTACCGAGATAGATAATATGTTCCATGGTTAGGAAAAGAACCGGTACGAGTGAAGCCGTACATGCTTTCTTATTTATGAATTAGTATAGTTACCGAAATAGATAATATGTTCCATGGTTAGGAAAAGAACCGGTACGAGTGAAGCCGTACATGCTTTCCTATTTATGAATTAGTATAGTTACCGAAATAGATAATATGTTCCATGGTTAGGAAAAGAACCGGTACTAGTGAAGCCGTACATGCTTTCTTATTTATGAATTGGTATAGTTACCGAAATAGATAATATGCTCCATGGTTAGGAAAAGAACCGGTTCGAGTGAAGCCGTACATGCTTTCTTATTTATGAATTATTATAGTTACCGACATAGATAATATGTTCCATGGCTAGGAAAAGAACCGGTACGAGTGAAGCCGTACATGCTTTCCTATTTATGAATTAGTATAGTTACCGAGATAGATAATATATTCCATAGTAAATAATTGCCCTAGGGTTACATTTCGGTAAACATAATAGTCTCCTTAGTAACTTTGTAAAACTTGCTGTCACTCATTGTTAAAATTTACTTCGTATAGTCTTACATTTCGGTTGCTAAAATTTCCTTATCCCAAAGCACGGAATTTGTCTATGGGTCTACAGTAATAATGACAGGGTACACAATGTATGGGCGCGTGAATTAACCATTATGGGTTAGTTCTAAGAGTGGGCCGAAAGGCCCAAAATTCGCCCATATGGAAAATAAAGACAATCTTCTTTCATTCTTCTTTTTTAATTTCTTCAAGAATTATTTTTTGTTCAAAACCCAAAATTTTGTTTGGAAAAGCTACCCATTACTCTATTTAACACCTAAAACATACCTGAAGTCAGAAACCATCGTTAGAAAGATTCGGTCGGCTTGACACCAGCTTCCGAAATCGTCGAGAAATCGAAATAAATCTTCTGCTAGCCCTATGGCTACAATGAAAAAGACGTCGGCAAATTGAGACAGGGAGAATCGCCCGCTTGTATAGGGCCAAAACTTCAACCGTGGATTAAGTGAACCCTAATTTCAGTGCCATGCAAAATCGGTTTCGTTGGCAAAGTAGTAGCATGCTGCTTGTACTTGTGCGAGTCTCTACGCACCATATGATCGGACGCGTGTCGTTACTCAACACGGGTACACCTACAGAGGTGACTGAAGGGATCAATTGGATAGGATACATTCATTAAATTGTTTGTGTGTGATTAACCTTAAAAAACATTTTCGATTGTTTAAATTTACCACCGAGAATCCCATGCTCAATTATTTAAAACATAGTTTAGCCTGCTAATTACGGATAGTGAATCACCCTATTATATACAACAACTCTCAACATAAACGTGGCCTCACACCCTAAATGAAAAAAAAAATGTTACTAATAAAATTAAAAGTTATTTGTTTTGGGCAATATAAGCGGTTACGGCATATTGTAATCGTCAAGTGACAGATAAAACTCGAACAGGTAATTAGAACAATTTTATTAACGTAATAAAACATAACAATTAACTTTATTACTACACATTAAGGTGCAGCTAAAAAGGATGAATTGTTGATAAAGATTACATGATTTAGCAGCTGCTTCTTTTACTTATATAATCTATACATAGTCGCTCAATAAACCTTAGACCTTAGGGCTTAATATCGCCAAAAGGAAAAGAAGCACCTGCACTGCTTATATGTTGGGCTACCATCGATAGCGCACTCGCCTTTCTGATTACCTTTCAATGCTCACCAATCCGTATTTTAATTTGTCACCCCGTTTGTCTGACATATGAACAATTACAGTAGTATAGGTCACTTTCTCCACCTTAGCTTACCTGGCCTGAAGACGGTGTCTGCAAATATGTTGATACATCGGGCTCTACCATACAACTGCGCAGAGTGTCAGGGATGAACATGTTCTACTAGCAGAACCGGCTCGGCAGCACAACTTCACTAATAGTCAGCAACGCCATAACGCCACATCACTAGTTATCGCAATTTACACATTTTCCACACTAAATAAAGACACCATCACAGTACTTCAAATTAACCAATTGAACTCAGTCTATTTCAATATATAAAAGTATCTAGAAAAAAAATTATAAAAGTCAAGATTTTCCTGATATAACTAGTTATGGATTCGGGCCGAAACAAAAGGAACTAGTAGCTCCCCAGTAGTAGGTAATTACTAGAACAGATTTTATAAAATTAATTAATCTCGACAATAAAAATTACATATTACTTATTTCAGCTAATTTATTAACTGTAGTCAGTAATTGTCATGTCTGGACCGGACCCATCACTAGATCTTTTTTTCGTTATCCTTTTCCCCAGATAGTTAGATACTAGAATACAATAATTAAAAAAAAATCGTCCGAATCGCAAAGCTTTTGTTTGTTTGGGAAATGGAAGACTCAACAGTGCTGCATTAAGTCTAACTCATAATTATTATCTCAATTATGTAAAATACGTAAATGGTTCACAATCATAATTGAAACATAAGAGAGCCATTCTTGTAGCAGCGGAAAACAATTGCAAAATATACCATAAATTTTTTTAAGTATATTAGTGTAAATATCATTTTACCAACTGTGTTTTATAACTTATTATTTATTTTAATAATAATAATAAAAATTGGCAAAACCTTGTATTTTTACTTGAAACATGTAATGAAAAAAAATACACAAGTTCAAGATTAATTCAGCAATGTAGGTGGTACATTAGGAATAAATCAAATAGGGGAAGCTGATTTTTCCCCTCCCCTCATAGGGTGGTACAACAATTCAGGCGTTACTTGGCAACTAGAGTTAATGAAAATTGAGATATATACTGTAACGTGCGGATGTTCTCTTAGTGTCGATTGTGAACCAATATTTTCATTTTTTATTCTTTTAGCCTACATTAATTCAGTTAATGCACAATTATTCTCTATTAACGTTTAAATTTTTTTATATATTTATTTATTTATTACTTGTACTAATTTTCACTTGTGCTAATTTTTCACTTGTACTTTTAAAGGGGGGCCCAGCACGGGACCTTTCCTTTGGGCCCCTCCTCCATTTCTTTTTTAATATTGTAAATGTTGTTTTGATTTGATTTAATAAATTTGATTTGATTTGATTTGATTTGATTTGATTTGTTTCATAGCAACGTCCATAAACGATAAACCAAGTTATCAAAAATAATCAGTGCCGGCTAAAAAAAATAGCAAAACTACTCGGACTTTCGCAGGGCAAGGTTTTAATAAATAAATAAATAATAAATAAGGATTTTTTTGTTCTATTACCAAGCCAACCTAGCGGACTTAGGGCTATAAAGCCCTCTCTTTCACTCAACTAGGAAGGCCCGGGACCGCCTGCTTCACATGCCCTCCGAAACATGGCCAGAAAATGTAGGAAGTGTAGGACTCGAACCAGCAACCATTCGGGTGAAAGTCAGAGTCTGTACCACTAATCTACGTGTCTTGACAAGGCAAGGTTTTATGGGCCCATACAACTAGGCTTGCTTCCCAAAAAAGCTCTTCAATAACTACCCACCGCTATTGCCACCATGTTATTTTTCAAAAATTTGGAATGATTAACCTTAATCCAAGTCAAACATCATGGATTTCTGAATTTAAAACTGCTGATAAACCTGGTTTTTAATATATGGGGGTTAGTCACCTGGTTTAGTACAATATGGCGCTGGGGCAAGTGCCATAACCGCATCCCGTTTAATAGAGCCACACCATAACGCAGCCAGATCTTGCTAATATTTTTGCATGAAGAGCCTCGTTAAGGGGACACTCTGATGAGGATGACCGCTTTACAAGCTGATACCGAAGGAAAAAGTCTTGCGAGCCGCTAGATTTCCTCGGACCAGGGGCGCCTTCAGCTTTTCTAAAACACCTCTTCCCTCTTCCCACGAATGGTTCCATTGAACTTATTTTCATTATTGTTATTATTGTTAGATAATGCTTGAGACTCCGGCCTTGTAATGGTGATGACAATGGATCTGAAAGAGTATTTCCAAACGTTTCGCCAACATTTGCTGTCGACAACTTCAGTGGTAATACGAAAATCTGTAAGACAGATGTCACTGAGCATAAGACATACAATCTTTGTCTGCTAAATAGCTACCCCACTGAAAAAGTGCAATCAAAGCCGGACTTATTTACGCTAGACGCAAAACCGATCTCATTATTGAATTCTAACTGATGATTAGCCTAGTGCATATCACTCAATACCTAAAAGTCCCCCTAAATTCCACGAAAGTAACCAAAGAAACTCTTAAAAAAGAAGACTAAATATTTGCGTTTTACTGTATCATGAAGAAACGGACAAAAAATTAATGGCTGGAAAACGGGGAGATGCGATAAGGAGAGAAAATGGGGAGGGGAGAGTCTAGGGCAGTAGTAAACAGGGGTGGAAACTGCGGGGATTTCCCAATGTTGGGAAAACCCATTCAGATACGCCGTCTGCCTGGGGCTGCCTTGGCCCTGCAAAATTTCCCCCTACGGAACAGACTGATCAAGGCTTGCACAATGTTTAAATTTTAACTATACGATATAATCTCTATTGCATGGGCTCATGGCTAACATTATGGGACCTTATGGGTGCGCCAAAATAAATTTCAATATAAATATCTATAGTAGAGACAACTTTGAGAAATACGAGTAGCTAGTATAAGTACGGAGAAAATTTGTTTCTCTACATTTTTTCATGGAGCACAATAGTATTAGTAGTAGTAATGGAACTTGATTTGTGTAAAAAAGGGATAGTGGCCGAGTTCATAGAAGGAGTTTCATAACTGTGACCAATCTCTGCTAAAGTGACGGCCACATATAACACATCAAAACGTATAGATTCTTTCTAAAAATTTCAAAATGATAAACCTCTAAGATAGATATTTCCTGTGCAATTTGGCTTAAGGCAAAAAAATCAGTATTGGCGTGTCATATAGGCAGGATTGTAAGGAATTTTAATACCAAGGAATAACAATAATAATGCAATACTAAGGAATAAACAGGAATACACGGCACCGCAATGCTCTAGTACTGGGTGATACATTCCTTACCGTGCAATCCATAAAGTTTACCGGTAAATTTTAGGGAAACTTTGAATCTCGTGGGAAAAACGAGGGAAATCATGGGAAATAGAAAGGCATGTGGAAAAACTGACTCTAGTGTCCCTTTTTTGGTGCATTCTAATTGCAATTCTGTTCGTGTATGAATTCAAGATCGAGATCGCTTATTAATATTTTGAATCGTTTCCCCTTGTAAGGTAGACTTTCCGTCACGCCTTCTCATCGCTAAGAACTTGAAGCTTGCTGACCTTGAAAAATTCTCATTACCATGCGTCTTATAAATTAACAGCTCTAATTGAATCAGGTTGGTGTCGCATATGCAAGTAGATTTTTATCGTAAACAATATCGAGATTTAAAAAAAAAACCTATACATTGGTAAGTAACAATTACGTAGAAATAAACAATGTAGAACTCGGCAATAAGTGACCAAGAAGCAAAGCTGGAAGTTCTCTAGTAACCGAGGTGTTTTAATAAAAGAAATTCATCCCGCATGAAGCTTCGTCCTGATATAAATTTCATTTTAAACCTGGTTTTACTCTTATCCCAGTCTTTACTAACATTATTATATAATAATGACATGGTATCTAACGAATGATTATAAATCTATATGCTATACTATATATATATATATATTTTTTTTTTTTTTTTTTTTTTATTATTATTATTATAAAGCGCCAGACCCGTGTGGGTAAACGCGCTTTCTGGTTTGTAGTTGCCGGTGTTGTTGTCTGTATTGTGTGTGTATGGTATTAGTTGGTGGTGATTATACTATATATTGTTTTGTAGAGATTGGAAATAAATCATTCATTCATTCAGTCATGATATAGGACAGGGGTTCCCAATTTTTTTTGTCCGGGACCACCATGACTGTGACAGGAAAATCGTCAAATTCTAGGACCAAGATCAAGCAGTTTGTGCGTACAAATAGGCTACGTGCTAATATTTGATCAAATGTTTAGGACTGGTATCGGTTGGATTTTATAGTTCAGTGCCAAAACTTACTGTATATTTTACTTCAAATTTTCAATAACTCAGATGTTTTATTTTCTTATTTCTTACTTTGGTCCGTGGACCACCCGATATATACCTGTGGACCACAGTTTGGGAATCACTGATATAGGGGAATTAGTTCAAAAGGCGCGGTTTCCACCGACCGGCTAGGGCTAAATACAAATACGGTGACGTGGTAAAAGACATTCAAGACTTAGGCGGTGTTTCCACCGACCACGCATTGCAGAATGCAAATGACATTGACGGAAATGTTTGTTTTTCTTTTTATAGAAATCTATTAAAATGTTTGTAATTAACATATCCCATACGCCATTTTTTAATTTTAGTTAGTTTGTTTGTGATTTTACTCTATGATCATTGATCAATTTTAGCTATGGCATAGAGTAAAACAAATAATTCCGTCAATGCCACTTGTATTCTGCAATGCGAGGTCGGTGGAAACCCCGCCTAAGTCTTGAATGTCTGCTACCACGTCTCCGTTCTTGTATTTAGCCCTAGCCGGTCGGTGGAAACCCCGCCAAACACCATTTTTTCTTCTTACCCGAAACTGCGTCAGAAAGCAATCAAATGGGGCTTGAAACTCCATTCCATACCACTAATTGATACACTTCCCGACTAAGTTATTTTTTAGTCATTTTCCGAGAACATGGAGCCGATTTTCACATTTTGCCCCATAACCAAAAGAGGTAAAGCGAAAGAGCGATGCTGTTTACATCAATGATGGCCACAAGATAATATGTCAATTTCAACACCGACGCCGAAATGAGGACATAAGGTTGGAGATGAAAACTGCTGATGTCGCACTGAAACTGAGGGAAAGAAGACTCAGCTGGTGGGGCCACGTCCAGAGGAGAGAGGAAACATCCCTCCTAAAGCGTATACAGAACATGACACTCCCTGGACCCCACCCCCGGGGAAGACCGAAAATGACACTCCCCAGAAAAATCGAAGAAGACATAAGGACTCTCGCTCTGAACAAGGAAGACGCTCTAAACAGAGTTGTTTGGAAACGCCGCCGCCGACCCTCCCTGAGGACAAAGGCGATGTAAAAGTAAAAGTAAAGTAAAGAAAATTGGGACCCTTTTTGAGAATGCGTCCGTACCACTACTCTGCATTTAAAATTCACACCAAGGCCACTCATATAACCTATGAAACGATAAAAACCTATAATACAAAACGCGGCTTCCAGGCATCCTGCTGACAACAAAATTTCAATTGAATTAATGGCGATGAAGGTCGAAACTCACTATGGGTTGCGATGCTACGGTCCTTCTTTTAGAACGCAAACTGAGGCCGCCCACATAACCTAATAAACAGTTAGGGTAACAACTAACAATGCAATTCAGTAATTAAATGAACATACAGTGTCAATTAACTTTCTGGCAACGCACACATTCGAGAAAATTTGATTTTAGTTTGTCTTTTTACGACTGGTATAACTGTGCATGCTTATAGCTGTGTATAAAATATGATTACTTTGATGCAGTTAAAAAGAGTGACCATGCCAACTCGTTTGTTTGAACTTTAATAGCCACCTCAAAATATCCACATAACTGCTGCTGTACAGTAGTAAGTGAAAAGGTTAAAGGGAAATAATTAGAATAACCCGTAACCAAGCAGACTAACTTAAACGTTTTTTAGTATAATTTTTTTTTACAGTTATTTTGGAGTTTTATGGAGGTAAAACCCTCCAAAATGGAGTTACCATCAAAATTCAAATATAACAGAACCGGTCCGAGTTTACTCGAACATGCTTTCCAATTTATCAATGAGTAGATAGAGAAAATGAGTAATTTCATGGTAAATAATTTTGCTATGGTTAAACATCGGATATCTCAGGGGGGGGGGGGGGTTGTCCACCTGACGTCACTGAAAATGAGGTAAATTCTAGATTGGTCAGACCAACACATTACCACACAGTAATAATGGCAGGGCAAGCAATGCATTTGACTGTGAATTTTTTATCATTTTTTCAAAAAAACGTTTTTTCCACAAAACTAAATAGTTTTTTGCGAAAGAAACCTGGCCCGTTTCGTCACTCAATTTAACTCCTACAACATGCCTGAAGGTAGAAATCATCGATCGAAAGGTTTTTAATTAATTTTTATTCATTTTTCATTAAAATTTAGTTATTTCTATTTTTTTACCCCCAGAAGCAAACTATCAAGGGGCAAGCGACCCCCCGCATTTTATTAACATTAATTACAGCTACAATATATGTGAATTTAAAAGAAATCGTTGCAGCCGTTTTTGAGAAATAATTCTTTTTAAACGTTTATTTTTTTGCGTATAAAGTCCCCCAAATTGAGTTAGCCCAAAATAAAAATAAAATGTCTCGAGGTATGATTTTTGTAAACCTACATGCTAAATTTCATCAAAATCGACCGAGTTGTTTGCCCGGAAATCCATGAACCGATAGACAGACAGACAGAGCGAGAGACAGACAGACAGACAGACAGACAGAGCGACTGACAGACAGACAGAGCTACAGACAGACATTTTGTAAAAACCACTTTTTTGGGTTCCTGGGACCTCAAAACGTGTAAATCCGTTGAAAACTTGGAATCGAAAATTTCGACCATCACAAAGCTTTCCTAATACTACGTATAAATTGGAAAGCAAAAAAATATTTCTCATGAATAATTTTTGTGAACGTACGACGTACGTAAATGAACGAATTTCATCAAAATCCATCGAGTTGATTACCCACAAATCGATGCAGAGACTGACTGGAATAGGAAAAAACTTTTTTTTTGGGGGGGGGGGTTCCTGGTACTTCAAAACGGGTAAATTCGATGAAATGTCGAACTTTACAAGTATTTATGAACAGAAAGAAAAAATTGTCTTTACTTTCCATATGGGCGAATTTTGAGTCTTTTATTCTTACAGTTAACCCATTTTTGAACGTCATGAAGCTTTCCTTGTACCACGTATAAAAAGGAATCCAATAATGAATGATTGGTATTTTAAAATTCCCCTCTCGCCCATGCTTCTATTAAGCTAAGACAATCGCAGGAAAGAACGTATGTCGAAATAACCACAACTATTGTTGTGAATACTGAACACCATGAAGCATTCTGAACTTGTCCACCCACAAGCTCTGTAGCCCAAGGCCGAAGTAAAACCTAACCTAAGAACGATACCCTGTTTACATTATCACTCATTAGAACTTCAACTTGACTTGAAAAGCGCCTCAGGAGTAATAAAAAAATTATACGACAAATTAGGCAGGTCTACCCTTTTTTACTGAGCTCTTAAATACGTTGGTTCAATGGCAACTAAGTAATAAAGCAAGATTCGGCGTGTTTCAGGTGCAGGTTTGAGGAATGTTCCGATGGGTAATGAAATAATTTTGACTGATCAAGGGCAGTACCGTAGTTCAAGTCCACTGACCGCTCTTATCAAAGTTGAAAGATGTTTTAAACTGTCTGGTTACATTAGAGTTCTATATACGTTGGAGCAAGGCCGTGCCCAGGTTTAGATTTGGGGGGGGGGTCCAAAAAATTTGTTTACGTAATTTATTAATGAATTAATGGATGAATTCTTCAAACAATACAGGCTTACATATAAAAAAATATTTCGGGGGGGGGGGGGGGGGTCCGGATCCCTTGGACCACCCCCCTGGGCACGGCCCTGCGCGGGAGAGATGGGACATTCCAGCGCGCAATAAATATTTTTTTGAATCCTGAGGCCGCCTGTTAGGTTTTTTCAATGGCTGGTCACAGGAGACGTGCCTTCAGGTAGCCCCAGGATTCAAAAAATATTTTGTGGGCACCCCCAAATGTCCCCTCTCTCATTTTGTAGAACTCTATAAGGGTCTTCACAATGTCAGTTAAGTTAACACTCGTGGAACCCGATAATCAAGCTTACCAGCTAGGTTGGCTTAGTAATAGAATATATTTATTTTTATTTTTAAAGTCAATATTAACATCGAAACGCACGTTGGTTAAACCGTGTTATTTAGGTAGCACTGGGATTGACAGTTGTTTGACCACCGCCATATTTGTTTATGCCGGTTGATTTAAAACATGTGTTAAGAATTTTGTAAGATTTAAATTAATTTGTATTAAGTCAGAAGCAATTACCGTAAACACTTAAAAATAGAATAACCAAAGTAAACAAAAAATATAAACAATCGTGGCAAGAATAGAGTTCGGCCACTTTCTTTAAAACAGTGCCCCGTTGTTAATTTTGTTAAATATTATCGATTTAGCAAATTAACTCACCCCGAGGTCCACCAATATGCATAATGGTCTCCTTAGTAACTTTGTTGAATTTTCAAAGTTTATTCGGGAATGGCTGATGGGACGGGAAGAGGTGGAATCATTGTTTCAAATTGTGGATTAGACTTAAAGAACTTTTTCATTGTTACTGTGGACCTGTTATTACCACGTAAGTAAATGCTAGTTTTATTTTTCAAGGGTTAAATTTTTTATATTCAAATTATTTATTTATTTAATTTTACAGTCTGTTATGGGTCATCTGGCCCTACAGGTATTGTATATTGTAGTGTAAATTACTTTGTTAAGTTTTACGTTAGATCATAAAAAAACACACAACTGGTTTCGGCCCACGTCATCGTCAAGTTAAACCGGTTGTGCGTTTTTTATGATATAACGTAAAAAATGACAAAGTAATTTATTCACAATGAGTGATCAAGGTCCACTCACGATTGTTTTCAACTGGGATAACACTTCTAACTAGATAACTCGATAACACCGACGTTGTGAAGACCCTTTTTGTTACACCTAACTTGCCTATCTCTTCACACGAACAACTATATTAGGTAGAAATTAAGACAAAATCCGAAACTCCTGTCCGTTTTTGAACGAAATCCAATTTCACAGAAAATATCAATCGTAGAGCTATAAAAATGTGAAACCCCTCAAAAGAAATGTTCCTATACATTTTGATTTACATTATTATTTACAACAATTAGCCACAATTTTGGAAATCCTTTGCCTGGGCATGCTCAGCGTTAACGTCTACAAATAAAGCTCAATAACTGTGACCAGTGACGGCCAAAAGATAGCTTCTAAAGGATTCGACATTTCTTATAGCTTCAATATTTCTCGTAAAATTGGGGTTTTTACGCTTGTACCGGTTTTTCCCTCCGTTTTTTTTTTTAAACAGGGAGACTTCCCGGTGATCTATCATTTGTAGCCTTCCCCGATTGTTTTACACAATAATTGGAAATACAGCACGAGATCTTTCAATTATATACCTTATGATGCCTTAAGCCCACTCTTCAATAAACATCTGCATCAGCAATCAGGCTAAAAGTGTACTTTCAGTGACCCCTTCTTCGTTAAAAGATCAACTGCGCATGCGTCCCATCCTTTTTATGCATATGAGTATGCTAAATTACTGTACTGTTTACAACTTCAAAAGCCAGATGCCGGAAGACGACAATGGCGTCATTGATCTTCCAATGCTATAACTGTTATATATATAACTTTACGACTTCTGCTCCTTTTGAGCACATTGTCCTCAGTCCCCTTAAATAGCACATTATTTTGCAAGCAGAACAAACGAGCCATTGTGTATATGCGTACATTTAACCATTTATATAGTCTCCAGCTTTGCGAAGCAAATGTCAGAATTAGGCAATGCTTTGACTGTGTAACTGCACAGACGCGTAACTCAAAACAATTAAAACCCAAGCCTACTGCCCTTATAGGCTCGTAAAACTAAACTCGTAACAGAAAAATAGGCTGGGCATTTTTATGAGTGCGAGCTTATGAGCAATTAAAGTTCAGAGGGCAGATTTTTTTTAAATTTCTTTTACTTAAATTTTTATTTGATTTCGGAGAATCGTCCAACCAAATCATGTTTCACCGGCATGACTATATGTCCAGGCACCATACATTTGAATTTCAGTTGATAAATAAAAATTTAATATTACCTAAAAAATTACTTAAGAAATGAAGTTGAAAATAAATCGGCTAGCCTAATTCAGGGGCCTCAAATCGGAGGTGAAAATATATTTTTGAGAATTCTAACTCGGAAATTACCCCAGCCCAAACTCGAACTGAGTCGCGAGGAATCAGATCGGGCGAAAATATCTCCTTTCAATTGAGAAAGGAAAATAAGGAAAAATTGATAGAAACGGGATTGAAACCAGAGTCTTCACCTCGCCGGGGTTAGTATGCTGGTTTCTACGAAGTTAAATAGATGCTCTGTATTTTTTTTTCTTTTTTTTTTAAGGTCAATCGCATACAAACAATTTAATGAATGTATCCGATTGACCTCTTCAGTCGCCTCACTGATAAAATTAATACTTGTGCTGAGTTACGACAGATCTCCAATTGCATTGCGCGTAGAGACTCACGCAATTAAAAGCACGCTACCACTTTCCCACTGACGTTTTATGATAACGCAAGATATTAATATTTCCTTTTATGTCGCGTTTCGAACCTTTACCCTCCTTTTCATAATCCAGTTCTCTGCCAACTGGATAATGCCAGATAATTCTGGTCTTATTTAAATGCATGGACCAGCATGTCCATGAATTGGGGCCTTCACACGTTCTCCCCCCTCCCTAAAATCGTAATAGTGGTTACGCGCCTGCGCGCCTTATCAGAGGTATACTCAGCCTCCGCTTGGGTGCCGGCTGGTACCTAGGACCGGTTGTCCTTCAGCACGGAATAGTAGCTGTCAAGAGATTTATCAAAGGTGGAATGTCATTGGGCCAGGCCTACTGGCCACCAATGGCCTTCCGCTGTTTTCTATACTTTGCGATGAGACACAACAAGGGGCAGATCCAGGAATAGGCGTAGGTCACTGCTGCCTGGTGACCCGCCAAACTAGAGGTCACGGTCTATGTCAACTGCGTAGTATTATGCACTTTGAAGGCGGAGCCGGAGTCAACAAGCATTTGCGCCATGGGGACATTAGATAGGAGGCAGAAAATGCGTCAGATTGTAGAACTGTTTAAAGGGAACTTGACATGATACTTTCATAATAATGGGAACGTAAATAAATAAATCATTATTTTAATAAGAAAACTGAGCTTTCCTAGCAAAGTTAGAACCATCAGGTCCTCCCTTCCACTCTACCAGGCGGTCAGCAACAAAACATCAAGATTCATACAAAGACAGCAGTACAGTATCTTACAATATCTAAGTACACTATTGGAAATCTAGCTTGAAGTCCTTTAATTTTACGTGTGTGCTTATTCTGAGCCTGCGCTTTAAGTTATACGGGAAATCGCCCTCAACGTTTCAACGAAGCTAGTTTTTGGACAACCTATTACCAGAATGAGTCCGATGATGCATAACATGTGCCTAATTACTCGCTTACTCGTTGATTCAGCAACTACATTCTTTTGAGTGGCTTCAAGGACATTTAAGGCGCAGACTCCAAAACAAAATAGCAAATGAAAGTTTCAAACGTTGACAAAATTTAGGCTTTTCAAACATGACAAAATTCTATTGTAACAATTAGTTTCTCAACAACTGCCTTTGCAAAGACTTTTAGGTCTATTACAAGAACACTATCTTGAGTTGCTGGATGGCCAAAATTAACACGTCAAATGAAATGTCTCCAAAGATACTTTCCAATGAATTGAAACTTCAGAAAAACCGTCTATGACTCCTTGAACCTTCCCATTCCAATACGTCCAAGCTGAAACTGCACCTTTCACATAAACATATCACCCCGACTTTTAATGCTCACATTTTTTCTCCTATTTTTTAAATTCTCCATAATAACTATAAGAAAAATAAATGATGGGTCTGACTCACCCTGTATAGTACTCTAGCGTGTGTAGCCAATACCATACCTACGATATAAGGAGGCCTCTAAATATCAAACAGTTGCAATGGGGACAATAAGTTTCATAGAATTTCCGAATAATATTACAAAATATGATACTAAAATTAGCACACTCTATGTTAATACAATGATATGAACAATAGGAAAAAAGAAGATGCACAGTAAATTATTATTATTAGTGAAATTAAGCAAATAAAAACTACTTCAGAGTGAACATTTCAAAAGTCGTGTACCAATTTAATGACTAAGTACCACTTTTAATCCGAAACACTCTGAAGATAATAAATTTATATTGCGAAAATGACATCATCATGAGTAAAACTAACGTATTTTCGTAGTTGTTTACATACTTAGTTATTATAAATAAATAGCATTACAACTTTCCAACCATTTACCTTTTATCACAGGATTTGTCATTAGTGCTGAAAAGTTAGCTGAAAATTAATGAAAAATGAGAGAAAACAGTTTATAACAAACTGACCACAAAACCTCAAGTAGTACAAAAATAATGGAGAAAAGCTCCAAAACTCTAGCAGCTCGTTAATTGTAGTAATGGTCCATGAATACATGGTGTACTCATTGGTACGGTATCGAAGGCTGGGTTTAAGTCAAGATAGGGCCATTAGGTTGCGATAGGGTGTAATCACCGCCTCGTTATTATATCCCACTTTAATCTCATATCATAGCATCGCTTCCAGCTTTAATGACTAGCCAGTCACTCATGTGTAAGCTTTTAATTTATTGATTTGCTTAAGCTTCAAAACTATAGCGGCGAATATATACTAGTCAGTTTAACCTTAGTTAGTTGTAATTTTTTTTAAGGACTTTTTATGGACCCAGGCCAACCTATAGCGGCCCACAGGTCCGTTGTCCAATGCCAACGAACGCATGGATTTCGGACAATGTTTGTATTGTTTCCGTATGAATTTTTGGCCATTGGCAAGCTGGTATACGTTCTTGATGTTAACCTACACCGGCTACAAGCGATAATGGATAAGCTTAGACAAGCTTACCATTGACGCAATGAAACAGGCGAAAGCATGACTTAACCAAGCACAGTAACGAGTCCTGTTTAACCTTACTTCTAAATGTTCTTCACAAGCTTCATATCTCACTGCCCAGGGAGTAATAGGCCTACGCTCGGTTGCTTAATTTTTATATTATTAATTCAGCTGCACGTGACTACCGCATTTATATTGTATCGTATGAATCTGGAATGATTGACGTGCTGGGGGGTTTCATTCATAAAGCTTACCCCAGGATGGTTTGATGAAGGAAAAAAAGTAAGATATGTGCAATTGCCTTTGAATGAATGAATGATTGAAAAACGTCTTTATAGTGGGCGAGCGTTAGCCCCGAAGGGCTACTCTACCAAGTAACCTACAACAGCCTCTGGAGACAGAATGGAAGAAGTATTGGTTGTGTGATATAAAATTAGTGGGGTTGATTTCTTATTTTTAATGGGTTTTTAAATTTTTTCAACTTTTAAGTTTTGAATTACATAGCCTGAGTTAAAGTAAAAATTCATATCCTCCTTCCATCTAAAAAATAAATGAAATACTCCACCTAAGTCCACCACCAGTAAACAACGTAACCTGACCTGTGAAGGCTATTTTAATTTCAGCGGTCGGCGTGGTGAAAAATGACATAATTTCGGATTTTCCTTCAGCTTTCGTTTGAAGCTATAGTCCCCACTGAAACCTTGTATGATAATCAGTTATGGTAATTTGGAACATTGAGCATTAATGACAGTGTTATAACCCCATCCCCTAGACTGAATAGCTCCGCACCCTTACCAACTGCATTAAGTGTCGCCCCCCTGATTTGATTACAAAGTGCCTACTCTACTCAATGTTCCCCAGAATGATGACGTCGCCAGCCAGAGATATGGGCATAATTAATGGATAATTCGAGTGTTCCTGCTTAGAAAATTACCACAATGAAGACAATTCGAGTGAATACGTTTTCTACATAGAAGAGGTGGAACATTCGAGCCCGCAAAAAATATATTTTTTTTACTCCTGTTGCGTCTTTTCATTGACGTGGCCAGTGGCCCCCGAATTAAATAAAGAAGGGAAAAGGGAGTGTCCCATCTCTCCTATGTAGAACTCTAGAATCAACAATAACTACAGAGAAAATTAGAATTTAAAAAGTCCCGATTTTGTAACGGCAGGCAAAATAATTGTGAAGTTGCATTGATGGCTCCCTAAAACTAATATTGGTGGCGTCCCTTTTCCACAAATGATCAGTAATTTTTTTAGGACAGACTGAAAGTAAGATTTGAAACTTGGGCTAAAAATATCACAATGACAGCTATAGGTTCGCCAGCTTGGAATCGGTCAGTAAAAACCTTTTCCAAAGTTTATGGTTATATTCAAAGTCATAACCTTATTTATGAAATTTTAACATTAAACAGTCGCCTGGAACCGTGCCAAACAACAACTACTACTACTAGGTTGAAGAGAAAACCTCATCCGGAAATTATGCCTGGAAAAGAGGATAAAGAAAAATCTGCATTAGAACCAATGATCTATGCCTCTCCGGGCCATCGTGTAGACTATCTGTCGAGGACGGAAGCAGGCGGGGGGAGGGGGAGGGGGGAGGGGCTAGCTGCCCCTAACTTTAGTAAGTCTGTTGTAACCCCCCCCCCCCAATGGATCCGCCCCTGCTATATATTCTTCTCTCTCTCCAGGTGTTTCTAAATCCGCTGTTGTATGGTGCTCATCGACGAAATTCATATATATAGAAAGGTTAACATAAAAAATGTGGATGTAAAGAGATTTTGTCCTCAATGGGTTAATTGTAAGAGTGGGCCGAAAAGCCCCGAATTTGCCCATATGGAAAATAAAGACAATGTGTTTGTCTTTCTTTCTTTCTAAATGCTGCCTGGTTATATTTTATTATTCGGAATAATTACAGTATTTATTGCTTTTATATTAACACGTGTGTTCCCAATTGTTCTACATCGTATGGAGGGGTGGACTTTGACACAAGCTATGGCGAACAATAAGTAATAAGTGCATTTGAAATGTGCGCATATCCTGGAGTAATTGTGTCCCTAATGCTGTGGTCTTGAGGCGAATGGATACAGAAACCGAGTTGCTGCTGACGGTTAAGAAACCGAAACGAACATACTTCGGCCATGTGATTAGGAACAAAAGAAACGCCTTCTGCATGTAATAAGGGAAGTTAGAAGGACTGAAGGCTCCCGACAGGAGAAGAACATCCTGGTTGAAACACCTGAGGCTGTGCTTGGTTTAGAATAAATGGTTATTTTTAAGATAATTAATGCCCCAATATACTGTTGTCATTGTTGAATTATAATTGTAAATACAATGACCGATATACTCAGGAATAACCCCCCCCCCCCCTAAAAAATCTATACCTACATACGTGTCTGTAGACATGGTTATCTTAGAGGCACAGGAATTGAAGTTCAACACCGAAAAATTCTTTCTTCAATTATTGACAATGGCAAACAGGTACCACTCCAATCTAGAGATTTTTGCAATAAAAAACTAGTGAGAAATAAATAAAATCAAACAAAAATAAACGAAAAACACGGGAAAAACTTTGGTAACCACTGACGAGTAAAAAAAACTGCATGTGAATTCCCTATGAGTTCTTTGGGAGGTGTAACGAAAGCTCCGACCGGGCCGCAGCTTCCCGAGGTCCCCCACCCTCTCTATAAATATCTGAGCACATATTGAACTAACACATGGAGAGCAATATCCTGCTATTACTTAACCAAGAGAGCGCTGGAACTTCAAAACAAATGGATTATACCAAGCAACATAAGCAACTCCCCACTAATTCCATACAATAGCCAGTCACAATTTTTTTCTCTCTTCAGAATTCCACAGAAAAGGATTGTTCTGTCTTTCCAGCCAAATCACAGGGGGGACAAATGTGAGTTTTCAACGCGCATTGTGATGATGATGGGTGTAAAATAATTTGCGATGTACACCATCGATGTATCATGTACAACGATAATTTTTAAGCTATATGAGGGGGGAGGGGGTGACAAGTATATGAAGACCATGTTGTGCAACATATGGGGCCCGCCATGCAGCTACAGTATATCACATTATCTTTAATCGTGTACATAGACCACATCCAACCCCCACCTCATAAAATCACTAAACATTATGTAATTTTTAGGTCAATAAATTTAGTCAGGAAATGTGCAGCATTTTTAGCCAGGAGTTAGGTTCTGTTACAAAAACAAACTGTAATGCCATCCGTAACTTGGCATTGCCAGTTAGCCAACTTGACGATTTATAAGGCAGCTTCAGTGTTTAATGCACAAACCGCCAACTTAGGTAATCCTATCCTACAGGCCAAGTTACGACAGAAACCATTGTAAAAGTGCATTTATTTCGTTTTTTTCAAGATTTTTTTTATATTTCTTGCCTTTTAATCACAGCCAAAGCCAGGGTTTACATTATTAGCCGATCATTTATAACCCTGCATCTTCAAGGAACCAACTATGTATCCGAATCAAATGACTCTGAATCCAATTTGGGTAATCAAATATTAAGATTTTAGGAGTTTTCCAAAAACGGTATGATTTTGACGAAAAATAGCATTTTTTGTACTATAAGCTTTTTATTAGTTATATATGAGTAGTAGACCAATAATGCACACAAAATAAAGTTAAGCTTCAATAATATTCACATAAAGGTATAAGCACTTCGATGGCCAGGTGGTAGGGGGCTGGTACTAGTGCGAGTCTCTACACGCCATGCGATCGGAGACGTGTCGTAACTCGACACAAGTACCTATTAGGTAACTTAGTGAGGAGACAGAAGAGGTAAATCGAATACATTCATTGCATAAAAAAAAAATGTTTTCAACTGTTTTCGGGCTGTCAGGACTCAAGGCCGTAGCCAAGGGGGGGGTTCATGGGGGTTCAACACCCCCCCCCCCTCCCCCGAAATTCAATGGCTTGATACTAATTTCTGAACAACCCCCCCCCCCCCCGAAAAAATTCTGGCTACGGCCTTGAGTCAGGTAGTGCTACTATTTTTTTTTGATTTGGAAAAATGGAGACTAGGAGAAACGGAGTTCTAATTTTTACATCTTACATTTTTACATCTACAAATCCTATCCTATATAGGATCCTACTATAGAAGGGATGGCACATTCACAACTGCCAATGATATTTTTTATTATCTGTACATATTTAGATGCATTTTACATATCTTAAAGTCTGAGGTGTGGGGGACATTTGAACAAAACGGGGACACTCACACCTACAACACGCGGCAAAGGGGAGGCCTTGTAAGCACCATGCACAGCCAAGTGTTAGCGACAGGAATCCTATACTACAAGGATTCGTCTACTATAGAAAAATCCTGAAAGAACTGAGAGCGGCGAGAAATGCTACTAACTTCCCTAAATTGCTTAGAGACCATTTATTAGTGAAAGCTTAACACGATACGCTGTCACTGAGGCACTAACACAATGACAATGACAGAATTACCTGCTTTTGACGATATTTTGACGATTTTACTTTATACTTTCTTGTAGATTACTTGATTGTATAATTTAACAAAAATATATATATTTATTTAAATAATAATGTTATCACACAAGAACAATACAACATTATAGTGGTAATCAGAAGTTGGACAGGGCGAGTTTGGTGCAGGGGAAAGGCGAACACTAACACTAATAACAGGAATAGTAGTTATTAAAGGGATAAACCAATTAATGACCGAACACCCATGCTAACAGTAAATTGAAATTGAAAATAAGGTTAAAGTTGAAAATAGAACCAATAAATGTGTTGAGTAGCCTATCGTGATGTACTTCGAACAAATACAATAATTTATTGCTTCACGCTTTAGAAAAACCAATAAAACGGAGACTATAATAGAACGCTTTGAGGGGGCAAGGCATATGTAAGTATATATTCCTATCGAACAGATGGTGGTCTATGCTTGGAATTTCATAAGTTAATATACACTGAAGTCCCCTGGCCATTAAAATTGACGGTGTTGTTGCTTTCTTAAACTGCATTAAAAACTTAGCACCTATGTTTAGTTATGTACGGGAACAAGGTAGTCGCAAGTCAACACAGGCGTTACCTACAGAAACAACTGAAGAGGTTATTTAGATATATACGAACATAAAAAAAATATTGAATTGTTTTTT
The DNA here is from genome assembly GCA_963971405.1 of Psococerastis gibbosa. NCBI lineage: Eukaryota > Metazoa > Arthropoda > Insecta > Psocodea > Psocidae > Psococerastis > Psococerastis gibbosa. The sequence continues at coordinate 12,346,663 of OZ020492.1, forward strand.
TTTTATAAATTTTGGCGCAGGACACTTTCGAGCTTTTGCGCCGGTCAGTGTGTGCGGAGGTAATTGGTTATTGTTGATAGTTTCCGTTTTTAATTCTTTGTATGATTTTAATCTTTCCTAAAAAAAATAGGATAGTAATATGTTATCATGTACAAGCAATACACCATTATAATGGTATAAGACAACATGTGCACTCAACCACCGGAAGGTATCAGAAGGTGGACAGGGGGAGTTTGGTGCAGGGGAAAGGCGAATACTAAGGCTAATAACAGAAATTGTAGTTAGCAGCTATTTACAGGGACAAGCAATAAATGGCCGAACCCCCTAGCACTAAATTTAAATTGAAGTTAAAATTGAAAATATAACCAAGAAATGTGCTAAATGGCCAATCGTGATGTACTTCCATCAAATACAGTACTTTATTGCTTCACGCTCTAGAAAAACCAATAAAAAGGAGACTATAATAGAACGCTTTGAGGGGGCTGGGCATGTAAGTGAACTACACGATATTTCTATCCAGCTTGGCATTTTAAAAAGTTGTTATACTTGTATGCACGCCCCTTTCTCCTTCAAATTGATAATGTCGTTGCTTTTTGAAAATTCAATAAAAACGTAGAATCTATATTTAGTGATGCCCCACCTCTCTATGCAACACGAGACGAACATTTCTACTGACTAAACATATGAGTATGCAATAGCAAGACGTTATTCAGAATGGTGAGCGATTTCACAAGAGGTGGAAAGGGTTTTAACTGTACAGTTCGAATTCACCCAGTAAGAAAAAAAAACTTTAAATATTGGCCAACCCTGGATAACTCCTAAATCTTATTTTTTTTTTGTTTTACTTAATTTCTTATTATTATTAGGAAGAAAATTTAGTAGTGAAAGCTGTAGAAGACTATTAATTTTATACATCATATCATAAGGAAGTTTTAGTTTTTGGGGATATAATTTCACGTGAATTTGAAAATAACCCAAATATTACAACTTCCTTATGATATATGATGCATGAAATAGGTTTTCTACAGCATTCAATAACTATATTTTTGCTTCCCTATTTATAACTTAGTATAAGCTTAGTGATGGTTGAAATTTCCGATATTGAAAGTTCAAGCATTTTCTGAGGGCGCAGGAAATGTCTGTCTGTAGGTCCATCTGCCAGCCGGCCGCCATACCAAGTTGAATCCAGCGGACCAGAGCAGGTTCAAAGCTGCAGATAACTTGGTCGTGTGCACAGTGCCGGCAGGGAAACATGGTAGGACTTGTTCGGTTACCTCCGAACTAATTGTGTGACTACACTGTGTTTCCCAAGTGGTTCGGAATCCACTATAATCAGGAGGTCCACTGTCCTATGGGCCCACACCGTGGCCTGGGACTGTGTCCAACCATACTACTACTACTAGGTCCATCTGCCTGTTCATTGATTTGTGGACAAACTACTCAGTGGATTTTGACGAAATTGTGGATCACAAAATTGTCATCCATTTATTTTGGACTAACTAGCAAAGCCAAAAACAAACAGCCAAGCACATTATTCCCCAAAAACGACTGAAACAATTTGAGTTCAGACATTCTATCCTCTTATTTGAAAAATCACTGCACCATTACTAAGCTATTCCTTACATAGTTAAGTAAGAAACAGCTCTGAGCAAATTTTATTGACATCATTTTTTTTAAACATGCGCAGTATGACTTCGATGGCCAGATGGTAGCGTGCTTGTACTTATGCAAGTCTCTACATGACATGGGATCGGAGACGTGTCGTAACTCAACAAGGGTACTAACATACAGAGGCGACTGACAAGGTCAATCGGATACATTCATTAAATTGTTTGTACATGATTAACCTTTCAAAAAAATATCTATGAAAAATGTTTTAAAAAATATATACGTTGAGGCCGGATCTGATGTCTGTGGTTCAGAAATAGATATAAAATATTCTCGAAACTAACTCGCAATAATACAAACCTGCATCAGAATTTAAACATGAAACAAATGGAGAAGCAAAAGGGAAGAAGTAACAATTTCAAGGGGAATGTTTGTTTACCTTTTTATTTACAAAACACCGTAGTGAGCCTAAAGGATTTGGGTCAGAGTTAACAGGATGTAAACACTGTCGGATTTGGCAGCTCTATGCAGAGAAGGGCCCATTTCGGAGCCAACTCTGATGGCAGCGCCCATCCTTTGCGGAGCCAGTTTCTCACGGCCTTGCTAGCTGTTGCCAGAAGACGGCTTCCAGACTTTTGGCTAAGGTCTTTACACTACAATACTCTCACCCATTCATAGTTCCACACGCCGACCTTTATAGCCTGCCCACTCTTGTTTTTCAAATTTAGCGAACATTTGGGAACTATCAACCCCCCCCCCCCGCCTCCCCACCGCGCGGCATTTCCACTTTGGCTTTAATCCCAGTGTGTTAATTAGTAGTTTGACTGCTGGTCCAGCGAATCTTCCTATAATAATATAATTACAAATACTTTCACGGCCTAAGTTACATCATTACGGGATGATAGGCCGAGGCGTACGTTCCGTCAATATCTGCGGTCGACATCTTCAGTGGTTGGCGGAAGGTAGAAGACCCATCGGCAGACTGAGGACAACCCTCAAGGAAAGGATTGAACAACTCGCAAGAGCAAGAGGGAAAACAATGGCCGAGCTCAAGGCGTTAGCGTCTGACCGGGGTGAGTTCAAGAAATAGATACGGTGCGACCTCGGACCTCCTCACGCTACACACTAAGAGGGAAGAGGAGGAAGAAGAAGAAATCTTCAGTGGCACAGCTCCGCAGTCTCTATCTGCAGCTCCAGCGAATCTTTCTATTGTTATTATTGGGCCATTGGTGGTCCGAGCTTTCCTTTGCCGGTTTCATCATGATTTTCCCATCTAGGATTTTCCATAAGGTGGGTTTTTTTCTTTCTTGTCAGGTCGAAAGGGGTTGGGTTTGGTAGTCACAGTTACTAGCATATTATAACGGGTTGCAAGTTGTGTACCACTGGTTACACCTTTCCTTAGCCCCTGAACTAAGTCCTGTATTTGCATCACTATATGATGAAACAGTAGAATCCGGGATGATAGGCTGTGGTCGTTCCGAAAGCGTACTTCCAAACGTTTCGTCAACATCTGCGGTCGACATCTTCAGTGGAACTGCGTAGCCTACGGCCGTGTTGAGTTACGACACGTTTCCGATCGCATGGAGTGTAGATACTCGCACTAGTACAAGCACGCTACCAACTGTGTAGGGTAGTAAAATTAAACAAATTTGCACCATTTCCACAAAAATATATTATATATAATATATATTTTTGTGGAAATTGTGCAAATTTCTTTAATTTTACTACTCTACACATTATGTTTCGTTTCCACGAAGTCACGAGAGACACCCTACATTGGATATGCTACCAACTTGCTATCGAAGTCGATAACCGGTAGATGATGCTCTCTCTTGAACATTACTCTATTTGTGATGTGGCCAGCCGAAAATTCAGCAGTCACGTTACTCCCCTACCGGTGAAAGTAAGATGGACCCAAAAGGTTTCTTTTTCGAAGTTTCGAGTCTCAACCTTCCGGTTGATAGTCAATTCTCTACCAATTCTACTTTACAATCAATTCTTTATATAATTATTAATATTTACAATTATACATTTTTTCCCCCTGTAACATCAGAGGACTGTCTCCCCCTGTCTCAAATATGCCCCTGCTGTACTGTCATTAATGATAACGACAATAAAATAAAATGAAATAATAAAAAATGGAAGTTTGTTATGATAATATAATATGATGAATTTATGACAAATATTATGATGAGTTAGTTAAACCTCATGTGTTGGTGTTACGGCTGCGGAAACAATAGTGACTCTAGTTCTCTAACCTGAGTGTCATTATATTGACCGATTGAACATCAGCACACCAAAATTTGCCAATTTTTTTTTTTTATTTATAAAAGTTTTAGTCTATTCATGTTGTAGAAGACAATTTCATACATCATATCAAAAGGTGATATTGATTGTTGTAATTACTTAATAAAAATTACAGGTAAATAAAATAAAATTCAAAATTCAATTAAAAATAACCAACAAAATAACAAACAACTTGAACATACTAAATCTCTAATATCTATAATAGACTCGTATCTGTACTTGGTTAAGTCATGCTTTCGCCAGTTTCATTGCGTCAATGGTAAGCTTGTCTCAGCTAGTCTTGTAGCCGGTGTAGGTTGACATTGAGTTGGCCAGTGGCCAAAAATTCATACGAAAATCTATGGGGTCGTTGGCATTAGACATGGGACCTATGGGCCACTATAAGTAGGCCTGGATCCATAAGAAGTCCTTAAAAATAATCTTTAAATCTCTAATAACTTGCATAGTTAACTAAATAACAAATAAAAACAGAATGATTTTTGGGTGATCCAGGGGTGGACAACATTAACGTCCCTTGTCCTTTTAGGACTGCCTTGAAATGAGCATTGAATGTGGCATGAAGGATAAAGATAGAGGTCAGAAGAGGATACAAGACCACTGAAGCCCGTCATTGTCTCTCAAAATAAAACGCTGCTCAACGTTTTCATAACCTCTGCAGACGCCCCAGCACATCGCTGACGTCATCAACTGAATTACGCAACCTCACATGTGTCGGTCCAGTCAGTAGAGAAGTCGAATATCCACCCGAGCGCTCTGGGTTCAAATTCATTGTATTCAATAAGATGGTAATCGTATTGCTGTCCTATTTATCTGCTAGTATAAGGAAAGCTTTGTCATGATCTAAATTTTGAAGCATGAAATAAATAAAAATTGGGTATAAACGAAATGTCTGCTCTCAGTCTGTTCATGGAATTTTAATGCATAGCAACTAACTAGGAAACCCCGGGACCGCCTGCTTTACATGCCCTCCGAAGCATGGCCAGGAAATGTAGCAAGTGTGGGACTCGAGCAAGTTAGAGTTTCTACCTCTACTTCACATGTCCTATCATTATCGACATCAATCAATCAATCAGTCAATTAATTTAGCTACTCCGTACCCGACATTGTTCCTCTAAAAATCGTTGTAATTATAAAATACCAACAAAGTATGTTCCCCCAAAAGGTCTTATAGTTTTAAGAATTGTACGGATATTGGAAATACACGTTTAGAATCCGCTTTACTAACACAAGCACCATTGAGGTTTTTTTTTTAGTTTCAAAAAGGTTAATTGAGGAGCAAACTTTGAAAACGTCACAAATCCATGAAAATTAAAAATTTATTTTATCATCGATTTTCCATCTTGAAGATGAGTTGAATCAGGATTGCTAATCAAAACAAAAACAAAAAAAATTTAACCCAGTCTTCTAAAGGGTTAAAATCTAATATTCCCGTTACAATAAAGCCGAAATAAATATGTTTTTCGAGTTTCCTGAACATTTTACGAAAATTGATTAGTGCCGGTTTGAAAGTTTGCACCTCAATTGAAATGGCCCTTGACATCGGGTAAAACTCTTTAATTTTTGGCAAAAACAGTTTGTTACGTATAATCAGCAGTCTTCATCAGCAGGCTATCCCCCCCCCCCCCCACGTTCTGTGACATTTGATTTTTAAAACCCGTAAGGTCCCCTTACTCTAAAGAATTGTGAAAGAGAGACTATAAAACGGTGTAGTTCTTAGAGCTACCAAGCCAGGATGCATATTTAAAAGCTGTATCGTAAATACATGAACTGCCCATATACGGTGCGATTCATCAATAGCGATCTGGCACAGGTTTTTTTTCCCTAAGCGAAATATTACCAGCCTATAGCTGAATTTATAATATCACCTTGGCTGCCATTATTTCCGTCGGGCGTAATTTAATGCCCGCACCAGTTAAATATTACTCGATAATGAAATGCAAAATGAAATGCATAGGCTGCCACAAGAACCTATTCACAAACCAGTGTTGAAAAAAAAAACTTCGAAGCTGAAAATCTGTCGTTTTTGCTTTCCAATTTATACGTAGTATAAGGAAAGCTTTGTGACGGTCAAAATTTTCGATTCAGAGATTTCATCGGATTTACACGTTTTGAGGTCCCAGGAACCCAAAAAAAGTGGTTTTTACGAAATGTCTGTCTGTCGTTCTGTCTGTCTGTCTGTGCGTCGATTACCGGGCAAACTACTCGGTCGATCTTGATGAAATTCGGCATGTAGGTTCACAAAAATCATGTTTCGGAATAATTTTTTTTATTTGGGGCTAACTTAATTTGGGGGGGTTCTATTCTCAAAAAACTCCAAAAAAACGTCTAAAAACATTATTATTTCTCAAAAACGGCTCCAACGATTTCTTTTAAATTCACATATATTGTAGTCGTTATTAATATTAACGAAATGCGTGGGGTCGCTTGCCCCTTGATAGGTTGCTTCTGGGGGTAAAAAAAAAAATAACTAAATTTTAATGAAAAATGACTAAAAAATAATTTTTCTGCGAAACCTTTCTATCGATGATTTCTAGCTTCAGGCATGTTTTAGGTGTTCAATTGAGTAACGAAACCGGACAGGGATGGCCAAAATATCTGGAAAAACATAAAAAATACTGAACATTCTCATGTATTATATGTTCTTCTTTCTAACACAGATCGGCCACAATTTATGGATATGATTTGTACAAAAAATGATTGGTGTTGTAGTCCAAAAGAAAGAATTCGAAAATATAATTACAAAGACTTAAAGAGTTACATGATGAAGCAGTAGAATACGGGTGGATAGACCGTGGTTGATTTGGAAGCGTACTTCCAAACGTTTCGTCAACATCTGCGATCCAGATCTTCTGTGGAACTGCGTAGACATATCTAATTGTATCTAGGAGGCTCAGCAGCAACTGTTAAAAACGTTTGGAAGTACGCTTCAGATCGACAACGGCCTATCATCACGGATTCTACTGCTTCATCACATCAAAGAGTTTGAGAACTGTGGCCAATTGGTGATAGTTATGTATCGAAATGTAGAGGAGCATTTCTGCTAATTTAATGGATATTTTCGACAGCTCTACGATCGATAATTCCTGTGAAAATCGACATTGTACTCGGTAGATAATTAGTCTACACCTTATATCAAGTAGAAATTTCAATTGAAGAATCAGTAGAATCCGGGCTGATGGGCCGTGGTCAAAATGAAAGCGAACTTCAAAACGTTTCGTCAACAACTGCGGTTGACATCTTCAGTGATACTATCATAGAAGTCTAAGCAGTTCCACTGAAGATGTCGGCCGCAGATGTTGACGAAACGTTTGGAAGTTCGCTTTCATCTCGACCACGGCCCATCAGCCCGGATTCTACTGATTCTTCATTTGACTCCGGCCGTGAAAGCCTTTGCTGTTACAGAAATTTCAATGTTTGGAGATCGCGGACAGTGATTTTATTTTTCTCATGATTTTTCACCGTTGCAACAAATAATGAAAAATGAGTGGCCCCACCATTAAATTTCTTAATGAAATTATGATGCATGTACATTAGTTATCTATAACGTAAAAAAAAGATTACATTCTTAATAACAATCGCAGTAACTTCAATACAAAATTAATGCTATCACATTCTGAATTGTGTCTAGCTACCATGTCTTCTTAAGGCACAAATGGAGATCTGCCGCTTACTTGCAATTCACCGTCGAGTCAGCATATTTAGCCAGAAAATGTAAAGAAATGAAGATGTGCGTTCTATTCAGCATATCAATAAAGTCAAGTAACCCCCACCTCCCACACCACCCCCCCCCCCCCAGAAGAAATTGCAATGACACTCCAGGCCCTGTGATGACACTAATTATTTCTAAATCTGCACAATCTGGGAAGAGTGCTGGGAAGAGACACTGTGACGTCATAGTGACTCCTGAGCATGTTCACGCGGGACATAGGTGGAGCATATAATAATTAACTTATCATTCCCCCATTCTACCTGCTAAACTAAAAAAAGCTTTAAAAAAAATGGGGGCCTATGCCTCAGGATGGATCCACTCTCTCTCATTTTGCCATGTTGTCAGGGGGTCTGGACCCCCCCCCCCCTAAAAAAAAACTAAATGAACATACATACATATAATTAATTAAATTAATTATATAATAATAATAATATAATGATATAATTATAATAACTATATATAATAATATAATTAAATTAAAAATAATAATGTTTTTTAATGTTATAATCCATTTAATCTGCCCCCCCCCCCCCAAATTGGAGGCAAAATCCGCCCTTGGTATGTGATTAATTGATTAGTCTCATTTTTAAAAAAACACAGTTCACTTTTAAAAAAAGGAATAATACTGTACCGTGAACTGTGAAGTTCTTTTGTAATCCTAAAGGGGCGCTTGGCTCTGACGCCTGTTAAAGGAAGTGCCATTTCCTTCATAGGTCGGCTTAAGCATTCTTAAATACCTGCGCCCATTCTGCATATTTTAAGCTTTTGGAGGAGAGTCTTTTTTTGTTGTAAAGTCTCCCAACTGTTTGCGTTGGGAACAACTAAATCATAGAAGAAGGTATGAAGCAGCGTTGGAAACCATTATCACCAAATTATAATTGAATAATGTTTTGGTTGTTGTTGTTTTTTTGCCGCAGAGCTAAACTATCAAGGGGCAAAGCGATTTAGAAAGAAAGAATGAAAATTGACTTTATTTTTTTCAATTTTACAGGCGAGCTTTGGGCCGTTAGGCCCACTCCTACAACTAACCCTTTGTACAAAATAATATTATAAAAATAATATTGTAAAAAATTACATATTAGTAAAAATAAAAATGTATTTACAGTATTTAGTGGGTTTTCTAAACATTTAAACATTAAACATCTAAACAAAAATTCACAGTTAGTGAATTTTTAAAAAAAGTTTTTTTAGCCGTTTTTTGGAGTTTTCGGGGAGTAAAACTCCTCAAAATTGAGTTAGCCCACAGCGCAACAAATGGTCCCAAGATTCGATTTTTTTTTATGAATTTACATACCAAATTTCATTGAAATGCGTGAAGTAATTTGTCCACAAATGTGCACAGTGCACAGGCAAACCGACAGATAGACCGACATTTCTTTTTAAAAAAACATACAAACAAAAAACACTTTTTTGTTTCCTGGGGCCTCCAAACGTGTAATTCCATTAAAATCTCGAAATTTTAATATTTGGCCACCCCAAAGCTTTCATTATACTAACTTATACATAGGAAATCAAAAAGAAATTGCAGGAAACCCAGCGAACCCGCCTTGTTAGAAAATGACAACGTTGTGAAAGGTGAGTACAATATTAGAAAAATAAAGAATTATGCCTTGTTCAACGGATGCTTACGTAGCTTGTCATGAAAAATGTCGAGCACCTCCGATATTAAGATAAAAGCGCAACCCCGTTGCGTCTATAAAATTCGTAAAGAAAATTTTAATATGATTTTGATGAATTTTCATGAAACAAAAAAAAATTTTCTTTATAAAGCGAGATACAGCTCTGCTTAGCCTACTTGAACTTATTGGTAGAATTAATTTAATCACAATTTTTCTACAAAATGTTTTATATACTTTTCAGGAGCAGGGAGCAGGAATTTCGTTATATTCTTTATTAACTGGTAATTACTTACTATGCAATACATAATTCAAACAATAATAATTTAATAATAATCAATAAAATATCCAAAAAGGTTGGCTTGGACCACTTGCTTTACATGCCCAGAATTGGTAGAAAATGTGTGGCTCGAACTAACAATTATTCCCGTGAAAGTCTTAACGAATCCACTACATTTGCTGCCTATTTGACAAATAATTGTTTTTACTTACCAATAAATAAGGAACGTATCTATGATTTTATTTCGTGTGGGGGGAGCCGTCGAGGCGTCGATCAAAAAATCTACTTTTTAAAAGCACTACTTTTCAGTGCCTCCCTCGTTTTTATCCATTATTTCAAAAAAATCACTCTTTAAATTGCCCCCTTTGCCCCTGTTTATGACTCTACAATAAAGCTTATTAAGCCCCTAAACAATGCTAAGTAATAATTTTTAATTTTAAAATCGTAGTTTTCTGATAGCCACTACAATATGAAATTACTGTCATTTACGGTGTAGTCGTAGTCGACAGATCATGCCACAAAATCTTTGGCAAGTATTATCGACTATGGTGTAATGAAAACCATGACAACAAAAGAAAATCAATTGGGCAATTTTTCACTACAATATAATTACAAAGGCTTTAACGGCCGCAGTTATGTGACGAAGCTGAGCCTCTGAGATACAATCTTAGAAGTCTACGCAGTTCCACTGAAGATGTCAACCGCAGATGTTGACGAAACGTTTGAAAGTACGCTTTCAGAACGACCACGGCCTATCATCCTGGATTCAACTGCTTAGTCAATTTTTCACTACTACACCCATAATGGATTAATTCAAAATAAGTCCAGAACCTTCGAGTAGGCTAAAATATTCCGAGTTGGCAAAAAAAAGGCTACGTTTGAATGTCGCAACTAGGAATTTGACAATTAGCCTACTTTATGGTTTATCGAAATGTAATTATAATAGTTATATTAATAATAGAATGCATCAATAAGACAAATGCAAATGATTTGTCAATTGCACCTACTTTATATTATACTATGTGTCTCAAATACTGCAAACCTTTTCTATTTATTTTTATTTCTGAAGACATATAGAAAAGCGTCAGCAATAATAATAATAATAATAATATTTTTTTTTTTTTCACGCTCAAGCTTCCGCTTATCGAGCGATCATAGTGCAGTGGCTCTGCAAGATATAAATATAATTAATAATAATTAATAATAATAAACCATTATATAGTACTCACTCTAGCTTTCTGCAATGAGTGAGATCCTTCTGAACTCTGAAGGATGTATTTATCTATATTTATTATTTATACTATTATATATTATTATATATTGATGTAAAATTATATGTATAATGAAATGGCTAATAGTCTGTATTTAAAATTAAGTATTTTTTGACTGTCTGTATGGCACAACACCCGGACCTCATTTTTTTGTATATACAATCAATTTGATTCTGCCATGTTAGTCTACTGTCCAATATTAACCCAAGGTATTTATGCTCCTCCTTAATCTCTATTTCTTCTACACAGTCACAGTTTTTTGAGTTTGTTTGGTGAAGACAGTGATGAGTGTGGAAAATAAATTTTTCCCTCTTATAAACCGGTCCCAATATATATATATAATATATATATATAATATATATATATAATAATAATAATAATTTTATTAATAATTGAAAGCATCAATAAGACAATTAATGATTTGTCAATTGCGGCTACTTTATATTCTACAGTGTCTCAAATACTGCTAGCCGTTTTTATTCATTTTTATTTCTGAAGACATATAGAAAAGCGTCAGCAATAGTTAAATAATTGCACCCAAATTCAAGCAACATTAAAAAAGTTTGGATTCAGTCAAAACCACGAAATAAATTACCATGGACTGACTTACGTACAAGTTCAGAAAATATTCTAAATTATTATAAAAAGCAATCACAGTACCACTTGGAAAGAGCACAAGAAAATGTTCGGAAATAACACACAACGGGTACCGAAGGCTTACGTAGGGCAGGCCCGGAGCACCGCGCGCACAGCCTACCTCTACAACTCTCAAAAGCCAACTAGGGAATGAAACGGTCCCCCACCTAAACGCAGCCCCCCACTCCGGGTTTTCCCCTAAAGTTCACCATTTCCCGGCTACAAAACTACCCTTTCCCATTTATGCAGTGTTAGTGACTAGCAAAAAAAATTGGGAAGATAGCTAAAGGGTAACTCCGATAGATCGCAGCACTGTTTAAAGGGATCGCTACTGGATACAGTCATAGGAATGAAAATATAGCCGCCAGTAAAAAGATACAGCAGTGTGACACATAAGCGACAAATAATATAGGCAAACAAATGCGACTTAAAAACCAGGTAAGAGTGACCCCGCATTTGCTTTCCTATTTATTAATTGGTATAGGTACCATATTAGATAATTATGAGTACTGAGTTCAATATTCAATATTTGTACTAGGGTCTCGCTTTTCCTTATCCTGACGCGCTGGAATTATCGCTGGCAAGTTTGCATATATAGTGCACAATGGGCAGACATATTTAATTATTCACACTAATAATGGTATGCAGATAGGCAAGGATGATCAATTTCTTCAAAAAATAATTTCTTTATTCAAAATCAAAACTTTGGTTGGGAAAACAACCAGTTCGGTTTTATTACTCTATATTTTAGCACCTGAAATCATGCTACCATGCAGTGTAAAAAACTTATTGTGGGGTTAAAAATGTCAACAAACCAATTTTAGAACTACTCAAAACTGTTCTATTTACATTTTTATTCCCAAGTTATACTATTATTGAAGTGAAACTTCTTTATCGACGTAGAGAGAAAATCTTATTACGCGCCATCTTGGTTACGTATCTTAGTTACGCATCTTGGTTACGCGCCATCATGTTACGCGCCATCCTGATTTCTGTACTCATGGATGACACTCATTTTTGGGCAAATGTAGAAAGCCTATCTAAATTTAAATTATACCCATGTCTTCGTCTATTTTTCCTCTTTCAGGCAATGCTATATTTGTTGTGATAGGGCAAAAGGTTCGAATTTGGGGGGAGGAAACGTGAGGAGGTGCACCCAAATTTGCAGATTTTCAGCGAAAATAAGCCTTTTTTGGCCGCGTTTTTTGAGGTGTTAATATCAATTTAAAAACTTCAAACTACTTTAGTTCTTTTCCACCTTTCTTACTCTTTCTAGGCATGTATTCAGTTTTACTATCCGTCTCTTCCTTCAGTCTCAGGTGAGTGTATAAGCCATCCGTGTTTCGGCGGAAAACAGGTTCAAAGGGCACTCTTCCAATTACATGTATAGAGTAAAAAAACACGAAATCAATTTTTAAGGTCTCATTAGAAGCAGTATGAATCAATGTTTCAAACGAGTATAAATACATAGTTTAAAAATGAAGCGAATGTTCGAGTCCTACACTTCCTACATTTTCTGGCCATGCTCCGGAGGGCATGTAAAGCAGGCGGTCCCGGGCCTTCCTAGTTGAGTATAAGAGAGGGCTTTATAGCCCTGACTCCGCTAGGTTGGCTTAGTAATAGAATAAAAAAGGTTAATATTTATTTAATGTTATTTGCTTTCATATTTACGTATATACAGCAAATGATATTATGTATAAAATTTTCAAATTCGAGATTTCAGTGGACACATTTTGAGGTTTTTACGAAATAGCCGACTGTCCGTCTGAAGAAATAAAAAAAAATCCGGGTATAACCCACAACGGATCATGCCATTTCTTTTCTCTAAGGCAGTCGGCAACCTGAGGCTCCAAGCTTCGTATTTCAAGATGCCTAATAACTTGTAAGGCGTGTCTTAAAAGATTGCTGTTTCACTTTTTGGTTTGTGATATATGGCTCTTCTAACAGATCTAAATCTGGTTAATTCGAAAATTGGCTCAGCTGCTAAAAAAGGTTATCGACCCCTGCTCTAAGGAATCCTTTAATTAAGGAAAAAGCTACTCATACCACTCCTAAGCTTTTGAGCCCTAGAAAAAAAGAATTGTAAAAGAGTTATTAGTTTGTTTATTTATTTAAGGTGAGAACGGCGAAAAAGAAGGGCGACGGGGTCCTTGAACCGAGAGCTCCAGGAAGACACTGCCACAGGAGGGATCGGACAGCACGTGCACGATGATTATAAATCAGATTTTGGTTATTTTTAGCGTAAGGCCACTAGCTGCAACGGCGGGAGCCCCCCACCTCAGCGCCCTGGAAACGTCGGGTATTTTGGTCTCGACGGTCATTATTAGACATGTGGCTAGAAAACTATACAGTGGTTCATCAGTACTCAGAGGCGTCATTTGGTAGGCAGGGGCGTCATTGGGGGGTTCGTCAGAGGGGATATCGTTAATCCCCCCCCCCCAAGGTTTTGAAGGAAAAAATGCAAATGTGTTCAAAGTGAGTAGGCTATGGGACAGCATGCTGTAGCCACAGTAGGCTTGTGATCATAAGTTTCTCAATAGAATAGAACCTGACCGTATGATAAACAAGGCGGATGCTGTAAGCTTAATAGCAACAGTAGAAACATAAGAAAACTGTATCGCACAGTATTTACACACGGGTAGTGTTTACTTGTGGAGTTAGAACCAAAATACTTCGTCTACAGTGACTAAGTTACCTATATACTAGTATAAGTAATTTATGAAGTGGGAAGCTCGATTTAGCTAAAATGTACCTTAACGTTAAATACCATATACAATACAACGAGTCAATTGTAGTACCGCCCCTCAGTCGACCATGGCAGTTGGATTGACGCTTCTGTTTGGAGTCCGTTAGAAAAAAAATGTAAGTATGCTAAGAGGATATGCTACGTAGAAAATGAGCACCCCAAAATTTGTTGTTTTTATTGTTTATTTATTTTTTTATTTAATTAACAAAGCAAATCATTAATGATTTGGCTCATGGAAGTTGTAGAAGACTGCTTCATGCAGTATGTAATAGGAAATATTAAATTTTTGGTACCTTAGTTCTTTCATAAATACCTGAACGGACTAAAATTACGCGTATTCTGGGATTTTTGGAAGAACTACAAAACCGAAAAGTAAAAATACCCGATTATATGATGCACGAAGTAGTCTTCAACAACTAAGATCAGCCAAATTTTTAATAACTTGCTGAGTTAATTAAATAAAAAATGAAAAGTATTTAATTTTGGGGTGCCAATTTTCTAGTGACATATCCTCTTAAGAGAGATACCTACATTAAAACAATTTATGAAGTGGGAAGCTCTATTTAGCTAACAATAAAAATAAAAACTTTCAATTACGAATAACTATGACCTAAATTATTCATTACATTACATTGTAGTCAGGACATGTAGCGTAGTGGTACGGACTCTGACATTCACCCGAAAGGTAGTTGGTTCGAGTCCCACACTGGCTAAATTTTCTGGTCATGCTTCGGAGGGCACGTAAAGCAGGCGGTCCTGGGCCTTCCTAGTTGAGTGTACAAGAGGGCTTTATAGCCCTAACTCCGTCAACGTTGTCTTAGTAATAGAAACAATAAAAAGTCTTTATTTATTTATTATGTATTATAGTACACACCTACCCCCTGCCGACCATGAATAAATGGATATTACAACTCCGTTGGCCGCTTGAGGTCTTGGCCCCCCTCCCCGCCCACCATACGTTACGAAAAAGAGATTTAGGGTATGCTATCTGAAGTATTTCTTCAATGCCTCTTCTATCGAAGATCATCATGGCAATTTGTACCCTAGAGACTGGCGCTCTGAAATGGGAAGCTCATGTCAAACCACTAGCGCAGGATTTTCAACCAGGATGTTCTTTTTCTGCCGACGGAAGTAAGTAACGACATAAATAGAACTAAATAAGAGAGAGGCTCCAACCGGAGTTTTTAATGCTATAGAAACTGAAATTCGAAGAAAGCCGCCATGCATATGAATATGAAAAAAAATATGGGGACTTCCAACTGATCCACTTCCCGTAGCTATACTAAGGATGGTAAGAGTCACCCTTAGCTGAAAAGTACCATGAGCATTACAAATCGTTCCTCGGATAGGATCAAGGAAAAGCCAAAAGAAAGATTAATTTTTGTCACTTTCTATAAGGACTAAAGCAGTGGTTCCCCGCTGGGATAGGAAGGATCCGATGAGTTACGATTGAGGGCGCATGGGTAAGAAGAAATGTTCCTATAATGCACATTTTGATGTACTTTAGCATGCCTGACAACATTTGTGGAAGGAGTGCAAAATTCCTTTTAATCCCGCATAACGAACAAGATGTTCAAAGCAAGCATGAAAAGAAGAGTAGACGTCCTCGAAAACGCTGAAAGGATGAACTAGAAACTGACCTTCGCGAGATGGAAGTCCGTAGATGGTGGAGCGTCGTATAAAGCCAAGACGACTGGAGGAGTGTTGTCGAGCAGGCCAAAGCTCATCAAGGGCTGTAGAGCCAGAAGAAGAAGAAGAAGTGCGAAATGCCACAAGTTTTTAATCCCGTAATAGGGCATGCAATAGGATATAGAGTAGGTGAAGGCAAAAACTGTAGCATGGTAAACACTTTAAGGGCGGATTCTAGTACTAGAACGTTATTGTTCGTTTTGTGTAGCCAATTACCGATGTTCTTCTCTATAACAAATGTCCGATTCGCCAACTTGCCCCATAAACACCCAGCGTACACCACAGCTTATATCGAAGACAAACCGAGTTACGACCACGATTCAGTTAGTAAATATTAGGAAATAGTAGGAAACAGACCTTCTGTACAATTTGCATGGGTAAACACATGGGTAAACATGAATTTCTTGGGGGAAAAGATTGTGACCACAGCTTACACAAAGACGGGTCCAGATATAACTCTTCAAATATCCATTATTCAATTCGTCAAATTAATTCGACTTCGATGGCCAGAGGTGGTAACGTGCTTGCTCTTGTGCGAGTCTTTACACGCCATGCGATCGGAGACGTGTCGTGACTCAACACGGGAACTAACCTACAGAGGCGACTGAAGAGGTCAATCGGATACATTCATTAAATTGCTTGTATGCGATTCATCTTTAAAAAAAAAAAAAAATCCATAAGATACAGTCTCCAGAAATGGGAAATGGCCAATAGGCTACCCAAAATTTATATTGAGTGATAGTTTTTCCAATAAATTTAATCGAAATAGGCCTTTTTTATGTATTGTATTTATGTATTTTGCATTGTATTCATTGATTATTCAGTGCCGTAATGTAGCAGACCCACCCTAAGCCCATAATTATTAAATTAATTTAAACAAACGGCGGACGGTTTTTTTGACGAAATTAACTAATTTCTCGATTCATGACCCCAAGCAACTAAAACTCTTTTGATGACTTGTTCGAAAATACAAATTGTTCCAGATGCTGACAACTTACACTATGGACTTACTACTATTCTACAAAATCATTGAAATACAATCACATTTTTTAGAGTTATATTTCGGGTGAGCAAAACTGGAAAAACTTGAATTTTTTATGAATTTTTCAAAGAAATACTATTCTAACAGATTTATGGCTGTGGATCGAGAAATTAATTAATTTTGACAAAAACCTCGTCCACCATTTATTGCTATCCTATTAATACGTTAGTATAAGGAAAGCTTCGTGATGAGATTTCTATGGATTAACACGTCTCGAGGCACCAGGAACCCAAAACAGTGGTTTTTACAAAATGTCTGTCTGTCAGTCGGTCTGTTCATCGATTTGTGGGATAACTGCACGCTGGATTTTGATAAACTTTGACAATTATGTCCAAAAAATGTCTCAGGCAGTTTTTTTATTATTATTTTGGGCTAACTCAATTTCACGGGGTTCGACAATCCAAAACACCAAAAAGCGGCTAAAAGGATTATTTCTCAAAAAACGGCACCAACGTATTTTTTTGAATTCACATATTATAGTCGTTACTAAAGTCAAAAAAACCCAAGGGGTCACTTGCTCCTTGAAAGCTTGGTCCGTAAATTAGAATCAATTTTCAGGAAAAATGACTAAAAATAATTGTTTGCTGAACTGTTCTATCGATGCTTTCTTTTGTCAGGTATTATATAGGTGTTAAATAGAGTAACAAAACCGAACAGGTTGTTTTCCCATGCAAAGTTTCTGTTTTGAATGAAAAATTATTTTTTCATGAAACTATTGATAATTCATGCCCAATACATTGCATACCCTGCCATTATTATTTTTCTTCGGTTCCTAAAAAAAAAAAATAATAATGCCGACGAATTAAAGAACCGGTCCGAGTTCACTCGAACATGCTTTCCAATTTATCAAAATTAGTAGATAGAGAAAATTAGTAATTTTATGGTAAATATTTTTCCTATGGTTAAATTTCAGATATCTCGAGGGGGGGGGGGGGGGTTGTCCACCTGACGTCATTGGAAGTGAGGTAAATTCCCGATAGGTCAAACAAACACATTAATTACCACACAGCAATAATGGCAGGGCATGCAATGCATATGAGGGCGAATTCTCATCATTTTTTTCAAAAAATAATTTTTTGGGCAAAACCAAATATTTTTTTGGGAAAGCAACCTATCCGGTTTCGTTACTCAATTTAACACCTAAAACATGCTTGAAGGTAGAAATCATCGATAGAAAGGTTTCGCATTTTTTAGTCATTTTTTCATTAAAATTTAGTTATTTTTATTTTTTTACCCCCAGAAGCAAACTATCAAGGGGCAAGCGACCCCCCGCATTTTGTCAACATTAATAACGACTACAATCTACGAGAATTTAAAAGAAATAGTTGGAGCCGTTTTTGAGAAATAATCTTTTTAGACGTTTTTTTGGAGTTTTTTGAAAATAAACCCCCCCCCCAAATTGAGTTAGCCAAAAAAAAAAATATTCCCGAGGTATGATTTTTGTGAACCTACATGCCAAATTTCACTCAAATCCACTGAGTAGTTTGCCCGGAAATCGACGAACAGACAGACCGACCGACAGACCGACAGACCGACAGACCGACCGACAGACAGACATTTTGTAAAAACCACTTTTTTGGGTTCCTGGGACCTCAAAACGTGTAAATCCGTTGAAATCTCGGAATCGAAAATTTCGACCATCACAAAGCTTTCCTTATACTACGTATAAATTGGAAAGCAAAAATGAAATGACAAATCTTTCCTCATACTAGCGAATAAATAAGAAAGCATAAGTAGAGGACCACGATATGGTTGTTAGACAATCCTTCCTAACATCTATATATTATATATATATATATATAGTATAATATACTATATATACCTTATATTATATTATTTAAATTAAATTAAATTATATTATAAGGTTTTGAATAGTGCAGCTCCTTCATATCTCTATGACCGCCTAAAGTCATAACACAGCTTTATATAGGAGTTATTTTTTTGTAAATGCCTGCCGCCAGTGGAACTCCCTTGATAAGGAAATTAGATCGCAGCCAAAGATTCGTGGGTTCAAAAGCCAGTTACTAAAAAAATTGCTAGTAACAGAATAGATTTAGCATACGATTACTGTCTAGGCCTATAGGTATTTACTGTATGTCTTTTTAAGACTACGTTTAGAATAAGTTCTTTTTATGCATTGTTAGAATAAGATTGTACAAGTTAAGCGTATATATGTATTTTGGAAATTGTATTGTTTTTGGACGTGGGTTAGGCAGAAAAAGACTTTCTTGTCTTAAGCCTCGCCCGTAAATATAAGACGTTTATTATTATTATTATTATTATAAAGAATAGTGGGAAGCTAGCAAAGAAACTCCAACAAACACTTTTTATAATAACCGAGAAACACGTGGTTGTGAAGTATCGCTCCTCACTTACATATCTACCTGTATACATACATAATTGATAAGACTTGAGGGCACTTGATATCAAGGCCGCAGCCAAGATTTTTTTTCAGGTGGGGGGGGGGAGGGTTATTTCAGAAATTTCATTGGATATTACATAGTAATTTTAATTTTTCCTCTCAAAATCCGATTCTATCTAGTGTCAAGCCATTTCATTTCGAGGGGGGGGGGGGGGGACTTGAACCCTCCTGGCTACGGCCTTGCTTGATATGATCCAACAAAACAAACGATCCAACGCTGAAATTAGAGAACTACATACTGGACTTCGAATGGGTGGCTTTAGTATTTTTACAGACAAAATGTTCTGACGGTACCGAATTCACGCCAACAGAGGTTGTATGAACGGAGGGAAAATGTTTCTGGGTGGTTTGCCTGCTATATGACAGAGACACGAGCAATTATTATTCATCTCAAAGACATATAAAGTCCATTAATTTGATATTCAGAATAAAGACGATCCCTTCCCCACATCTAAGGAATATCAGACGGCATTGGCTGCTAGAATACGGAAGGTTCTAGAAGAACTGTACTAACTTGCTAAAACCAGAATAGGTACCAGAAGACAAAACTAAAAATCCTCGATGTGTTTTAAGAAGAAAACGTAGGTGGAAGCCGAACACGCACAACACCCGCACAAAACTAAAAAAAATAAGCGAACAATATTTTTTTACTTTCTCAATAGGGTACAGATAAAGAGCTGAAAGAGCGGTAGCTAGGCAATCACTGTATGAAAACTGGCCGGTCGGCAGCCGTTCTTTACGAAACCGCTGACGTGCTGGGATCCTGTGAGCTTTCCAAAATGTTTGGGAATTCCCCCAGTGGGAAAAGCGTCTGCTATTCGCTGGGTAGGATTGGGGCGGCGCTTTCCCAGTAAGGGGTAAACGGGTTGAAAACCCACGTGTACCGATTTCTCTAAAAAATTACACACCTGGAAAACTTCAACAAGATTAATGGTGTTAAGAGAGTCCCTATTATTGGCGCGAAAGCTAAAGTACTTGGCAGACTCGCGCTCCCTTGGCTAATTCACGTTTACGCGTGCTATATCGTGCCAATGGTAAGCGTGTCTCAGCTTGTCCATAATCGCTTGTAGTCGGTGAGGGTTGACAGCGAGAACGTGTACCAGTTTAACAGCTACCAAAATTTATAATGAAACTTCTTCTTCTTCTTCCCCTTCGTGCCGCGTGCGCAGCGTGGGGACTGGGGGGGGGGGTCACCTCAAACCCATTTCCTGAACTCCGGTCGGACGTTAACGCCTTGAGCTCGACCATTGTTTTCCCTCTTTGATTTATACGGAAACAATATAAATAATGTGATAAAACTACCCCACCCGGTTACAACAAACGAAATAGACGAAATTCAACTAGTTTGGATTGACATAGTGGGACCAAAAGGGGTGGAAAAAATGTTCCTTTTGCGTCATATGCAACAATGATAAGCAGTGTTGACAAAAAATTTGCAATTCAATTGATATCCACATCAATTCCCATAAGTCGATTTACATTCATCGGGGGTTAGTTTAGGATAATTTGCACTTACTCCCAGATAAGTTATTCCTGGGTTTGCCGCTCTTTATTTTCGATTCCGAGATTTACAACGGATTTAAGGCACCAGGAAGACAAAAAAGTGTTTTTTACGAAATGTCTATCTGTCGGTCCATTGATTTCTGGGCAAACTACTGGATGGATTTTGGTGAACTTTGGTATTTTTGTTAACAAAATATTTACGCCACGGGAATTTTTATTATATTGCATGGGCTAACTCGATTGTGGGGATTTAACCCCTTATACTAAAAACAAATACGGCTGCAGCGATTTTGTCTAAATTCGTATATTTATTGCAGTCGATATCAATGTAAACAAAACCAACTAGGTCGCTTTCTCCTTGATAGTTTTGGTTCCGGGGACAATAAAATAAATTGACTCAATTTTCATGAAAAATTACTAAAAAAACAAAAAATTTCCGTGGAAGTTTTCTATCGATGCATTCTAACTTCTGGCATATTTCAGGTGCTAAATGGAGTAACAAACCGAATAAATTGCAACAAAGGTTATGGTTTTGAATAAATAATTATTTTTTAAAGAAATTATTGATAATTCATGCTCTAATACTTTGAATATCCTGCTATTATTACTGGGTAGTATTATTTTGATTTGCCCGTTCTAGACTGTGCAATCATACCATTGATCAATTTGGTGCTGTGGGGTAGAGAAAGTCAAGGTAAGGGAACTTTGGCCTCAGGGCAATTATTTGCCGTGGAATTACTCATATTGTCCATCTCGGTGCCTATAATAATCGATAAATAGGAAATCATGTATGTACGCGTTCACCGTATCGATTTTTTCTAGTATATGCTCATTTGTATTTTTCTATTGTACGTGTGAACATATACATATTTTATAAAAGGTTAATCATATACAAACAATTTAATGAATGTATCCAAATGACCTCTTCAGTAGCTTCTGTAGGTTAGTACCCGTGTTGAGTTACGACACGTCTCCGATCACATGGCATGTAGACTTTGCACAAGTACAAGCACGCTACCACTTGACCATCGAAGTCGATGCTGATGAACAAGTATACATGTCATAGCCCATAGACTCCAGGACTAGTGCAATTTAGTGCCTTCCTATGTATACGTTAGTATAAGAAAAGCCATGGGATAGGGAAACTAGTAATTTAAATCTAAACCTAAATTTAATCCTAGGACTATTAGTTACCAAGGAACAATTGCAGCACCTATACTAATTGTTAAATTGGAAAGCATGTTCGGGTTCCTCGAACCGATTCTTTTTATGGGAACGTGCTTGCACTAGTGCGAGTCTTTACACGCCATGCGATCGGAGACCTGTCGTAACTCAACACGGGTACTAACCCACAGAGGCGACTGAAGAGGTCAATCGGATACATTCATTAAATTGTTTGTATGCGATTATTCTTCTTTAAAAATAAAAAAAAATAAAAATGCAGTAACCCACCCAACTCTCGCATCTACCCCCACCACTCTCGTTCCGCTGCACCCACCAGACGCCAGTACAGTAGCGGAGCCAGGCGTGCCAGCACGCTTCATTTTTACGTTCGTTCACTTAGGTGCCCATTCCATTGGCCGGCTAGGGCTATTTCCAACAACGGTGACGTGGCAGCAGACATTCAAGACTTAGGTGGCGTTTCCACCGACCTCGCATTGCAGAATTGACGGAAATGTTTATTTTCCTCTATGCCATAGTTAAAATTGATCAATGATCATACAGTAAAATCACAAACAAACAAACTAAAATTAAAAAATGGCGTCATGGGATATGTTAAGTACAAACATTTTAATAGATTTCTATAAAAAGAAAAATTCTAATTTGCGTCAATGTCATTTGCATTCTGCAATGCGAGATCGGTGGAAACGCAACCTAAGTCTTGAATGTCTGCTACCACGTCACTGTTTTTGAAAATAGCCCTAGCCGGTCAATGGAATGGGCGCCTTAAGAGAACGCCAGAGCTTTTACCACAACAGTTGTTGCGATCATTCAGGGGGAAATTCAATTCACAATTATATCATGGAATTTTCCAGTACCGCGGGATAGCGAATAGGGTAGCTAGGAGTATTTAAGAGAGGGAGACTGGGTTTTTTTTTCTGACCAGGGTTGCAACGACGATCTACGGGAAATTGTGTTGACAAAAAGGGGTCGAATATCCCAGATAAACGTTATTGGTACGCTTTCCCTAGAATATTCCAATGTTTTAGGCTAAGAAGATGGAAATTAAACCCTTTTGGAATTGAGAAGGGTCGCACCGGCCATCCATTTTGCCACCGGCGGCAGGTGTAAGAAGAGAGGACCTGTGCAGTAGGTGTGAGCCGCTTGAACATATCTATGAGCATCCCAGAGTAGAAAGTAGATAGGCCTACCCTGAATGAGGAACAGGACATTGGTCGTCAGGCATATACACCAGCCATGATGGGACCAAAGGCCTAAGGATTCCGCCATCGACAAATAGGAAAGCTCATTGGGTTGCACAACGATTGGTTTGGCATGGTAGGTACGTGCCTCCAGCGTGGGACTCCAAACTAATGCAATTGCGACACATACACACATCAGGCCTGAGCAGGGTAACAATACCATGGATGCGACCGTGGCAGTCACGCACTGCATACGTTTAAATCGCGGAATACTAAAACCCTAACTGTCGCCTACTGGGTTTACGTATTAGGTCTGATTTATAGAGAAGTTGGCGTAATGTAGCGCAACAAACCTTAACGCAATATCAAAGTTCACACAACGCCTAGCATAAGAAGCATGGACCGGGAAAATAGCTGTATCCGTAAAGTAAAAAAGGTTTGCAAGTTTAAAATTTTTATGTGGCAAGATATTGCAATTTCATCATACCAGCTAGCCATAGTTAATAAACAAGGTGTATTCGATTCTAGAATCGAACTTGGCGGCTACGGCTTACGGTCTACGTCAAGCGCTGCTTTACGCTATTTTCACTATAAATTAGGCTAGATTTATATAAGGGACAGATGGGACAAAGATATTTTTTGACCTTCCGGTCCCAGCTGCTACGTCTTGTTTGGCCTATCAGAGAACACCATGGACACTCCCAAATAAAAACAAATCCCGTCGCGGCTGCAAGGCGTGCTCTGATTGGCCAAAGATGTGGCAGGTAGCGCCACAAATAGAAAAAATAACCTTGGTGGGACTGTGGGAGCGAATATCTCACATATACAGAACTCTAAATCAAGTCTTACTGCGAAACCGCCGTCGTACCGAACGTCGTACAAAATCAAGATGAATGGAGGAGTGTTGTCCCGCAGGCCAAAACCCATCAAGGGCTGTAGAGCTAGAAGAAGAAGATGTGAACTGGAGATTAACGTACTGGTGAAGAGAAATTGAGGAATCGGTGGAGAGAATCGCGAGAAAGAGCTTCCAACAGTTCGACCACATAAAAATTGATAACAGCCAGAGGGTATACGACGGAGAGGAAGACCAAGGAAGAGGTACAGACAATAGATTTTCTACGAGCTCAAGAGGCAGAGACTGAAACCTAAGAAAGTGTTGAATGTTCAGAAGTAGAGGGAACGGAAAGAGTGGACAAGGTTCATGCGTCAGTGCGTCACATACGGACGGCTAGGTATACGTTCAATATATTGCAGTATTTGCAGTATTATATATATGGTATTAACACTGACATTGAACTAACTTAGGTTGAACTGGGTCCGGGGCGACGGGGGTACGTGGTACTAAGAGGGGAGATGATGAGGAGGAAAAAGAACACATGGAAATCTGTTAGCTTCAAGTTTTTACTGAATGAGGAACATTTATATTACAACGCATGTTATTAAAGATGTAATCTATCCAAGTTGTCAATGGTGTCTTCTACAATGGTGTTAAGGAGTCCATCCTGTCTGGTCAGGTGACCCCTCCATTGGCTCTTCTAAAGGATATGGTGGTAATTAGAAGCGTTCCTTCCTTTATTCGTTGAAGTTTCTCTTAGTTTGCTAAGTGACCTCTCCATGATATTTTAGCTGGGCAATATCGGAAATTCTTAATTTTACTGACGCCTAAGGGATGGCGTGAATTAAAGAGACTTACCGGACCCATAGACGGTTCCAGACCCTTGGGTTTGGAAGTTGGTGGTGGGGGTGGTGGTGTACATTCACTTTCCTCAGCAGCATCCACGATGAACAGCTTTCAGTCCTGAAAAAAGAAAAAGAATGAAATGATAACATCGAGTGCAGCTTTCAGTCTTGAAAATGAAATGATAACACCGAGTACAGCTTTCAGTCCTGAAAATGAAAAAAAAATGAAATGAAAACACCAAGTACAAAGTTCTATATTTAAGAAATAAAATTCATCAATAACACATATACTCTTATATGCAGATGCATGCAAGTAGATCGAGCTGTGACGTACCGCTGCGTCTGAAATAAATTAGTGACTTTGCTTATTAACGCTTGCAAGTTTGATGCATAAATAATAGTTATATGTAGTTAGTTATTCAGGAATAATAGTAATAGGTCGATTATGTATTTCTTGTTGTGTATGTTAGGGTGTACGTATTTTTGGGACGAACTAACGAACTATGTAAACTACAAGTGAGAGAGTGGCGTAACCGTAGAAATGATGAGCTCTACACGATATCCAAGAACCTACGATAGTAGCCGAAATCAAGAGAGCCCGCATCAGGTGGCTAGGGCACTTGGAACGAATGCCGGACAATGGGGCACTAAGAGCAGCCCTATACAAGGTGCCCCAAGGGTGAAGTAGAGTAGGACGACCACGGATGCGATGGCTGGACGACGTCGAGGTGGATATGGTATGATTTTTGTGAACCTACATGCTTAATTTTATCAAGGTCGGCCGAGTAGTTTGCCCGGAAATCGATGAACAAACAGACAGACAGACAGAGTGACAGACAGACATTTCGTAAAAAACACTTTTTTGGGTTTCTGGGACCTCAAACGTGTAAATCCGTTGAAATCTCGGAATCGAAAATTTCGACCATCACAAAGCATTCCTTATACTACGTATAAATTGGAAAGCAATAATAATATTCAAGGAGTAAAAGGTCTGCAGCAAAAGGTAAAGGTATCAAATGACGCGAGCATTTACTTCTTTTCCTATTCACAGCCTGTGCTATCTATTGTATTGTATTGTACCTATTCTTGAAGAGTTTTTTACGGACTTAGTCGAGCTTGCCATAGCTTAAATTTGCCATTGACATTTGGACATTATTGGCGTTATTTCCATATATATGGAAATAACCAAACTGGTGCATGTTGCCGATGTCAACCCACACAGGCTACAAGACGGCAATATACAAGCTCAGGCATACTTACGATTGGCATATTGTAACGGCTTAACCACGTTCATGTTCGAGTCATTGTATCACCTATGTAGGCTACTGAGGCATCTTCTACTCTAGAAAAAAATCTTTAGGAATTGAAACGGAGGTATTTACTTGATAAGTCAGCATTATGGCACAGGTACGTGGTCACACATCGGACAAGGATTTAAAATTTTAGGCATAAATCGAAACTGCCATAAATTTGCAATGAGAGATGATATGGTAGTTAGGATGCCACTAATGTCATCGTGAGAGTCCACAGAGGTACCAACAGAATAACCAATAAGCTAACAGTACTACCACACCCAACTGGTGTTCCTGTGTGTATTACACTACAAGACATATTTATAGCCGCATGCATAAATGGCACTTACGCCATTTATGCCGCGTTGGACCAATAAAATCAGACGGGAATATGCATAACGCATAAGGAATGCTGGGACGAATTAAAAGGAAATTTTCATGTTACATTATTAATTATTTTTCAAACCTAGAAGGTCTACGTCTGTGTAAATGTCCACTGATATGACAGGAGGTGCGTCAGAATTCAGAAGCAGTACCGCACCATAACACTAAGCTCGGTGCCAATGGCAGATACATTGGTTCAAATGGGTTGGTGCACATAGGCAGATTCTACTCCAGCAGATACGCAGCAGATCTGTAGAGACAAATTGGAGCAGATGGGTTGGTGTACAAAGGCAGAGTCTACTGCACCCATTCAATGCGATATATCTCCACAGATCTCTCAGCATATCAGGTGCGTAGAATCTGCCTTTTTCAAGGAATCTCCCTGGGCTTAGTGATTTAAAAACCGCCTTCAACTCTAAAACCCCATGATGATGTTACAGTGAGGCGCTCCGAACAGGTGTGGTACGGCTGCTTGGTGGAAATCGCCCTTCATCCATTTTGGAGTACCTTGAACCAAAATTACAGCACCTGCAAGTAATTTCAGCGATAAATAATTTTAGAGTTATAGGTAATCATGATGAAACCGAAATAAATGGCTCGTGCAAAAGCCTCCCTTGGCATAGTTGGTAGCATGCTCGTACTTGTGCGACAAACGATGCGATCGGAGACAAGTCTGTAATTTATTGTCTTCCTATTTAGACGTTAGCATAAGAAAAGCTTTGTGACTCAAATCGAAATTTTCGATTCCGAGATTTCAACGGATTTACACGTTTTGGCATCCTAGATTTTTACGAAATGTCTGTCAGTCGATTTGTGGGAAAACTACTGAGGGGATTTGGATGAAATTTGGCATGTAGGTTCACAAAAATCACATCTCGGGTCAATTTTTTTTTAATTTGGGCTAACTAAATTTTTGGAGGGTTTACCGTCCAAAAAAAAACAAATAAAAAATTTTCCTCCAAGTATTTTCTTTAAATTCGCATATATATTGTAGTCGTTATTAATGTAAACACAACCAAATAGGTCTCTTGTCACTTGATAGTTTGGTGTAGGGGGCAAATACAATAAATATGGCTTGATTTGAATGAAAAATGACAAAATTAATAATTTTTCTGTCGAACCTTTCAATCGGTGATTGCTAACCTCAGGTTTGTTTTAGATGTTAAACAGTAAAAAAAAAAACAGCATGTTGCTTTCCTAAGTAAAGATTTGGTTTTCAATATAAAAATATTTTTTGAAGAAATTTAAGGATAATTCAACACATTACATACCATACCCTGCCAATATTACTGTGTTGTAATATATTGGTCTGCCCGTTCTAGACTATACAATCGTCCCATCGATCAATTCAGTGCTTTGGGATAGGGAAAGTCGAGGCAACCGCGAAATTTAACCCCAGGAAAATTAGTTACCTTGGTACTATTACGGTACCTATTTTAATTGAAAATAGGAAATGGGTTTGCTTGTACCGGTTCTTCATTTTTAATTTAATTGAAAGCTATAAAAAAAAAGTTGTGACTGTAGTCCGGTCAAATCAGACCAAATTAGAAGAGTAAAGCTACATAAATTCACAGCAAGCTGAAAGTGCGTGTAATTGTTTAAAACATAATTAAAAATAACATGTGAAAGTTCCTCATCATTACGAT
This sequence comes from Psococerastis gibbosa, assembly GCA_963971405.1. Taxonomy (NCBI): domain Eukaryota; kingdom Metazoa; phylum Arthropoda; class Insecta; order Psocodea; family Psocidae; genus Psococerastis; species Psococerastis gibbosa. The sequence goes on from OZ020492.1 coordinate 12,374,857, forward strand.
GACTGGAAAACATTTTATTCGAGGTCAAAGGTCAAAAATCTCGAAAAAAAAATGGTTTTTCGCGATTTTCAGCGAAACGGTAAGTTTTATCGTAAAATTATGTCAGATAAAAATTGTAAATTATAAAATTTTGTATAAAAAATGCATCAATACTTTTTTTTCTTAGAGCTACCATTTCTGAGATATAAAGAGTCAAAGAATAGAAAAAGTAGTAATCGTCAAAATATGCATAAGTACGCCACGTACATACATTTCTGAAGCAGTAAGCAGTAATATACTAATTAATAATTAATAATATTATCAATATTATTATTAATTTAAAAGAAAAAAAAGTGCGGAGATGTGTCTAAGCGATTTTACTGAGCACATTAACAAAGCATTACATTCAAATAAGCAAGCATTCGTCTTGTTTGTAGATTTTTCGAAGGCCTTTGACGTCCTTCCCCATAATAACATAATTACAAGCTTAAGTGAAATAGGAGTGAAGGGGATTGAACTCGAATGGTTTCAAGATTATTTAAGAAATGGAAAAGCGACGGTGCGCCTGAATGAAAAAACTGGAAAACTGAAAGCTTGGGAGTCCGGTGTGGCCCAGGGTAGTAAAATCGGACCCCTATTGTATATACTTACAACCAACTCAATACCAAAACTTCTAGGAGCAGAATTATTTATGTTTGCTGATGACATTGCCATAGTAATAGTAAATGACAGCGCAGAAGAAGCATCAAAAGAAATGAACAAAATAATAAGAAAACTACAGAAACTAACACACGATGTGGGTGTCACGATAAACTGCAATAAAACAAAAATTGTTCACATGCGAAACAGGGGACCGGTTTATAAGAGGAAAAAATTTATTTTCCACACTCATCACTGTCTTCACCAAACAAACTCAAAAAACTGTGACTGTGTAGAAGAAATAGAGATTAAGGAGGAGCATAAATACCTTGGGTTAATATTGGACAGTAGACTAACATGGCAGAATCAAATTGATTGTATATACAAAAAAATGAGGTCCGGGTGTTGTGCCATACAAAAATTAAAATATTGCCTTCCGCTAAAAACCCTAAAAATGATTTACCATGCACTAATAGAATCGGTATTAAATTATGGAATACAAACTTGGGGGAGAGATAACAACAGCTATTTCACAAAAATACAAAAAATGCAAAATAAAATAGTAAAAAACATGCTATCTAATAAATTAAACAAAAAATTTAAAAATATAGACGAAAAATACAGATTTCTAGATATACTACCAATAGGAAAACTGTACAAATATCTTATAATAAAGAATAACTATTTTATGTATTTAAGCAAAATTGTTGGAAACACACAGAATAAGAGGCAACTGAGAAACGTAGACACATTGAGACAAAATATTCCTATAACACATAATAAGTACGGCAGACGCCTCAATGAAACAGTTTTACCAGAGATATTTAACAAATTGCCACTTAAACTAAAAGAATTGAACAAAATAGGGAAAATAAAAAAAGAATTAAAAAAATACTTAATTTTAAATACAGACTATTAGCCATTTCATTATACATATAATTTTACATCAATATATAATAATATATAATAGTATAAATAATAAATATAGATAAATACATCCTTCAGAGTTCAGAAGGATCTCACTCATTGCAGAAAGCTAGAGTGAGTACTATATAATGGTTTATTATTATTAATTATTATTAATTATATTTATATCTTGCAGAGCCACTGCACTATGATCGCTCGATAAGCGGAAGCTTGAGCGTGATAATGCTGATTAATAACAAATTGTTGTTCTCAATATATGCACCTTGTCCGGGGTTACCGGTCAAGGAAAAAAGTGAAAAGTGAAAAAGTGAATAATTAAAAAACTAAAAATAATTTTCGGTTGCTATTCATAACTATAACTATGAGAATATCAGGTAGAATGAAATCTAGTCACTTAATTTTTACGCTAGTGTACCCTTGAGACAACATCTGTCTCCCCATTCAATTGTGTGCGTGGCTCGGGTTGATGCAAGTGACTCACGAGTAAAAAAAGATGATAAAGACATCCGAAAACTATTAGTGTGGTTCTCAACGCATAATCCTTTTCCAGAGGTAAACAAAATTGTATCTATTGCAAGTGGTGATAATAACATTAATTGTTATAAAGCTCGTGAAGTTGCACTAGCCTCTATGGCAAAAATAACAGGACTATCATTCAATAATATAAAATTTAAACGCGCTGATAAAGTTGTTCCTCTTTTAGCGATGAGAAGTACTATAAACGTTCACGAAAAAGTAGTAACTGTTGACCCTGTATTGTTATTCCAGCGTATGAGTATTACTGCAGTGTTTCAAGATGAAATAGAAAAATATTTTGAATATGAATTGGCTCCCTACTCTTTATCGTTATTTGATGACATCGGGATGCGTAAAACACAGAAGTCTGCTATTTACGATTGTTTTCAACAGGTCAATATTGATATTAACAACACTAATTCGACATACGTCATTGACGGAGGATACTTATTACACCGTGTTGTGTGGGATAATGAAGAAACATTCAACAATTCAACATTATTTTGGATAAGTACGTTCAGTACGTACGTCGATATTTTGGTACCAAAATTATTGTCGTATTTGACGGCTATGATGATTGCACGAGAAATATTAAAGCTGTAGAACAACGTCGTCGAACTTTGGCAACATCTTCATCTTCCGATATTTTATTTGATGAACTTACGACAGTTCCTACCAGTCAACAGAAATTTCTCGCAAATACTCACAACAAATCTCGGTTCATTTCAATTTTAAAGGATAAATTTGTTTCTGAAAATATATTGGTTAAACAGGCTAATAATGATGCCGACGTACTGATAATTGGAACTGCTGTAGAGCAATTCAATTTAACAAATGCAACTATTGTTGTTGGCGAAGATGTAGAAGAATACGAACAAGACGAAGATCAGGAGGAAGAAGAAGAAGAAAATCAAGAAGAACAGCATGAAGATGTATTTGAATGTTATGAATCAGATTAATAAATTTCTAGCTTTTTTTTCATTTCCGATACTTATATCATTTCCAACCAATGCAATAGTTTTCAATTAAACAGAATCACAACAGACATGTGGAATAGGCCTATTGGGGAAACCACGTTAAAAAAAACGCGCTAAGTACACTACCTCATAGGTGGCGTTAGGTTAGGTGGAAACGTGTGCATATTTTGACGATTACTACTTTTTCTATTCTTTGATTCTTTATATCTCAGAAATGGTAGCTCTAAGAAAAAAGTATTTATACATTTTTATAGAGAATTTTATAATCTACAATTTTTATCTGGGATAATTTTACGATAAAACTTACCGTTTTGCTGAAAATCGCGAATAATTAATTTTTTTCGAGATTTTTGACCTTTGACCACGAATAAATTTTTTTCAAGTCATCGCAATGATGAGGAACTTTTACATGTTATTTTTAATTATATTAAAAACAATTACACGCACTTTCAGCTTGCTGTAAATTTTTGTACCCTCAAATGTCTAGATTGACCGGACTACTGATTTACTTTCGAAAATAGTATTGGCTACTTCTGTAAAGAACTGGTACGGATGAACCCGTACATCTTTTACTATGTCAATTAGTGTATACGTACCGATATGTACATATTATGAATCGTTCCATGGCAAATAATTGTCCCAGGGTTAAATTTTAGTCCCCTCGACTTGCCATATCCAAAAGCCCTGAATTAATCGATGGGACCATATCATAGTCAGGAACCAATATATAAATAAATAAATAAATAATTATTTATTTGCAAACAGACCTAAAAGTCCAATAAAATGCAAATGTTATACAGAGTATTGAGTACATTTTAAATTCCTTCGTGGTACAATTATGTTTTACTAAGTTACGCAAAACATACAGTAGGCAGTAATCATCAGACTATCGATGCAAAGCTTCCTGCAGGCCATAGATTTATAGGCAATAAAAATGGAATTTAATAAAAAGAAAAACATACATAAATACTACATAACACAACACAGTAAATAATGGCACGGTATACAATATATTGGGAATGAATTATCGATTTATAATAATCTATCAATCTCGGTACCCATACTAATTAATAAATAGGGAAGCATCTACCGGTTCACTCGTACGGTACCGGTTCTTTAGTTATGATGCAGTGTGTTTTTCATTAAACTCATAGGGGATGTATCGAATTTTCAAACACCAGAAATTCAAAATACATTATAATATGATTGTGAGTTAGTCTTTAACAACTTGTACATACTATATCTTTTATAATTGCATAGTAAGTAAAATAAACAATTACAGTTATTGACAGATTCGGATGTGATGCTGGTAGGCCTATAGGAAATATCTACGGGCAGCATCCTTTCAATCAAACCAAGGGAAGATTTAATTATTGGGAAGCAAGGCCGTAGCCAGAGAGGGGAATTTTTAAATATATTGAGGTTACCTCACCACCAGTGACGTCAGATGGACACCCCCCCCCCCCCCAAAAAAAAAAAATCTGGCTACGGCTTCGTTGGTAAGTATCAAGTACTATACGATTATCAACTGCATTCCATGTTATAATCAATTGATTGATAGAGTGAATTGAAACACCGAATTGGAAATCGCGGCTACTGTACTGCAATACTAGAATATTATCAGGCATCTTTTAAAAAACACATTCAAGGTTGTTAATGCTTTGCCAACGGAAATTAAAATACAGTATCATACTGATAGTTTTCCAAAATTTCGAAGAATCACAAAAAAAAAATTGTTTAGGCTATAATAAGCTATTTTCTGAATTGAAAGATATTTTGACTCGATATTCTAAAAAATAAAATAAAATAAAAAATACCTAAACAAAAGATTCAAAGATTTGAAAGTGTATTCGACCACTCTCTGATTTATTTATAATTATTGTTTTGTAATGTTTTTGTAATAATTATAAGGGCCCTTCACAGGGTGCACTTTAGTGTGGCCCTTTGATATTTAGTGATTGTATTATGTTTTTAATTAATTAATTAATTAATACTCAATACCTATTGATTATTATCACAAAAAGTTCGTATTTTGCTCACTGTAGACCCCCTTTTTAAAGCCGTTAGAGTCCTCACTGTTCATGGCCAGTATGTCTTTCATTGTCTAATGGCCGTAAAGATGAATCCTGGATTGCCAGCTCGGAGTACAGTGCACTCCTATAATACCCGATCGGCAAAAGGGTTTGATATGCCTAGGTGTCGCCTAAACAAGTCGAGGGATTCTTATCCGATACTTGCACACCGGCTTTACAATAAGCTACTGTTTTTAGTAAGTCAGTTGGATCCAGCTTGTTTCAGAACATACATTAAGAGCAGACTTATTGAGGCCTCACTATATAATTTGGATGAGTACGACCCCAGGAGCTGGACTATCTAAGTACCTCCCCTTCTTTCGTACAAAACCCTCTCGGGTGGCTATTTTTGTTTGACACGGTCGATCCGGCTCTGGCTGGTCAGGGACTCTAATTTTTGTATTGTATTGTATTGATGATGATTTAAATAATTTACTACTGAGAAACACGTGGGAAAATCGACTTCACTTTGAATAGTGAACGAAATGAATCTGGTAGTATTGCAGGTCTAAACTAATAAGTATATTCGGCTACCTAACAATAACAAAAGTCTGTGACATTACAAAGAGCATTCCGTGAAGCTTATTTAAATCGATTTTTCAAACAACCTTGCTCTTTTACGTAATTCTCCAGCAATGTTAAATTAATAGCAATCCAATGTTTCGTTGGAGGCACACAACATTCAATCAGCTGTTGTTTTGGCAGACAGCCTACTGCTCAACTGACAGAAGTCATAATGGCTATAATCGTTTAATAACCGTTGGTTTTCCTTCCTACAAACGATTTGCACAAACACATAGCCTCATAATACTCAGGGCTGAGATATTTGATGTAAAAAGCTTACCCATAAATAGAAATAACGAAATTTTCACGAATTATCGTTCGCAACGCTGAAGGCGATAAGCTAAACACGTTCGACGCATTATTTAATAATTTGCATAAATGTCAACCCATCGAAAACAAGCGAATATCATCACGATTCGCCAACATTTTGTTACTTTAAAGACTGTATACTTTCAATAAGGGAATGGTGATGCGTATTAACAAATGCAACGTTGTGGTAACTATAAATTAACAATATTTAACACACTAAATAACAAGGGTAACATAAACAAATGAAAAGAAAACAAACTCTAGATTATTTAATACCAACATAACAAACTAAATCCCCACCCACACCCGCGATGTAAATTTTATTTATTGCGTTGCTATAGAGGATATATAATTATTTTCGCATATATTTATTTTCATTATTTTAAAGTTAATTTCGATATTAACAATGAACAAACTATGAATTTACGTTTGAAAATTTGATTATTTTGGTAGTGTTTTACCAAAGGACTAAAATTCATAGACTGCTGCAATGTACAGCGCCTCTACAGGAGCTGCTCAAAACGAAATTTCAAGCCAATGCCAATGAATGTCTGCATAAATTTAATTATGCAACCTTGTTCGTCCCTCATAAGAATCTTTTGCATGTTTTTTTCAGTTGTAAATCCATTGAAATCAATTATTATTTATCTCATAACAGGAAAGACCTATCGGATTATGGATTATCAGGTTGTGACGTCAGCGTCGGAACAACGTCCAGATAGAAATGATAAGATAAGGCTAATTCAGTTGTCAAGTTAAATAGGCTAATTTTATCAATTGCGTGCCATCGTGATAATAAGTTTTGGTTTCAATTTAGTTCGACCTCACCTCTTTGACAATGCGTTTTATAATAATATTGCTATGTATGCTTGCGTTTATAGTGTACACCCACGGTAAGACTAATATTTATTCCTTCCCCCTTTCTTACATTACAATCCTGCTGGGCATAGCGCCACTGCCCGGGATAGGCCATAAAAACCTTCTATTTATCTAGATGAATAGGTCCATCAGATAAGCCATAGGGTTTCCGCATTTAGCAGGGATGAGAATTCGGAGTTTCTAGTTCTCTACCTTGTCCTCTCTCTAATAGGCCCATTTTGATATTAGGAGGCAGAAATTTTCGATTGATATAATGCAATAATAGACTCGTATCTGTACTTGGTTAATAAGTCATGCTTTCGCCTGTTTCATTGCGTCAATGGTAAGCTTGTCCATTATCGCTTGTAGTAAGTGTAGGTGGACACCGAGGATGTATACCAGTTTGCCAATGGCCAAAAATTCATACAGAAACAATAGACGTAATGTCCGAAATCCATGGGGTAGTTGGCATCGGACAAGGGACATATCGGCCACTATAAGTAGGCCTAGGTCATAAAAAGTACTTCAGGACACTATTACTACTAAGTATAACAATAATAAGTATTCATAATTTCTTTAATTGTCAAAGCCGAAAGGTCTGTAGCATATCGGCATTTGTTTGAAAAAAAAGCTTCATTTATTGCACAGACACTGATTCGAGCAAAGGAATTAAAAAAAAACGCAAGATTTGATTCCCCTCCATCGCCGCTCAGTGGAACGGAGGGTCAAAAGACACACGATTTCTTAAATTGTACCTTTTTTACAAGCCCTGTTTTGCTACCACAACCGCCCGTAAACAGCTTGATCACTTTCACTTCTGGTTGAAGGGCAATTAATTATTGCAATACGTGATAAACGCTGAAAGGATGAGTTGGAAACTGACCTTCGCGAGTTGAGAGTCCATAATTGGTGGAGCGTAGTACAAAACCGAGATGACTGGAGGAGTGTTGTCGAGCAGGCCAAAGCTCATCAAGGGCTGTAGAGCCAGAAGAAGAATGCGTGATTAACGCAAGAGGATAAATTATCTCGTTCGAGCCCTTCTTGAACTAATCTTCGGTCCATGAAAAACTTTCCTCCTTCTGCTTCAGCCAACGCTCGTCAATGGCTGGTAGGCCATTTGACCTTGTGCCGTATAGTAGAGCTGGGCCATTCCCTTCTGTGTCGAAGTGCGGTTTTGTAAATCTACGCCATTGCAGCTGAATAGGTGATCGGCGTTTTCTTCCCCTTGGAAGGCGGCTATTCCACCGGCAAATTTGCTTCACTAAAATTCACTTGTGTTCGGAGATTTTCTGTTTGTTTTATTTTAATGAGAATATTATGTAGATCTATTATAAATTAAGTTATAATATTATTAATGATGTCTGCTACCATATTATAATTTTACGTATAATAGATACGTTAAGTATCTACATAATAGTCTCCTTAAAATAAAAGAACCGGTCCGAGTTTACTCGAACATGCTTTCCAATTTATCAAAATTAGTAGATATAGAAAATGAGTAATTTCATGGTAAATAATTTTCCTATGGTTAAATTTCCGGTATCTCGGAAAACAGACATTTCGTAAAAACCACTTTTTTGGGTTCCTGGGACCTTAAAACGTGTAAATCCGTTGAAATCTCGGAATCGAACATTTCGACCGTCACAAAGCTTTCCTTATACTACGTATAAATTGGAAAGCAACAAACAAAAAATTTCAAAACACAAGTAAATTTTAGTGAAGCAAATTTGCCGGTGGAATAACCGCCGAAGCAGAGGGGGTGAATCAGCTATGCCTATTCAGTGGAGGTGGCTCTGGAGATAGTCGTGTCCTGTGGTTATTAGGGACGCTGCAACAGCGATGCCCCGGCGCAAGTTACTAGGGATGGTTTTTGCAAGAAGCGGATCCCATTGCTTGCCAGCTGCTCACACTTTCCAGGCATTCGTGGTCACGCTGTGGGTACCTCGACGCTATCATAAAAAAACAGAAAGAGTAGTCACGCTTTAAAGCTGATTTAGAATGGCCAAACTCATCGGTAAAATTATACAAATACAGCTGACGCCAGTTGTAAGCCTCCTGTTCGGGCGCTTTGGGACAAGGATGATTTTTTTGGCAGTGAAATTAAACTGTTATCTGCTTAGGAGTTTGTTCTTTTAAGAAGAGTGGATACAGTGCCTTCGCCCAGTTACTGTGAATTTCAATTAGCGTTTGAATGCCATCCTTCCCACCAACCGCGGCAATTTTTCTTTTCTTGCAACTCCAGAATTCTCAATTCTGTTTCAGCTCATATCTGAAAACACAATTAAAATATGCCTTAATAGCCTATCAGAATATATGTATAATATGTATTAGATGCAATTATTTCAGTATAGAAATTGGGATGGTAATCGATAAAGTACGCAGTTGTTTACTGGCAAACGGTATTAATTGTTTTAATTTGCTAATTATAGTAGACCGGTTAACAGTGGAAGAGTATTAACATTAAGAGTGTACAGGCCGTAGAATGGTGTTTGGACCTAAAGCAATAGGGCCTTTTAAGCATGTTTAATTAATGCCTTTATTACATATCTACCATGATAACAAAGGTAAAGATGTGGGGTATAATATTAACGATTTACAATTTTGATATATTTAGTCACTACGGAGAAAAAAATTGTTAAAAAAGGCCAAAAAATAAAACAGAACAGGGAATTTGAGATCTTACCGTTGGTAATGTGGCACTACAACATATATTTAAGGCAACTAAATTACAATATCTAAGAAATTAATGAATCACATTTTACTAATTTCCATTAATAGCATAATAAATAAATTATTTATATTATCTGTTTACATTTCAAATAAGATGGCTGAGAACAGAAAGCTCATCTGTTGTGAAACTAAGCACAATCGACGTGAACAATGTTGTAGGTAATTTCCAGAAGATGTCGCACTGATTTATATGTCGCAGTTTTGGTTTTGTTCTGTTACGTTGTTAGCATTGCGTTCAGAGCTTGTAAACAAAGTAATTTGTTAACTCTCGCATTATTTCATATTTTATGATTTTGTCCATTGTTTTCTTGGCGTACTGAGAATGGGTAAATTTAAAGGCCAGAAGGAATATGAAAAAAATAGACGGACGCGAGCATATCGGAAAGGGTTTAAAGGCGTAGCACCCCATAAAAAAAAGGAAATGGAACGGTTAGTACATGTTGTTATAAGAAATGTAGTACGTATCTGTAATTGCTATTTATGTCTAGATAGATCGACAGCCAATTTAAAGAGGATAGTGATCTTTCGTTCTAAGTGAGATTTGTATGTGGGGACCTCATTTTTATTGTAACCAGTCAGGAGCAACCATGGGCATAGGCGGCTATTGCATTTGTCAATATTCCCACATTTGTGCATCAATAATTGATGCGATTTTTCTTTGAATGAGACTATTATGTAGATACTTAACTTATCTATTATAAATTAAGTTATAATATGGTAGAGACTTATTATTGATGCATAAATGAGGGAATATCGGCAAGTGGAATAGCCGCCATATCATTTATAAACATACATGTATCAATCTTGGGAGACTTTGTGCCTTGGTTACCTGGTCACAAGCTTTGTTTCGGGGAAAAACCTACTTCCAGACTGATTCTGATGAATTAAGTGTTTTAAAAATTCATTCAATTTTTTTATCCAGAGAGAAAGAAGTGATTGTTACAGAGTTACAAATTTCGAATTGTTTTCTCTGAAATAGGGCTCTATATTAGACAGGTATTGTCATCCGCCACATTATATCCATTATAAGTCTGGTGTATAAGCCAAGCATTGGGTGTTTACCTATTTATTTTTAGAAATTTATCGTTGTTTATTTATTATTATTTAAAAAAACGTGCTACCAATTAGGGAAGTGTTTAATAAAAAAATACTAAAACGTGTATTAGTTTTTTCAATATTTCTCAACCTCTTACTTTTCTTACAATACTTACCATATAGGAATTAGGATACAACATGGCGGATGACAATACCCGGGTATATAGTGCCTTACTCTTAAATTAGCATTTGCATTTGAGCAGTAAATATAGTGAAATTGAAGCAAGTAGACTAAGTGTTGTTCGTCACTACATTTACGAGTCCTATTATTATATTACGATCGGGCGTACCCCAGGCAATGCAAAGTGGAAATATCTAGCGGCTAATCCTTCCACCACCGAAAAGAGACCAACGACTTAAACAGTTCAACGACCTTTGGGTCAGCACCGACCATTGCGTCTGATTGGCAGAACACTGGGCCCAGAAACTGAGTCTCTACCTCGGAGACGAAAAAATAACTACAATATATACAATGTGTATCCCCAATTGTGATTGCATGAACAGTAGAGTATAATCAAACCATGGTGTAAGCTTATACAATATTCACTGCTGTTATATTTATGTCTAATACTTTTTTGTAGGGTTGATAATTATCTTAAAAGAGAAGGTGTTATTTTAACATCCACGCCAGACGACGTATCTGACAGCCTTAATCTTGCTGGCCCAATTGCTATGGAGGAAGAGGGCCCAGCTGATGAGACAGTCATTAGCAATCAATCCATTGGGGCCGATGAGCCCAGCCCATTTCTTATGGAGGAAGAGGACCCAGTTAATGAGACTGTTGGCAATCAGTCCATCGGGGCCGATGAGCCCAACACAATTTTGCCAACTGGTACTTTACCAGGCAACAGGATTGTTAACTTGGCTCACCTCTTCACCCAATTAAAAAATGACGTGCACAAACCATTCATGTGCACTATTGCTGACATGGACTTCATAAGGGAGGTGCCCATAAAAAAGCACAGCATAATGACGGTGCAGTTGCTATTTCAATGCCGCATGTGCAACTCCACTAGAAAATACGCCCTTCAGCCTAACGATGAAAACATCGAAGGTAATTTGGTGAACGGCGTGATATCTGGTGGTGTGGGCTTTGCAGCCGCTGAACCAATTTTTGCTGCGTTGAACATCCCTTTCATGAGTGAGAGAAAATTTATGAAAGAGGGACTGAAAGTGTCCGAGCGAATTGGAGCTAGCCTTTCTCAGTCCATGGCTGCAGCTGCGGCTGAAGAAAAACAGTTAGCTTTAGAAGCTGGAGACGTCTTGCCAGATGGCACTCCTTTTATTACAGTTGTGGCTGATGGAATGTGGGCTAAGAGGTCATATAAGACGAAATATAATTCGTTGTCGGGGATGGCGTCAATTATTGGGTACAGGACAAGGAAAGTTGTTTTTGTGGGCACGCGTAATAAGTTCTGCTCCTTGTGTTGTAGAGAAAAAAAAACGGGGAAGAAGGCGCCCCACAAATGCTTTAGGAACTGGAAACGTTCCTCAACTGCCATGGAAGCTGATATAATTGTTGAGGGATTTCGGCGGAGCATACAGACGCAAGGCATTGCTTACACGAGGCTCATTGGTGATGGGGATTCAAGTGTTATGAAGCGTCTATTAGGGGCACAGCCGTACGGATTTACCGTTGCAATAAAAAAAGTGGAATGCCGCAACCATTTACTCAGAAATATGGACGGCCACTTGCGTGGGTTTTTGAAGGCGACTAAGTTCCCCATAGCAGAGCGAAAAGCCTTAGCATCCAACGTTTTCCGCTTTCGCCAGGCTGTGAGAGGCGCGATTAAGCATTGGAAAAATGCAGCTGGCCTTTCATCAATTCGTTGTGAGGGATTGCACAAGGACATTTTAAATGCCCCTAAACACATACTTGGTCTTCATCATGATTGCCTGGAGTACTATTGCAAAGAGAAAGGCGTAAATGAGTCCAGCTTGTACAATGTGATGACAAAATCTGGCCTAGCTGATGATTTGATAAGATTGATGACCAGGGTCGCACACCATGCTGATTCACTCTTGCTTGATGTTGACAGCAATCTATGCGAACAACTCAATAGCCTAGCAAATAAATTAATTGGTGGCAAGAGAATTTTTTATGGTGCTCGCGGAAGTTACAACATGAGAATGGAAGCCGCATGTCTTCAATTTAACGAGGGTGCCTTTTTAGCAGATGTCGCACGGCGTATTTGTAACATTCGAACCCCAGGGAGTAGAACGAAGGGATACGTTTCACGGGCAAAATTAAGAACGGAACATAACAGGCGACGGCGAGAACTGTTTAAAAGAAGCAAACCGACTCAGTGGAAAGAAGAAGCAGGTCCAGATGAAGATTACGGGGACGTTGAGGATATTCCAGATATCCCAGAATCGCAGTTGCGTCAGAGTAAAGAGCGTTTCCTAGAAGAGTTGAGTTCTGTTGATCCGGAAGAATTACAGTTGAGGACAATGGGTCAAGACCTTTCGGAAGATTGGATGGTGGAAAGGGTGAAACGCCTCACTGCTTCAAATTTTGGTAAAGTGATGTGCTTAAGGCCAACGACCTCAACCCGAAACACTGTGAAGTCGATCCTGTACAGTGATATTTCACGGACTCAAGCCGTAAAGTTTGCGAAAACGAACGAGGATTTGGCCCGGGAAATATTTTGCTGCAAAAACGGCAAGAAAGTGAAAAAATGTGGTCTCTTTGTTGATCCCACGTATCCCTTTCTCGCTGCTTCGCCCGACGGATTAGTTTGTGGAGAGGATGCTCTACTGGAGATAAAATGTTTGTGGGCAGCCACAAAAGCTGAGACGACGTCGCTGGCAGATGCTGTCAGGCAGAAGAAGACTGCAATGTTGAAACTTGGCGAAAAAGGTGTCGTCCAGCTTAAACCAAAAAGTTACTGGCACTACCAGATACAGGGGCAGCTGAACATTTTGAAGGTGAATAAGTGCTACCTTTTCATATACACGCCTCATTGGCAAGAGGTCATTGAAGTTACCAGGGACCAGAGTCTTTGGCGTTCAGTCATGGTGCCAAAACTCGAGAGGTTTTACAAGGAAGCCTTATTATGCGAAATTGTTTCACCACGGTACACCCTTGCAGAGCGGACTAACGACATCAGACAGGCCTTTCTAAGTGTTTTTTAGAATTAGTGCTCGCCCATTCTCAGTCCTTCCCTCTCTTTGCCATAACGGCGGTCTTTTAGAATTAACAGCCCGTAGGAAATTGGCAGCCCGATATTTAGTACCTTTTATTGCTTTCCAATTTATACGTAGCCTAGTATAAGGAAAGCTTTGTGATGGTCGAAATTTTCGATTTCGAGATTTCAACGGATTTACACGTTTTGAGGTCTCAGGAACCAAAAAAAATCTTTTTACGAAATGACTGTCTGTAGCTCTGTCTGTCTGTCTGTTCATCGATTTCCGGGCAAACTACTCGGCCGATTTTGATGATATTTGGTATGTAGGTTTACAAAAATCATACCTCGAGACAATTTTTTTTAAATGGGGCTTACTCAATTTGGGGGGGGGGGGTTATTTTCAAAAATCTCCAAAAAAACGTCTAACAATTTATTTCTCAAATACGGCTCCAACGATTTCTTCTAAATTCACATACAGTATATTGCAGTCGCCATTAATGTTTACAATATGGGGGGGGGGGGGGGGTCGCTTGCCCCTTGATAGTTTCTGTCTGGGGGTAAAAAAATAAAAATAACTAAATTTGAATGAAAAATGACTAAAAAATAATTTCTCTGCGAAACCTTTCTATCGATGATGTCTACCTTCAGGCATGAATTATGTGTTTAATTGAGTAACGAAACCGAGCAGGTTGCTTTCGCAAAAATCTATTTGGTTTTGTGGAAAAAAGGTTTTTTATTTTTAAATGATAGAAAATTCACGGTGAAACGCATTGCGTATTATAAATTACCGAGAATAAATTATTATCGTGTTTATGAAAAAACTAGAACTTCAAAAATTAAAAATACTTTATTATACGATGCATGAAGTAGTCTTCTAGAACTTAAGTGGGCCAAATCTTTATGAACTTGCTTAGTTAATTAAATAATAAATAAAATGTTAAATTTAATTTCCAATTTCCCTAAGGGCTGTACACTGTTAATGCCTGCTTTGAGCTCTGCTATTTCCCGGGATTGATGAAAATTCCCAAATTTTTGAGGGGGGGGGCTATAATCCTTAAAAGAGTCCTCAAGGTTCTGGATGAAAAGGATATCCTGCGTCCAGAACCTTTTGGTATCCGGAAAGGCTGTAGCACACAACAGCAGATTATTAGACTCACTGAGTAGATTAAAAAACAATGGGGCCACAATGCGCCAATTCTTTGAGGCTATACTCCTTAAAAGAGTCCTAAGGGTTCTGGATGAAAAGGATATCCCTCACAGGGCTTTCATTTGATATGCAATACGTTATACCTTTGCATTTGAAAATTCCGAGATACCACCTATGACCCCCTGAAACTCCCCTTTCGGACTCCCCGAAAAAAACATTTGATTGCACCATAAGGTAGTTCAATCTTGACTTTGTTATCGTAGATTTTTACCGCATTTCAAAATTCCTCGTAATAACCGAGATATAGGGGGTGTCCGGGTGGTCTGGAACACCCTGTATATATTACGAACAAACAGGAAAGCAAAAACTTTTTCTCATACGTGACTGTACATATCAAAATTGTAAGTCAATACATTTATTTACATCCCATATCATTGCCTTTTTAATTATGGTAGACATTTAATGCAATCATAAATCATAATTTTATTGGAACATGCTTCACATGTGTTTATACATATGTCAAAACACCATTCTACGGCTTGTATTCTCATAAAGAATACAAAATGTAAGGATATAACTATATATATATAAGCTATAACTGCGGCCTGGAAGATACGGCACGCCACTGCTTTTTGGCTGGATGAAGGAATATAGGAACTCGGCTGTTATTGAGGCATAGAGGGTCGTAAATATATCAGATGATGAGTCATCACTCACACCCTTCGCTCGTATACCTGCTGCCGACCCTCAAGGATCTCCCAATGTGTGTTGACAACTTGACAAAAATTGAACTATTCTAAAAAATTATTCTCTTTTTGCTCTGTGGTACCAAATATGGAATTGCCAAAATTTCCTACGGGCTGTTCACTCTTAACATTTGCATATAAGGCGGAGAAGAGAATGGTCCCCGACTACTTACAAGTTTTTCATCGGGGGCATGATGTTCACAAGTATAGAACAAGGCGTAGGAATGATGTTAGTGTCATCGGATCGCAAGTGAAATCTATGTTCGACGTAATACCTGAGTATAACAGACTTCCCAGGGAAATAAAATAACACAACGGACCCAAAGAAGTTTCGATTAGCACTGGCAAAAAAATTTAAGAACAAAAGAATTCAGCAACAAAGGCAATAGACAATCAGTGATCTGAAGTTGGAGATTCTAAATAAGCGCGCGGCGCTTCTGAGTTTCTACAACAACATCAACAACAAAACTGTTTACTACTTCTAAGAGCATTCATTTGAACTTTTCGCCTTTCTCATATAAATATTCTTTATTTTTAACTTGTCAAATGAAGGCAGACAACATCAAATCACAAAAGTAGCTTAAAGTAGCGAATTTGAATTAGTTTTACTCTTTTCTTGAATAGAAGGTACCTACCTACATGACTGATATTCTGTATAAATGTAGTTTAAAACATTTCAATTAAACTATCGTTGACATGTACAGTTAGGTGTAAGAGAGGGCCATAGACCCTAATCTCACTGTGTCTACATTTTTTTTTTCAATCAAGACTTTATTGAGTTTATTAATATTATTATTAGAGTAAACTTACCTTAGTCATTTTGCAACATTTCTCTTCCACTTCTCTGGTCTTTGTGGCCTCTTTCTTCCTAGCCGTACTTGGGCTAACTGGACTGGTAATCGAATTAGCAGGACTCAACATTGTTAAATTTACAAAAAGCAGTTCAATTAAACATTAAAAATATTTCATAATTCCACTTCTTTGCTAATTTTGCTTGGAAATGGCGACATTGGCAAGAAATAAATAAAAATAGAGCAGAAGACGTCTGCGGTCAGCTCAGTGCCTGTGCCCCTCATTGGTCCTGGCTGCAACACGTCATGAGATTCCTCATAATTCATTGGTCTAAATAGAAGTCCGGTTTTGTTTTGTTAATAAACTATAAACAAACAGTTTATTGACTAACCGTAACGTGGGGGAGGGTTACCATTTACTGGTTTCGGTTACCATGACAATGATAAAAGAAATGCAGCCTGTGAGGACATTGTGATTTGAGGGTTTATTTCGTATCCATTCGTGTCAAAGACCCAAATTTGGTGGTAACAACCGCGCAGAAAAAACCCGAAGAAAGGGCATGCAGTCTGCCTTTTTAAAGATCTGAAGGTGAGTTGTTTTTCTGATTGCTTTATTAATAGCCCTACAAACGTTATACGGTATTACGGTGTAGCCCTAATTGCAATGGGACCAGTAGTTTGCGTACACCTGTCATTCAACTTAAAAAAAACATAAATTATTTTTCATTACCTACTTTTTATTGAATTAAATTTTTCTATTCCAATTACAGGTGAAGGCATCGCAAAAGGGTAGCAGGAGTTGATGGGCCGAAATTGTGATAGGCTACTTCAGTCACCTTGATTTTCTAAACGACCAAGTGACTCCTCGAACAAGCTAAACAACCCCTTCAATTCTTGATGCCTTACCATTTTGGAGATGATAAGGTATAAAACACAATATAATATATACTGTATACATAATTATTGATTCACAAAGGCGGGTATTCCACATACGTACATCGTCAATGAAAATTATGAAATTGAAGGACATTTCAATGATAAATTGATTATAGAGTAAAATCACAAGCAATGAAACAAACTAAAATTAAAAAAATGGCGTCATGGTATATGACAAGTACAACTATTTTAATTGATTTCTTTAAAAAAGAACGCATTTCTGTATAAAAATTATAATAAGGTTTAAATAATAAGGCGACGAAGAAAACAAATACAATTTCGAGAAACAAATGCAAACAAATTTTAAAAATTTGGCGCATACGTTTCAATAGAAAATTGTCAATTTTTGAAGAAACATGTGGAATGGCCGCCATCAATGAAAAATTGAAATGTCCTTCAATTTCATAATTTTCATTGACAATGTACGTATGTGGAATACCCGCCTAAGCTGAGTTGTTTACAATATGGATCCCCAAATTTTGTTAGAACGAGGTTCCCATCTATAGGACTATAGATCTATTTTTTCATCTTGCCAATCTACTCGTCCTTCCTCAACAAAATAATATTTTAACATTTCGCGGGTAAACTTTGCTGAATTACTTGCATTCTTTGATGAAGTGCACTAGAGGCTGGTGACCTGAATTTGTATCTTTTTAATACGTTGCATGTATTGCCACAATTTCTCCTTAGAAATTTATGTAGAATACAACATACCTAGTACAACAATATCAATCCGGTCTATCGACAAATTAATGCTGGTATGAAGTATTCGAAACCGACTGGCCATTGTTCCAAACACGTTTTCAACCTGTTTTTCTAGCCCTGGACAAGCGATAGTTAAAATTCTACTCTATTTATCAACGTCTGTTGACTAAGTGGCTAAAATCTTTTCTAAGCGTTAACGCTTCATCCCCTACAAAATATAGGGTACGCTCGTTTTGCAATCTGAAAGATATTCTAGGGCAGGCGGGCAGGCTTATAACTCCTACAACTGATATGTGACCATTTGTACCAACATCCGCCCAGACAAACACGTAGTCGGCATTATGTCATAAGTACAATGGAGTGGAAATGCTTGTAATTATAAAAAAAAGAACCGCTTCCAAGGGGTGAACTTATTCTAATGTGCTTCCCATCCCAAGCGTCAAGGCAATGTGGACAATCCTATCTACTTTCAAATCGCTCAGCAATAGCCCTCTATCCTTGAGCGGTGTCACGTGCCTAAAAAGCCAACGGCCTTACCATGTTGATTCCATTAGAGCAGAGCATGTTTCAAACTGCGGCAACTTGGTAATGTGCACAGCGTTGGCAGGGGCACCTGGTGGGGCATGATAACGCGCTTAGGCAGTATTAGTCGAGTCCTGGTCACCTCCGATCTAATCGTATGACTTTACCATGTTCCTCAAGTGGTTCAGAATCCACTATAATCAGGAGGTCCACCCTGTTAGTCAACTCCCCTTTCCCCCAGGTGATAGAGTCTGCCCTTTGGATGCCTCAAGTTAACAAACAGACTCACTCCCCCCGCCAGGCTGACAGGGTTGCTTAAAGCAGAAATGCTGAAAGCAGGCGTTAGAAACAACAACAACGTGCCTAAAAAAATTATAATAAAATAAATAATAATATTTATTCTATGGTTTACTGTTGCAGTCACCTGATTCGATGGATCAACCTCCCAGTCCTGTATGCTTATACTCCTTGTCGTCCACTACACCAGGAACAGTCATTAAAACAGCCTCAGCCCAAAGTTTAGGCCATTTTGGACAAAACAGGAAAGGATAGAAGGAACCCGTGAGAAGAATATCTACAGCAAGTGATGGAGGGTATAGGGGCCAATACATACGTGGAGCTGAAGAGGAGGTGCCAGGATCGAGGGGTGTAGAGGCATCGATGCCACATGTTGCTGCCAACCAGCCAGCCGGATGTAACTTGAAGAAGATGGAAAGCGGATGTATAGCCCAAGCCTACTTGCAGGCGAAAAACCAAAGCAACTACATGAAGCTTTTGGCCAATGTGAATGAGAAAAACTTCCATTAATTAATTAAGACGCCGTTTTCCTGGCATAAATAAATTCTTTGGGCATAGCAAGCAGAATTGTTACGGATGAAGTTGCTCCTCCCCGTCCATCCGAATGCCAAGATACCATCAGACAGGCATACCTGGGAGCAGTGGGTGGGGGATGACGAATTTCATTACAAAAATTTAACTTGCATTTATAGTTGTTTTTTAAAAATAAATAATTGTTTGGGCACTTTACATTAAATAGCCTACCTTTATGAAATATAGTTACCTACCTTCAGATAATCTTGAACAACTCGAAAAATAGTCAGACCGGTTTCAGGTATTATGTGCCTCTTGCTTTTCGGTTCGTGATGCATATACTCAAGCTGCTAAACCATACAAAAGCTCCAATTCCTCCATAGGAATGAAATTAGACAGTTATAGATGAACCACTTAACTGAAGAATACATGAATGAGCATTAATTAAATAATGAGCAAAGTTAAAAAAAACGCAGCGACTCACTTACTTGCCAACAGGTAGATCGACTGGCTTTGGCTCTATCGTGCGTGTGGCTCTCATTTTCGCTGAAGCCATTTGGAAGCCGTCCAAATGGATGCAGTCCTTTTGGCTACACCGCGTATGGGCCAGGTTGGAAACTACCCTCCGATATTATAGGCAAATTATAGGCTCGGCCCTCTTATATACGCCACTGGTAGGGTAAAAAAACGAAACGGCCCGAGGGGACTCGATTTATAGAAATTTGAAGCCCAGGAACGGTACCATTTTAACTTAAGCTACTCTAGTATAGCCTAGTCTACTTACACTGTAATATGTTACTTTTTGGTAATGTTGACATTTATTTATTTTATATAATTTATATAATGCGCCCATGATAGGTCAACATAATATAGATAGTTCTACTCGACATTCCATTTATTTTTCGTAGGCTTGAAATGCTACTCGTGCACACTCAGTCTCAATGAAGGCGCAGACGATTCAGATGAACCTTGCGCTAATGATCCGGCCAATGTAATCGGGAAAAACATTATCACTTGCCCTTCTAGGATGAAATTTTGCACCATTGTTCGACATGAGTACAAATCTACTGGTATGTAGCGCCTATATAAGCTAGGCTAGGTTTAGTAGGTCTGTAGTGGAAAGTAGGATTGGTAGGAGTGAAATATAATTTATAACCGAATAAGGAATAAATTTGCAAGTGATAGACTCCAAGTCAGGACTCCACCAAAAGCTCAAACCAATGAAGCATGGTGTTGAAATAAACAAAGCCTATACATTTTAGAAAACAAAACTCGTCTGTGGGATAAGCCGACTAGATTTCCTAACATTACTAAAATATCATTTTAGTAGTCTCTAAGTATTTTTATGTACAAAGATTCGTAGGAGTAAGGACGTGTTTTGTTTTAAGGTAGCATGTCTGTTGGCGTGTTCATGCAATCAATATCCGACCATTGAAGCTATGGTTAAAAACAAAACGTTACTTGATGACATAACCTTTTAAAGTAGTTCTCCCTTGTTAGCACTGCCATTGGTTAATGTTTAAATGTTCAATTTAAAATTGTTTACTTTATGCGATGCTGTGTATATCTTGACAATGCGTTTTGTTTTGTTTTAGCTTGCATACCATTTTGTGTTGTCCGTTTTTCCATTAGTCCATTGCACTTGACGATGGCGTGAGCCGAAATCGGTTGTGTGTTTTTTAATTTTTTACGTAAAACTGTACTGAGTAATTTTTTAACAATAAGATCTGAGGCAGGCCCGTTTTTGACTTTACACTAGATAAAATTGAACTTTCCAGGCGAACTATATGCTATAGGATCACAGCTCACCCCGAAATAAAATCCAGGTAATGGGCCTGACCACAAGGGCTGTTGAAAACAGGTATATTGCACCTATATACACAGTTTCAAAGGCCTTTGCCATAATATAAGGTATTCAATTTTGCAGGTAAACTTCAATCGATGGAAAGAAATTGCGCTGAGCAACCAACATACTTTGATGAAGATATAGATGGCCCTGATCTTTTGTCACACTACAGGTACATTGAAATAGCCCTATTATTTATTTTATCTACTAACTGGTACCCCTATGAATTACAATTTAGGGAAGAAAAAGCATTGCAGTATAATTATGTTAACGAAGCCAGATCATGTCTGACACATAAGAGGATGATATTCTTAACATTTGAAGAGTACTCGTATATCTACAACTGTAGGACTAGTCAAATAAATATGTGCCTGTATGGTACCTGAGAGAGTAAGACCATGGAAAACTGAGACCAAATTGAGGGTGATCTCAGAAGAGTAGGACTGGACTGGAGGAAGTACTGAATAAACAGAAGGGGGGGGGGGGGGGGGTTCACACATCAGATACAAGACTCTGGTTGTTAGGCATACTTTAACACTATGCGGACGATAGGTGTCCAATGGACATTTTTCCGATTTCAAGTATTTATACATTTTTAATTATTGGCCTCTGAGGGCTGGATCATTACGGCTTTTCCTAAACTTTTGATTTAGTGAACACAAATTATACTTTATCCTTCTAGTTTAGGCTGTACACAATGTCGCACCTTAATATCGGACGGCGTTGTCTATTGGACACCCATTATAAAATGAGTCGTATTTCAGAGCAAGCATTTGTTGTTCTCATGAATTATCTTTGATCTTATAGTCTATGGGACAATAACAACAAAAAATAATTTCAACATTTGGAAATCTAATGCATTGGAGATAAGAGTGTCCATTGGACACCGCGCCTAGTCCGAATAGGATGGAGCATTTTCCCATCCAGGCGTCCACAGAGTGTTAAATTGTCCGTAAACATCTTACTAGCGACTTCAATTGTTTTAGAGCTTGCCAGACAGACCTGTGTAACGGAGGCAACGGCGTAGACCACATTTATAATGACGGAGAGGAAGGAGGAGGAGCCTTCTTAATGCCTGGAACTGGAGTGTCATCGTCACTTCTACCTTCGCTGACAATCTGTACCTTTCTGTCTGCGTTAGTTGCATGCCTCTTCGTTTTCAGATTCTGATGGTAACTAAAAAGGAGTCAGATACCCGGGAGTCTTTGATAAATTTGGGGATTATTTTTGGGTGGTACATTCATAAAACAATCATACTTTAATTTTTGAGCGAGCAAAAAAATTATAAAAATAGTAAAAAGTATAGTATAGTAAAAAAATCATTATGCAAGGCCTAAAATAGTAGTTACCGGTAGTAAATAAATAATAAACCGATCCATTGAACTGCCATGAATCGTTGGTGTCTTAGATTTCTGAGTACGCAGAAGGATTATTGCGATGCATGGCTAGTCAAACAAGTTACAGTAAGATTTTTGAAGAAAGCAAAGCAACGAAAAAAATTATGCTTATACTGCATATACTTTATCCTTTTTTTCGTCTCTTTTTCTCCCATTCCTTTTTTCTTCTCGATTTAATTTTTAAGTACTTATTACTTATCACTCAGCAACTCTGGCAAGCCTCATCTAGCAAAAAACACACTGGTTTAATACAAGCATAGCCAAACTGCCCATAGACGGTCACTGGGCAACCCGTTGTCCAAAGCCCTCCTGATCGCAGTTTGCCACACACCACCAACTCATACACACACAATTCAGACAACAACACCGGCAAATTAATTACAAACCAGAAAGCGCGTTTACCCACACGGGTCTGGCGCTTTAAATAAAAAAAATGTAAATAAATAAAAAACTTATTAATAATACAATCTTTTTTAGGGTTAGCATGAAAACAAGACTTTATAGTCTTATTGTTCGCCTTTTGGTTTTTCAATAAAGCCGTTTCAATTCAATTCATTACTACCCAGATTCTTTCACCACACCGCTAGTACATGGGACATGATAAATGAGCAAAATTGAAAACTAGCTAAAAAGCCCCCCACGCTGCACCAAGGGGGAAGAAGAAGAGAAGTAAACTAGCAACAAAAAACTATTCAGTCTATAGCCTATTATCTTGCATGTGTAAACTCGGACTGACCAATCATGAATGCTAATATGGTGTGATCGAAATCGTCCTGAATAATAACGCTAATTCGTAAACTTTCAGAGCTCTTTTAAAGGTCCGTAAGTCTCTGTAAAAAAAATCTTTATGAACCTAAAGAAGATATGACATTAACTAAATGAATCATATCTTTCTATAAACTTAACATTTAATATAAAAATAAACAAAATTAAGTATTTCCGTCTTTATTGTTATTATATGTTATACTATTGCGGACATATTTATATTTACGATATATATTTTATACTTTATATATTATATTTCGATTTTAATTCTAAAATATCACAAATGGAGAGGCGTGGGAGAACATGAATGTTTTCGAAAACATTCTAACAAGCCAATAACCGTCCCAGAACGCTCATGTTACGAGCTGGACTTTTCTAAAATCACAAAATAAGCCTACATAGGCAACTATAATTTAACATTTTGTTTCCGATCGTCAATTCAATAAACACAACATTTAAGGCGACACTGATGCACTACTATAAAACTTATTGAAAGCATTTTTTTAGAAAATGTTTATTTGCACGAATATATGAATATGAATATATATATGAATATGAATAAATTGTGATACCTCATTGGTAATTTCAGAGGTGCGACATCCAGTCATAGCTATAGGGTAGCAAACACGGAATCTACTAGTCAGCTTACAACACGCTTATTTTGAACATATCCTATCATCAAACAACGTATAAAACGACAATAAACAATTACCTCTGAATATGCACTATCCTATTGTTATGACTGGCGCATGGTGATATTTTAAAGTACTAGGCAATATTCGATAATTATTAGGCTAATAGGAAATAATATAATAAATGGCGTATATTCTTACTTTAAATTGTAACCGGGTAATAATGGACTTGAAGTGTTCACTCATATGAAACAATGAGCTAGGATTCATAAGAACGAAATTTAGCTTATATTAATGGTGATGCTTACGCCTTTAGTGAAAAAAACCTGCAGCTGATTTAACACATCTGCGTATTTTGGCGAAAGTGTGGGACTTACTCTCGAAACTAATTTGTCCTCACGGGCATAGAAATCAGTTATATTTGATTTAAAAGATAATTCTTTTGCTGAGTAGTGTCAGAAATATGTTTACATAGGATGAGTGATACGACATTTTTGATATCACGTAGGCACTAGGCAGACAAAAAAAAAACTAATTTGTAAGAAAAGAGAAAATGGCTAGAGGACATTGAAACTTTCTATGGCTTTATTGAATTAGGTACGGTACAAATCTTTTAGTGATATTAAGTTCAACGATCATGGTTATTGGAATAGCCTGAAAGAATATTGCATAGTACTGTATAATAAGGGGTAGGGGGGGCTGAAAGACTAAAATGCGAATAATGGTGGATTGAAGATCGGAATTAAAAATCACATAGTAAAAGCGTGAACTAAAATCTACACCTACACCTACATAGAATAATATTTGGCTATTATCTAAAGCGATATTCTTATAAAAATAAACATCTTAAACATTACCTACTCACATCCCAATTGTACGACGAAGTTTGCACAAATCAAAGTTATTACGAGTGATTAAATAGAGGAAAGTACGTTCATAAAGCAATATTTAAATTTACGTTGAAGCGCAAAGTCGGAAAATTTGGATTAAATAACCAACTTTGATTAGTGGATTACTTCAGGTTAGTCCTTGCTAGTATAATCCTTACTCCCCCTGAACATTCATCATCATCAGATCTGCATAACATTTCGTATGCAGAAAGTCTAAGGCAAACCGTACCTTCACCAGCACATTACATAGTAAAACAATATACATTATTTGGTATTATTCAGAAAAACGGAACTTAGTAGTAGGTTGACATAGGTGGTGACACATTTTCCAACTTCTTGGTACTATTACTAACATGAGAAAAAAAATTACGTAGGGGAATAGAAGGGACTCGATTTCATGATTTTATTTACAGCAAGTTATTCTTAGATGTAAAATCATGTAAATACGAGAAATATTATCAGATTTATAAGTCTATAAAAGGTATTAAGTATTTGGTATGTCTCTTGTTTTTTTTTTTTTTTTTTTGCGTACAAACTAAAAAATAGAACAAGAACGCAATACAATACATAAGGGAAACACCGTGTGACAATTATGAATGAGATTCTTTGCAAGTATAATGTGAAACACTAGAGGCTCAGGTAAATTGGTGTTAAGAGCTCAGTCGGACAGATTGTGAAGTCCTGGATGTCAACGGTCTTGTGAATGAAGTCAAATTTTATTTGTATTGAAGCACTCGACCTCTCTTTATAACGAAAGATCGGTCTCTTTGATATCACAGCTATAATAAAGTAATACTACATGAAATCGACCCCTGGGTAAACAATCATATGTCATGATTTACTCGTTGGGTAATCTGAATATGACGTTAAAAGTTAAATTAAAACGGCTGACTTAGATAATTTAAAAGAAGGAGATGTAAAAAAAACTTTTGGCGTCAATCTGAAAACTTTCATGTGAGCTAGAAAGCTAATGTTGTGTAAGGGATTCATGTGATTTAATAATATATGAAATTATGTGTCAAATAAGCATACAATTATTTATATGTGTAGTAGCAGCCAAATAATTTCGGTGCTATGTTTATTTAAGCAATACGAGTGAATATGTTTTGAAACTAGCCGCTTTAAAACCCTCTTCTACCGACTCTTTTATATATATATATAAGGTAACAATTATTTTAACGAGACAAGGTCTACACAGTAACGCTAAAATTAGGAACATAGTTTAAGCCTTAATTCACTTGCTCTTCACAGACATTTGTAGTTATTGCTATAGCAGCTTAAAGGTAGGAAATATTGGTCTGGTAATAGGAGGTTATGTAGAAGTTATTAGAAGAGAAGAAAAGATAATAGAAAAAGTACTCCATGGTATATTACTTCGTACGTTATTATTATTATTATTATTTGGAGAACTTTTTACGGACTGCTTGCTCATTGATCTTGTTCAATACCACACATATTTTCGGACACTATTAGTATTGTCTCCGAATGAATTAAGCCCAAGTTTCAACCTTCACTGGTTACAAGTCATAATGAACAAGCTAACCATTGACACAATGTAAAACGGATGACCATGACTTACCCAAGCTCGGGTACGAATCAACTTCGTAGGTTACTAAAATAAAACTAGTCATTTTTATGGACACGTTCATTCATATAACAAAAAATATTAAATAAGGGGTATTCACGGTCTTCAACATCTCGTCTGCGTAATAGTTGCAACAAAGTGTTAAATCACACTAAAAAAACATATATAAAATCGTGGTGTCACCGACAACTAATAAATAAAAAAATTCAATTAGGTATTCATCAAGCTACCTTTTGAATGGCATTGCTCCACTTAGGGCTTTCAAATAATCAGGACATTTCTGTCTGTATACATATATTTTATACGAGATCATTGAACTAGTTCATATATAAAGGGCGATTTATAACATCGCTTGAAAAGTCTACGTGAGGATTATTTCCCCGTACCACCAGGCATTGGTTGCATCGGTCCATTTACCGATATATTTCAAGCGATAGTGGGACCGAAACAAAGTAGTGAGCACGTTTTAGGTACCTAAGAGTATTATATACAATTTAGCCTGCTTTTGGAGACAATTCCCCAGATATTTAATACGATAGAACATGGTGAATACTACATAGGTATAGAATACACGACTGTTTATGGTAGGTAACGCTGTTGAAAATCGTGAATATTTCTATTCAAGTAATATGCAACGAAATTTAGGAATAAAGTTTTGTTGGACGCTTAGTGAATTGAGACTAAAAAAGTCCTTAAAAATGACCGATACATAGTATTAAAAATTTTCTAGTTAAAAAAATAATTAATCATTCACTAAAACCTAATCTACTTTCATTTATTACAAACTATTCGCAATCGAAAAATATATGTATATATTCTACTTAAGAACCGCAATTATTATTAGTCGGCCTACGTTATAGATATCACGAGGTAAATAACAGTGCTAGAGCAGAAAACCATTCCATGGCTACCATACAAATCTCTTACTTTTAACGCCTAATGTGTTATCCGGCTAATTCATTATTTTATGTTGTTTCAGTGTGAGTTCTTATCAAATTTAGTTCTTATTAAATTGTTGGAACGGGACTTGAACTAACATGCCCAATTTCGGAAAGAGCGTTGCTTGTTGTTTCCCAGTGCATGAATCTGACAAAAAATGCCACCTAGATGGTAACTGTGATGTAAGCGCTAAGTTGCACGTAAGCGTGAATCTGACAAAAAATGCCACCGAGATGGTAGCTGTGATATAAGTGCTAAATTGCGCGTAAACGTGAATCTGACAAAAAATGCCATCTAGATGGTAGCAGGGATGTATGCGCTAAGTTACACGTAAACGTGAATCTGACAAAAAATGCCACCTATATGGTAGCTGTGATGTATGATAAGTTGGGGGAAAAATTAATCCAATACTAAAACACTGCAGTTCATAAACATTGATTACCTAAATGGCTAATCACTAGTGCTACACAGCTCATTCACGGCTATTATGATCACTGTTATAGCTATTATTGCTATTAGAAGCGCCTTAGCGCCGATATAAAGGCAAGAAGAATTGGTGTGTTCATTGTGTGTACTCAATCAATAGCACATAAGCCTAGTTTAGACCATTTATATTATTAGAATATGTAATACGTCAAATAAATAATTATAAAAAATAAATTTATTTTATTTAGAACATGAAGTACGTCAAACCAGCTAGTACCTTAGTAGGCTTACTTACACTAAACTTCGGTAAATGTTAAAATAAACTGATTGCTATCTTGGTAATGAATGCTTATGCTGCGATGGATCACCGGGTTACATTTCCACAACGATTAATAAACGCTAAGCCTAGACTAGGGCAACTTAACTCATACCATAACACATACTCTACATTATTTGTCTACTTCTTGGAGGAATACTTTGGGTTGCTAGGAGTGGTAGTCTGCGTAACAAGTTTGTACATTGGTTTTGCTTCTCCACGAAGCCGTATCATAGAAGCAGTGTCAGCATCAGCCCGGTGAAATATAACAAAT
The DNA here is from genome assembly GCA_963971405.1 of Psococerastis gibbosa. Taxonomy (NCBI): domain Eukaryota; kingdom Metazoa; phylum Arthropoda; class Insecta; order Psocodea; family Psocidae; genus Psococerastis; species Psococerastis gibbosa. The sequence continues at coordinate 12,403,378 of OZ020492.1, forward strand.
TTAATGTCGGTGTGCAGATATATCTTGCCAGTTTTCCCACTAGAGAATCGAAGATGAATTAGGTACCTAGAACATATAAAAATATGAAAAAACTTGCCACCTATTCAAGCAACTTGGCTTTAAATTGTAAATCATGTTAATTCACCGACAATGGCCTACAATGTTACGCCACCATTGACTTTATGAATATAAAAAGGGGGGGAAAGTTAAACAATAATCATAAAAATACAGTGTTTATCAAACATGTGTACTGCTACTTGTCTCCCAATCTATTTTGATAAACCACATTATACCAAAATTATAGCCACTCTTAACCGACCAGTCTTTCTACAGCTCCGCGCGAGATCGTGTTATGCAAAATAAAAATAAAGCGCCGTGAGACAACAACCCATTGTGGGTCTTGGCTTGAGGAATTGCAGGGGATTTTCCCTTTTAACCACTGCTCTATGTGATATGTTGTGGTTAGGAACATGCCTGACATCCGCATTTTTCCCATACCGATGAAGGTACGGTACCCATTTCAGTTGGGTCGAATATTTATTTTTATTTTTGGAGGGGGTCAAATTACGACCTCCCATTTGATAGTGCAGTTCTCTACCTACAACTCGGAGCCGTGTTAGTCAAGATAAAATAAAAAGGTTCGCAAACAATGTGAACTTTCTGAAGTGAAAGTGGAAGGGCTTTGAAAAGGTTTGTTTTCCACGGCTGCTTTCTACATATATACTTAAAGCAATTCTGTCAACTTGGGGGGGGGGGGAGTCTGTTCATTAACTTGAGGCACCCTTAGCGCAGTTTCCATCACCTCGGGGAGAAGGGGAGTTAACTTACAGGGTGGATCTCCTGATTATAGTGGAATCTACACCACTTGGGGAATATAATAAAGACAAACGATTTATTCTTAGGTGACCAGGACTTGCATTTATCCTGACTGCGCTCTCAGTGCCCCATCACGTCGACCCACCTTCTTCAATTTCATTCAATTATGTTGCCCTGCTAACGCTGTGTACACTACCAAGTTTTCTGCAGTTTTGAACCGGCTCTGTTCTGGTGGATTCAATTTGGCATGACCATTGGCTATGAAATTGTGACACGCAATCTTTTGTGTAACGAAAATCAGCGTATCATCTTGCTTGCCACAAGACCACTTAGTGTTAAAAGGGATGGCCTAGTGAAGGGGTTGTCCGCATGGGGCCTCGGATAGGCGGGGTGGCGAACACTGAGTATGCAGGTGTTGGTTATCAACAGAGCATCTGTTGAAACACGTATAGATAACCATACTATATTTTGTTACTATATTACAAGCGAAAAAAACATCAATTAAATTAAACAGACCCCCTTGGGAGGGGAAGGAGCAGCTGTCCGCACCCTGCCGTAAGCTGGCGATGCCATGGTAAGCAAGACAAGTTCGTCTACTTACTTTGAGAAATTCTGGCAACGTGCTCCATCTAAATCTTTTCCGCTGGTATCGAAGCTGTTGGGAACAAACAGAGTCCGCTGCCTGAGGAACGTACAAGAATCAGGCGGCATCTCCTCCAAATCATACTTGACGACAAACATATGCACAACCGTCTTTTGTGGATTGAAAAGCGTCATTTGAATGGTCCCTGAGCGAGGAACATTGTAACCTTTCTTGTCAAGGTTCATTTGACACTATAACAAAAACAAAAATTAATCGTTTTCACTGTTACAAAATAGAAATATATGTAATATAAAAAATATGATAAGGTGTCCGGTAGAAGAAGTTTGTGACATAAAATATGTACCCATGTGAACATTAAGAGAAGCGTTTTTTTCAAAAGGTTGTGACTAAATTTATACACGATCGGTATTCTTGTGAAATTTAATTTTGTTCAAAAAATGCGGTTAGTTGGGGGGGTGTCGAGTGGGGCCTTAAGATAGTGGGGCTCCTGTGTCCAGTTGTCACACTGCGGGCGTTCCGACAAATAAAAAATACATGAATTTTAATTTGCGTAAACATTAATGTTTAAGTTCCAAGGTGTTTCCGTTTGATTGGAAAGTTTAATGATTAAACTGAAAAAAATTGACTGATAGAACTAGTTTTGGTTAGGAATTTTTGAAATTTTCCAATCAAGTGTCTATGCATCGAAGAAAAGGACTGTCTCGTCTCGTGTCTTATATTAATTTCTCTTTACTGTGTCAGTAGTAGAGCAAATATGTTAAAAATACGATACTATAATTTGTGTCAGTTATAATTATTTTAGGCCTATATAAAATCACGTTTAAGTAGAAGGCTATCTACAAGTAAAATTAAATTTTTTTAAGACAGTATTTTTCGCCTTAGACATTTAGCAAATCGGGTATTTACTATTTATTTAGTCACTAGCTTATATCATAAAGAACGAACCAGGTATGGTGTGGAACCGCTGAAGTCCTCCCGAGTTGATAAGAACGACACCGTGACAGGCAATTGGATATGAGGGGGGAAGAAAGAGCCACTGGCGCCCAGATCTGCTGTGTACCCCTTCACTACCGCCAATGGCTTCAGTCGCCCTTGCAATGCGTTTTCTTCAAACGTTCCTAGGAAGGCAATCATCCGATTCAAGCAGAATCACTTGGGAAAAGTAATATGGAAATAGCCGGTCATATTATTTTCTTCGACCACTGTTGCCATTTCCCCTACCTTTCATCGCTATAGACAATACATAGCCCATGGTTAGGCGCCATCTATTCTATTTTATTATCTTTAGATATGAAGAATTAAAAAATTAGCTTGCAAACCGAATAAGCTGACTTATAAAATTTTCATTCTCGCTACATTTCGATTAATTATCATTTTTCTTCCTTTCGACTGTTTCCTTATTAAAAATTTTCACGCAACACTTAACACTTAAAAAAATGTTGGACGGCCATTTACTTCCAATACTTTCAAATACCAAAATATTCCCTGACAAATTCACTGATGTTAGTGATAAGATATAGATTAAACTCTTAAAGGTGTAATATTTCAATCATAGATAGGTACCTAGCAATGGCAGTGCTGATGATCTGTGACCAGAATACAGAGATCCAAATAATAATACTCTCGACATTCCTGGACTCTCGCAACAAGACGCTCCGGCGTTTTCTGAGCCTGATATATTGCTATTGTCCATGCTTGTGAGTCGCGTTAACGTAGAATCCCCCAGGTAAGAGCTTTCCTTACAATCTTGACGCGTATGGCTGTTTGGCAGACCACCACTGACGTCGCTATCGGTCGAGGTTGAACGCGTCATCTACAACAAGAAAAAAAACAATGAGCAATGAAATATTTTACTTCAGTGTATCTCCAAGAACATATGAAGTCATGATTTAGTCTTACAACTCATAAAACGGTTCTATTTATTTATAAATTTACAGTGACGAACGGATGAAGTACTACGAATCTAAATAAACTTTACAGTCAGTGGTTGAACGACCACGGCCTGCAATCCCGGATTCTACTGCTTCGCCACATTTTTCATGTCTGTTTTTTTTATTTTCTTTTCTTAGGAGTCCCTCAAGGTCTCGCTAGCAGTAGGCAAATTTGGTATGCACGGCAAAATTCGCAGAAAGTAATCAACTCTACCGAGTGCATTGTCATTAATTTTAATTGCAAATTATTACTTTGGACCGTTTTCTATAGTTATTTCTTGCTTTTATCCTAAATACGCCCCTGACAGTCACAGAGCCACCTATGAAATACGGACCGTAGAAATGTAATACCCCGAATTCTGTCAGGATTAATTTATTAAATTTACTTAATAATAGTAGTTACTTTATTGTGCTAAGCTTCGGGCCCCTACTTCGCAAGCTATTAAAGATTTAGTCTGTCCAAGATCTAAGAGGACTATTTCACACAAGTACTAGGCGTATTAGCAATTAATTAGTCTTGGTGCAGGGAGTTTTTTCGTAAGACTTAATTAAGTTTGTTAAATTTTCAAATTTATGGAAAAATTACACATTACACTCGTACCTGGGTCTGACCAACCCCAACGGGTACATTAAGGGTCATCACAATGTCGGTGTTACCGAGTTATCCAGTTGGAAGTGATAAAGTGTTATCCAAGCTAACTCACAATCGTGAATGGGCCTCGGGGTGAGTTTTATGCTTAATCGAAAAAAATTATCAGAGTAAGCAGCGCGCAGTAGTAGTCAGGACGTTCGCGTTCGTGGCACTGTTTTAAAGAAAGTGCCAGAACTCTATTCTAAAATTCTAATGCCACGTTTGTTTATTTTCATTAAAGTATTTCCGGTAATTGCGTCTGACTTGACATAATACATAATACAAATACATTTGAATATTACAAAAATACTAAACGCGTGTTTCAAATCAACCGACATAAACAAAATACAAACATGGTGGATCGCATCACTACATAAATAACACAGACCACAGTTTAACCGGCACTAAAGTGCGTTTCGATACCTAACACGCTTGGTTATCGGGTTCCACGAGTTTTAACTTAACTTGGCATAACTCACTTAACTATAGAGTTAACTCGATAACATCGACATTGTGAAGACCCTTACCACCATTAGTAGTAGGGAAAAAGGTAGCTGCCGGGCATATATATTACAGGCGAAAACATACACTTATGTGCGTATCGTATGCATTTAAAACCTCTAAAGTGTATTGCTACAATACTTAGTTTTACTACTAATAGGCCTATTCCTCAAAGGGGATTCTCTTGAAAATTTCGAAAATAAACGTTCGCAGACTTGTTCAGTACGTTGGGTAGCTGTGCTAACCCGTCTCAAAATTTGAATCTTATCGTTGAGCTTCAAGTAGGGAATCTGGTCTAAGCTGAGAGCCGTGGAATCCATAGTGTGGTGGTTAACACGAGACGTAGGTCGAGAGTTTGAGTCCCACAGGATTCAGTTTTTATTGCCAGCCTATCTCGGGTATAATGTTTAAAGAGGTTGTCCCTTCAACTAAAAGTCGATTTTCTGTAACAATTGACGGTTCTCTTGAAGGGATTCGTCTTTTTTATATTGCTCCTGCTTTGTTACGTATTGCTACAAAAGAGAAACGTAACACCGCCTTCCACAATTCCCGGCTCCCATCAGACCGGCAAGTGTGACAAGATTGGCAGGTTACTGGCAATGTCTTTAATGCTCGCGGTCATTGAGACCATCGAACATAGCACAGTGTTCAGATGGGTCGGACTGCAAGTTGCGGGAAGTTGAGATTGCAAACATCAAACATGGAAGCATCCCAAATAGATTAGAGATGAACATTCCTAATGCCTAGACCCATTGTGTTCCCATGCCATGGTTCCAACACTTGAGTAATCATGAACGTTAATGATAAGGAGGATAAAACTAGTAAATACCTTTTGTAATGATGTAAATGGGCCACTATGGTGACGATTGTGTACAAGCAGTTCAGGAGCTGATCGAATCATTTTCATCTTTTTCAGAACAAATTTCGCATCGGGGGGATAGTCGGCGAATGAGATATCAGTATTAGTAGACATCTCACTGACACTCTTTTCCAAAAACTGTAAATTATTCAGCAGCTTATTTTCAGCAGATCTAAGTATAGCGTCTAGGAATGGATTAGGTGAGGAGTCCTCAATAACTTGCGGTTTACTATTGTTGTCTACTGCAAGACAGTATGGTATTACGACGACAGCAGGCTCCTTATTTACAGCCGCATGAACGTTTAATTTTCGATTTGTAATCGGGGTTGATGTAATTTGGGGCACAAAATCTTCGATAGAAGGAATATCAATTTCTTGATAGACATCTTTGAATTTTCCATGCAACACTGGCTCTGAATCCCTATTTCCAAGTTTAAAGCCACTAGAACTGGCTTGCTCATGAGGACGAGCACGGCTAACAGATCTTCGGCGCCTACTACGATTTTCAACGTCTCTTGCGCAAGCTTGCTCTTGGTCTTGATCCTCGTCCATGCTGTTTTCGCAATGGTGTTTTCCTGCGACGCGACACGATATATGCATACGATCATCAACAAGATCAGTAACTAATAATTTTTTATCGGTAGAGAAAGTATCAGGTGTTACACTTTCTAACTTCTTCTTCTCCATGAGTTTCTTCTTAGATACGTCTTCAGGCGACATATGCTCCATAAGGCAAACACCAATCGTTACATTAGATGGTTTGATTACTTTTGAATAGTCTTTAACACTCTTCTTTATAATACCTTGCACTGAAAGACCATCGAGTACATCCGGCTCGTCAAACTCCGAACCAACACAAGTCCGATTGCGTGACTTGCCTTTGACGTCATCGCAAGCTGTCATTTCAAAACTAAAACGAAGCGGAGAAGGGAATACATGAGATCGAAATTTGTCGACTAAACCACTCTGGCTGGATCCGTCATTCATATGAACGCTACACATAGGCCTCGGGATCCTTTCCGTTCGTGGCAATGAAATCACTGAAAGCTGAAATAAACAGAAAATCTCAATTAAGAAGGTATTACGAAATAGTCCGCCTACAGCTTCGTGCATTCAAACTCAGTCGACTTATTGCATTCCTAAGTTACGAATATCGACAACATTTAGATTTGCAGATTGTTATTCCTGAGGGATGGGGTACCCTACACAAATTATTTCTTTCTGACTAACCCCCGTCTTCAGTGCGATTGGTAGACTGTTGTAGAGTGAAATTGATTACGGCTTAGGCTCATACCCTGCCAAGGCCGCCTGCCCGAGAACTGGCTACGCCCTCTGTTGATGATAGTACTAACCGTAAGAGAGGTAAATTTGTCGATTTCTCCGATAGGAAACCGGTGGTGTGTCATGGAGCCTAATGGCTGAGCTGCGTCCCTGATAGCACAGACTCGGTATACGACATGGGCGGGCTGCCGGCCGTCACTGATAACATACCAAGCCGCTAACTGGGAGAAATGGAGCGCCGACCGCACAGCTTGGTATAGGTTCGCTAAAGCCGTAGGTGGGTCTTGAGATCTGCTCATAATAAAGAAGAGTTAGTGAGAAATTGGCAATTTGCAGTACAGAGTCACTCCGTACTCCGGACGACATCAAGACTGTACTGGTCAGTCTGTCTCCAAATGGCTAACCTGCCATCTGGTCCTTCCTTCATATTCCTAGTTGTCAACTCACCGTTTATTGTATACGTTGACATCCCACTGTTCCAACAGCATGTCGGAAGCACCTGCTGGTGTAGACACAAGCGTAGACTCGCAACGGAGCTCAGCACAGGAGCATTCTGGCGCGAGGTACACTTCCACAATGAAAGAGGTACCGAGTAGTTCTAAATGGTGCCGTAGGTTGCTTTGTCGAATGCATAAGGTACTTTGTTCGGAGCATCTGTGGTTCCCCTGTTTTGGAACTCCTCCTACCACTGTAGGGCAATGAAGACCTTCGTAGTATGGCTTAGGTTTCCTGTGTTTTAGCCCGCTGTAACAAAAAAAAAAAAAACTTTATTATAACAAGACCCATTATGACCGCACTCGACCGGAAGGAGTTCCAAAATGGATTGGTATAAGCTATCTGGTTAGAAAGATTGATCATATTTTGTTAATACAAAAACACCGTGGCACGATAACCCATTGAGATCCAGGCTTGAGGACTGATAGAGGATTCTCTCTTAATGCTCTATTTATTATGCTGTGGTCGGCAACAATACGACAGCCGCGTTTTTCCCATAAGAGTGTAGGTAAGGAATGCATTGTTATTATTATTTTGCTGAATATACTCCCCTCTTCTACCAATCGGGAAAAATATACAGTATGAAACTGTTGAAGTAAAATAGTCGTAGAGTGTGTCGCACTTGAGAGTCCGATAGCCCAATCTTATCAGCCAGACCAGGAGGCTCTGACAACATTAATTGTCGAGAAGAAGCTGTACTGTTTGGACAGTTTTTAATATCGTATAACAACAATAAGAGGTATAGAGTACCTATTGAAGTTTGCAGAAAGCCCACTGCCGGATTAACCCCTGTGGGGTCTGTTGGCACACGATATGTGGGGGTCGTGGGTGCAAACTCCTCCCAAATTCATAAATGATCTTGGCGCTCTCCTCTCATTTCCCGCCAATTTCAAAACTTTGTTTGGACATTGTTTTCAACCTTTATTTTTTTATTTAAAAAAATCTCGTTTGTGGGGGGCCAGAATTTTAGCCCATGCCTTAATCATGCACTGACTGAAAGCCTCTAAAACTTAAATTAGAGAAAGGATGACGTGGAAAATTCGAGTCAGGGCGATGCGCCGTGGGATCCGGGATGATGGGCCATGATGGTTCTGAAAGGGTACTTCCAAAAGTTTCGTAAACATTTGCGGTCGACATTCTTGGCAAGCTTAGCAACTGCTACTGAGCCTCCGAGATACAATCTTAGAAGTCTACGTAGTTCCACTGAAGATATCAACCGCAGATGTTGACGAAACGCTTGGAAGTAAGTAAGCTTTCAGAACGACCACGGCCTATCATCCCGCATTTCACTGCTTCATCACGTAACTGCGGCCGTGAAAGCCTCCACCTCCTCCATCCTACACCCACCCCTGATCTCTTGGGAGCAACAACAATAGATAGTTAATTTTGACTATCGGCCAAGATCGACTGGTCAGTGCCTATAGGCCTACCTGGGATCAGCGGAAGACTGGAGTCGGTAGTACGGCATTCGGCCTTCAATAATGAGAGTCGCCATATGGCAAACGACCTGCAGTGGATCTGGCATGATGCCATCAAAGCTTTCCGAGACTGAATGCATTGCGTCCCTAAAAACAAAAAACGGAATGGATTAGTAATATGTCATTGCTAATGGTAACACTAGGGCTGCGTGGACCCAGGTTTTTCCTTTTACAAAGAGTTTCACTGCCGAGTCTAATTTTATAACTTTTTGAGAATCGTGACCATTATAATAATTTTTTTAAATACTTTTTATAGGCCCAGGCCTACTTATAGTGGCCCATAGGTCCCCTGTCCAATACCAACGACCCCATGAATTTCGGACATTATTTGTATTGCTTCCGTATGAATTTGTGGCCATTGGCAAACTAGTATACGTCCTCGATGTCAACCTACACCGGCTAAAAGCTATAATGGACAAGCTGAGACAAGCTTACCATTCACGCAATGAAACAGTCGAAAGCATGACTTAACCAAGTACAGATATGAGTCATTGCTAATTTTAACATTAGGATTGGGTGGACCCAGGTTTTTCCTTTTATGAAGAGATTCACTTCAGAGTCTAATTTTCCAATTTTTTGGTAGCTCGTGACCATATAGGGCCTACTTGGTTAATTCGAGTTAATACCTGTTACAATGATAAGCATTTCAGATCTTGCCTGGAACTTTTAGTCGGTGTGGGTTCTCATCGTGGAGTAAACCAGTTTACCAATAGCTAGAAATTCATTAATTCGGAAACAATACCAAAAATGTCTGAAAACCAATGGGGTCATTGGCAAGGCAAGATTCAATAGTCATGTAGTAGTAGTATGGTTGGACACAGTCCCAGGCCACGGTGTGGGCCCATAGGACAGGGGACCTCCTGATTATAGTGGATTGCGAACCACTTGGGAAACACAGTGAAGTCACACGATTAGTTCCGAGGTGACCAGGACAAGTCCTACCATGTTTCCCTACCGGTACTATGCACACTGCCAAGTTATCTGCATCTTTGAACCTGCTCTGGTCCGCTGGATTCAACTTGGTAAGGCGGCCGGCTTTTCAATAGTGATAGTAATGCTGAAACCGTGTTAATGATAGCAACACACTATGGAACAAAATGTAGTGAAACACATCTTCTTCTTCTTCTTACTACTAAAATCTGTAGAAAATGATCAACATTTCTTGGGAAGCTGGCTGAGAAAAGATTTCAATACCAATCCATGATGACGAAAGGCACCCCGACCTACAGTAGGCTGCCCCGCCCTCCTTGCGCACGCGATATAGCGTGCGTAACCCTGTTCTACACTATTTCTTTTCGCGGAAAAGAAAGGGGCAGTGTAGAATTTGATAAGACAATCGTCATTATGGTTGCTGGAGTCTACGACCCGCGAACTACCAACCAACTACTCCAACCAACCAACCATAAATAAATAAATAGTGACTTTTTTTATTCTATTACTAAGCCAACCTAGCGCAGTTAGGGCTATAAAGCCCTATTTTACACTCAACTAGGAAAGCCCGGGACCCCCTGCTTTATTACATGCCCTCCGAAGCCCTTACCAACCCAATTCGACCCAATTTGACTGAGCGGCAGACATTTCGTAAAAGTTCCTGGGACCTCAAAACGTGTAAATCCGTTCAAATCTCGGAATCGAAAATTTCGACCATCACAAAGCTTTCCTTATACTACGTATAACTTGGAAAGCAATAATAATAAAATAATAAGAAAAGTAGACTGCTGGTATAGATTGACTTGACTAATCTTGAAGCTAATGAAATTAAGAAAGCCTTGAATGATCAAGATTGCACATTGAACGCATCCCCCCCCCCTGGATACACCACGCTCCTTGAACTTTGTACAATAAACCCACCACCCTTATAAATTATAATCACACAAGTAAACAAGTTGTTGTCTGAGTTTTTAAGTTTTCGGTCCAAAACCGGATAATTTTATAATTTACAATGTGTTTTTGCTAAATCCAGTTTATTCACTATGAGTTAAGACATCTAGAGTAGTGGTACGGACTCTGACTTTCACCCGAAAGGTTGTTGGTTCGAGTCCTACACTTCCTACATTTTCTGGCCATGCTTCGGAGGGCATGTAAAGCAGGCAATCCCGGGCCTTCCTTGTTGAGTGTACGAGAGGGCTATATAGCATCAACTCCGCTAGGTTGGCTTAGTAATAGAACAAAAAGTCCGTATTTATTTATTTATGAGTAGGTAATCAATACCATTGGGCACTATGGCAAATTTACTAAGAAACCGAAAATGCAGTTGATTTGCGCGCTGCTCTGGAAGTGCGAGGGGGGGGGGGGGGGTTGACTGGAAGTAAGGTCAGATGTCAGGACATGTAGAGCAGTAGTACAAACTCCGACTTTCAGCCGAAAGGTCATTGGTTCGAATCCTACACTTGCTACATTTTCTGGCCATGATTCGGAGGGGAGGTAGAGCAGGCGGTCCCGTGTAATCCTAGTTAAGTGTAAGAGAGGGTTTTGTAGCCCTGACTCCGTTAGGTTGGCATAGTAATTGAAGAAAAACGTCAATATTTATTTATTTATTAATTTATAAAATAATCTCTTATTCGTCAAAATAATAGATTAGATTAGTGCCATCATCAGATATGTCGTGAGGGATAGCGCTTAAAGAGTTATAAAAAAAAAAAAAAAATCCAGTACCAATCGGATATGAGTGATAAGTAGAAAAATACAAAAATAAGAACCGGTATGAGTGACTCCGTCCATGCTTTCCTATTTATCGAATAGTGTAGGTACTCTAATAATTCAATGATAAATAACTGTCCCATGGTTAAATATAGTCTACTTATAGATTTGCCCTCTACTAAAGCACTGGAAGTCTGGATTGATGGGGCAATTACATAGGCTATATAATGGGCAGGCCTATGGTGAAATACTATACAATAATAATGGTATAGTATGCAATGCATTGCGACGCGGATTGTCCATTGCATACATAAAAGAGGATTTCTAATATCTAGTCAATGCTGAATACAGTGAAATCTGTTGTGTAGTGGTAAACACGATGCCCGGTCACGCATAGATCGTGGGTTCGACTCCCATCCGATTCATTCGAACAGGGACGGATCGGAGGGGGTAGTTGTGGGTCAAAATAGGAAGGACATATGTAGTACCGATTAAATCAGAGCATAAATAATCAGAAAAAATAAATTAACTTACAATAGATTTACCAAATTTGGTGGGTGGAGGACAATCCTACAAATTTAAAATCGAATATTAAAAATAATTTACTATACTAAGTAAATGCTAACTTTAAGAATTGGTGAAATATGTCAGAAGGGAGGGAGGTTTGTCAAGAGAAATTCGTTCACGGAGTAAGAGCAACAGCTACCTTTTCCCAACAGGAATCCCTTCACCTTGCTCTTGAACGTGTAACGGCTAACATCTTCTCTTTTTAGACCCTATGGAAGCTTGTTAAGCAGCCTCGAGCCAAGCAGGAAAGGGCTCTTGAATGGTAAGTTTGGTTGGCAGACATCAATGCCCGCGGCAGCAATAACGTTGATTAGCAAGAGGCGATAATCCGCCATTGACGGTCCCAAGCCCGTTTGAGAAAGGATGAGGGGGGCAGTAGTGGACGCGGGAACCCAAGTGGCGATGGGTCCCTTATAAAATACCACAAAACTCCGATAAAGCTACCGGAACAAGGCGATTAGCACCGCCTTTAAATAAGTGCAAGCCCAGAAGATGGTGCCTAGAAACTTGACTGTGGAGGAGGCAGATGAGCAAGGAATCAACCACCCCTCTGCCTTGAGGGAAGGCTAACAGAAAACTCCAGCGTAGGCAGAGCGCTGAGAGGAAAACCTTTGTCACTAGGCCAATCTCCTGCATATTGGTATTCCTGATTCATAGCACAAATGGAAGCCTTGAATACAGATAAGAAATGGGTCCGTGGTGACCCCGTCACGCTGCGCACATCGGCATTAAGAGGGAAGAAGAAGAAGAAGCAAGAGGCGATCTTGATATTTTATCTGTACGCCACTGACTGCAAATGACTACAAAGAGCCGTGAGAGCATAGGTTTGAGTAGTCCACCCTAGGGACCTTGACATGATTGTAATAGGAAAGTAGCGGCAGTGCGCTATAACCACGATGGCAATAGATAGCGAGCCAAGCCTGTTTTTTTAGCTCAACAACTTACCAACTACTCTGTTCTTTAACATATTATTAGCATTTGTCGCCTCCAGCCTGTAATGGGGAACACAATTTTAATTCTTAGGCGTCCAGCCCAGGGATGGAACCTGGACATTTTTTTCTTTGAGGGGGGTTAGTTGTGGGTCAAAATCGAACAAACATATGTATCGTAGTATCGATTAAATTAGATTAACTTAACCGAAATTAGAGGATATGGAAAAAAAACTGGACTTGGCGGGATTCGAACCCACGATCTACGACTAACCGGGGCTTGTGGTCCAGCGGTTAAGACGACGCCCCAGTTAGTCGTAGATCGTGGGTTCGAATCCCACCAAGCCCAGTTTCTTCCATATCCTCTAATTTCAGTTATAACGAGGAGGTTACCTCTTCAACCAAAGTTAATTTAATGTCAGTGTTGTATATACCATTTAATCCTACAATGTATAGTTTAACTTACAACAGGTTTAGGCTACATGTCCTGACTATTTTATCAGTGGGGAAATCATACTAACACCACATTTTCCAATATACACTATTTACAAACTCCATAGTCAGGACATGTAGAAAAGTGGTACGTACTCTGACTTTCACCCGAAAGGTTGTTGGTTCGAGTCCTACACTTCCTACATTTTCTGGCCATGCTTCGGAGGGCATGTAAAGCAGGCAGTCCCGGGCCTTCCTAGTTGAGTGTAGGAGAGGGCTTTATAGTTCTAACTCCGCTAGGTTGGCTTAGTAATAGAATAAAAAGTCCTTATTTATTAATTACAAAAAAATTGGGGAGGGGGCCGCAGCAAAAATCTATAGGGTGAGTATTTAACCTTTTGAGACAACCGGACAACACAAGACAACACGACGCACTATTCGTTTTTTTCAACAAAGAAAAATATCACATGGGAAATCGATCGTAGAAAGAAAGGAGAAAGAAAAAATGTTCCAATACGTTTTGATTGATATTATGGCAGCCACTATCACCAATTTGCCACTGTTATGTAAATATTTTCGCCGGACACTTCACAATATCAGTTTAGTATGCTAATCAATGTACTTACTTAAATGTGGGCAATTGGTGTTGGTCACTTACTATGTATCAAAATTGATATTTATTAATGCTTGGTAAAAATTAATGTAATAAACATCTACTAACTGCTTAACTTTCAGCCTGTCTTTTCCTGCTGTAACCATACCATTGGTCATGGCTTCATGGACACGGCAAAATCAAACCACATGAGAATTTTTCTCTGAATTAGGTATCCAAATTATGGCTAAATTCAGAAGCCCGTATTCTCTAACATGATGCTTTACAGGGGCATTGAAATCCTGTCCCACTGCAGCAATGGAGATAGTACTGGACTTCCCACCCCTCCATGTTGCAGTGGAAACTTCAGCCGAAAGGGCATTATTAGGAGCGGGTTAAAAAGGAGTGGAAGGGCAGTTAAGAGAGACTCAGCCTCTCTGACTACGTCTGACCACTGCCTGGATATGCCAAGCGATAGAATCCATCCAAAATACTGTTTTAGGAGGAAATTCGAAACTATATTAGGGACAAAGAAAGAATACTGCGAATCAGCAGGTATTCTCAATAGTCACACAATCAAGTGGTTTACTGATGGCTCTAAGCTAGGACGTACAAAACCAAGAACAGGCCTTGGCGTCTTTGGCCTTAGGGTTATATATCTGAAGTCTCTTGGGGATACAACTACAGTCTTGCAGAATCTGCAATGAAGGAGTGGAGGACCCCAAGCACATCCTCCTTCACTGCGATGCAATCGCATGAAGAAGAGCAGCATGCTCGGGAAGCTTGCAGTTACATGTAAAAGACCTACCACTTCTAAATCCCCTCAAGATCCTGGTTCTCCTGAGGGAGATAGTTCTCGAGGAAGTGATGTAGATACTTTGTTGTAGGGGCACAAAAGGCCAAATAGGCTTAAGTGCACACAGGTAACACCTGTACCCCAATTAAAAAAAAAAAAAAAAACTGCTTAACTCATAACTTTGCACTGAAATTTTCATTTTGTTTTTCAGGTTATTCGGTTATTCGAAACTATAATGTTCAAACTGAAAAGTTATACACTTCCTACATTTTCTGGCCATGCTTTGGAGGGCATGTAAAGCAGGCGGTCCCGGGCCTTCCTAGTTGAGTGTAAGAGAGGGATTTACAGCCCTAACTCCGCTAGGTTGGCTTAGTAATAGAACAAACAAGTCCATATTTATTTATTTATTTATTTATTTAAATGGAGGGAAGCCGAAAAATTTCTGCAGAAAAGAAAAACCTTGTATTTAGCATACATAGAGACCTCTAGTAGCACTTACAGCTTTGCAAGAAGGGGGGGGGGCGCCAAAGCCCCAACTATAAATAACTCACCCTTTTGCTTTTCTATTTATACGTCAGTAGAGTATATATGTCCTCGGCTCTGACAATTTCTTTTAAATTCTCATATATATAGTAGTACTTATGAATGTAAACATAATTTACTAGGTGGCATCCCCCTTGATTGTTTGGTTCAGGGCGTGAAAAAATAAAAAAGACTCAATTTTCATTTTGTTTTTCAGGTTATTCGGTTATTCGAAACTATAAAGTTCAAACTGAAAAGTTATTAAATGGAGGAAAGCCGAAAAAATTCTGCAGAAAAGAAAAACTTTGTATTTAGCATATATAGACCTCTAGTAGCACTTACAGCTTTGCAAGAAGGGGGGGGGGCGCCAAAGCCCCAACTATAAATAACTCACCCTTTTGCTTTTCTATTTATACGTCAGTAGAGTATATATTTTCTCGGCTCTGACAATTTCTTTTAAATTCTCATATATATAGCAGCACTTATGAATGTAAACATAATTTACTAGCTCGCATCTCCCTTGATTGTTTGGTTCAGGGTGTAAAAAAATAAATAAGACTTAATTTTCATGGAAAATAACGAGAAAATATTTTTTCTGAAAAACCATTCCATCGATACTTTCTAACTTCTGGTATGTTATAGGAGTTAAATAGGGTAACAAAACAGAACAGGGTGCTTTGCTAAGTAGGACTTTATATTTTAATAAAAAAATATTTTTTGAAGATATTACGGATAATCCGTACAAATATATGCATTGCATATGCATTGGGGCTTGAGGATAAGGAAAATCTATAGGTAACCAAATTTTAACTATAGGACAAAAATTTACCATGGAACAATTACATTTTTTATTTATTTTAATAATCATAACGCAACGCCCTTTGGGGCTTACGCGTTGTATGTTTGTGTTGCAATGCTGTGGTTTTGAATGGGGTTGGTGTGGTGAGCACTATTGTTTTTCGCCAAACTGCTATAAGCGCGCTGGACAACGAGTTGCCCAGGTACCGTCTACAACAGTTTGCCTTTGACTATTGAATGTTTTTTTGGTTGAATGGGTTAAGGGCTTTCACAGATTTTTAAAAATAGTTGACGGAACGTGTGTTGGCGTAAAGTAGTTGCATCTGTAAGAATATTGCTCATAGAAGAGTTATTAGGGAAGGTGCGGTAGCAAGCATACGTAGAACAATAAGTAAGTGGATAAGTAATAAAATAATAGGAAACCATGTGCGGGTTTACTCGTATACCGGTTCATAAAATAAAACTCCCCATTTTAATAACCTTTGTAACATTAGTAAACCACTGGGGTCATGGTAATCGCCAAGAGGAGGGTTATAGGCTATAAATGCCAGCACTTTTTCTACCAATCAGAACACTTTCATTTTTTTATTTTTTTTTTTGGTTGATATTCTGCACAATCCCAAGTCTCGTGGTATTAGATAAGCGTAAAGGTGAAGGCTATGCAAATAATAAACGACTGATATGCACAACTTTTTTGAGTCACCTTAATTTTTAATAAAAAGTTGCTTATTATACTGATTAGTATGCAAAAGCTGCAAATGCACCGTTAAGTTTTCCATAAAGATGAAACCTAAGGGGCCTAACTACTCTAAGTTTATTGTACTTGAGAAAAACATCGCGTTGGCTTTTCTTTTCTTATCTATAATAATTTGCATAAAAATAGTCTTTTTTATAATGTATTTGCTACAGATTGTTGTGAATTGTGAAATGTTATGTGTTCCCAATCGTTCTATGTATGGTATGGAGGGATAGACCTTGACACAAGCTATGGAGAACAGAATTAGTGCATTTGAAATGTGGGTATACAGACGAATACTGCGCATATCGTGGGAGATCATGTCCCTAATGCTGAGGTCCTGAGGAGAACGGAGACAGGAGCCGAGTTGCGGCTGACGGTTAAGAAACGGAAGCTAACATACTTCGGCCATGTGATGAGGAACGAAAAGTATCGCCTTCTGCATGTAATAATCGATTGGAAGATAGAAGGACAGGGGGCTCCCAGCAGAAGAAGAACATCCTGTTTGAAAAAACCCCGAGGCAGCGGTTTGGCAAGAACACGACTTCCCTTTTCCGAGCAGCAGTCTCCAAGGTCCTAATTGCCATGATGATCGCCAATCTCCTTTAGAAGAGGCATTAAAAGAAGAAGGCTGCAGCCTCGGCGGTATGGGCCTAAAGCAGGCCTAGCCAACCCGATTTCACATCCGCTATATTCTTTCCTTCATTTTCAAATGTTCACCCTAAAATCAGGCCCTGTTACGACTCTCCAGGGTCACTCGTACAGACCCCTTAATGCGATCCACTGAGATGATTGATTGACAGCCCAACGATGGATATTCCTCTGACAATTCAATTTTTTCAACAAAACTGATTGTGGGGGCGTGCAAAAGTTTCTCCATAATAGTCCAGAAGTCACTATATCACACAAAGAAAATTGAGCAATGCAGTACTTGTTAGACCTGTATGAAGTGTAAGCAGGTGTCACACAAGGCGCTTTTGATAAAACAAGATAAACCACGTCGTCGTTTAATTTACCAGCATAGAGACGCTAAATATAGATGTATGTACACCTCGTGACAACTAGCCTAGTTTCCAGACAGCTGTTTCTATGCGTAAGAACAGAGCAATGCACGCTCATGGTCAAACGTACTTAGAACTGTACTAAGATAATAGCCCAGCTAGGCTCTAGATGCACTAGACGTGGTCCCAAGGGCACACTGTCACTATTTTACCATTAGTGAGAGACTAGTAATGTAGATTACTATACTTAGAAGCAGAGTGTAGAAATATACGAGCTACTATGCACCTGTAGCAGTTTGACTAGCACCCGAACTTGGTTAAGTCATGGTAACGTCATTAGTAAGCATGTCCATAACCGGTGTGGGTTGACAATGAGGACGCGTACGAGTCTGCAAGGGGCAAAAATTCAAACGGACAAAATGCGAATTTGTTGTTGCTTGGGTTTGTCTACAACTGACCATCTAGTAAAAGTCAGAAATTACATTCAGGAGAGTCTGATCCAACGGAAACATTGCATTGCCATATTTTTTGACATAAAGACGGCTAATGATTCACAAAACAATATATTTTGATATGTTAATAATGTTCAGAAATACACGAATTATTATTATTATTATTAGTCTGGAGGGTTGTAATATTAGGCGCCCATTCCACCGACCGGCTGGGGCTATTTACAAAAACGGTGACGTGGTAGCAGACATTCAAGACTTAGGTGGCGTTTCCATCGACCTCGCATTGCAGAATGCAAATGACATTGACGGAAATTATAGTTTTTCTTTTTATAGAAATCTATTAAAATGTTTGTACTTAACATATCCCATGACGCCATTTTTTTATTTTAGTTTGTTTGTTTGTGATTTTACTGTATGATCATTGATCAATTTTAACTATGGCATAGAGGAAAATAAACATTTCCGTCAATTCTGCAATGCGAGGTCGGTGGAAACCATAGAATAAATATTTACTATAGAATGCTAGTCGGTATAGGGCCGTCTGTGATTCCAACTAGGAAAATCACATGAGCCGAGTCACAAAATATTTGCGTCCCAGTTTTAACCAATCAAATTAATTTATTAAGAAACAATTGTGAGTGTATTCGAACGTTCTATAAAACATGGCCTACTATTGGCTGCCTGTTTTGAAGACAACATTCATTTTCAAAACAAAAACAACGCAGCAGAAATGAGTGGATTTTTGATAAACAAAAATGATAAAAATTATTTATTGATTCAATCTCTACAGCAATAGGCCTACCTACTTTACTAATAAAATAAGTTTGGTTGTTGGATTGAAAACTTCACACTGTATGCTACACATTATGTAAATTACAGTAGGCCTACCTACAATAATACTTCTAAAAGGTAAGTGAGTAATTTATATTAAACCCACAATAGCTTTAATTCTTCTTAAAGTGTTGCATTGTTGCCGTCTTGTAGCCAAATCAAGTCACTTAGTTAGCACACTCACCAAAAGCACCGGAGTTCAACAAGTTACTATGTTTAGATTAGCACTGGCAAAAAAAATTTAAGAACGAAAGAATGCAGCACCAAAGGCAATAGACAATCAGTGATCTGAAGTTGGAGATTCTAAATAAGCGCGCGGCGCTTCTGAGTTTCAACAACAACAACAACAACAACCTACGAGAAGCATTTTTAAGCCTTTGCATGCATGGGACTTGCGAAGTAATAATTTGTGACAGTGGCTTCCCTCTATGGGTCCACTGCAGCATACAGTACATCAACTAAAACAAAATATGTTGTCTTATTTTAATTGGTATGTATCGGTACGCTAATATTATTGACATTTTTAGGGCAACAGATTTCGAGGAACAGGAGCAGAGGGGGCGTCTCTTCCCGCCAGAGAAAATGTTGAAGCAAGGAAATTCGAGTAGAAACTTTAAGTCAAAGCAAGACAACCTACCAGAAGGAAAAAGTCAAAAATAATAGTTGTGTTCCTTCCTCTTCACTGTAAATTACTGTATATTTGTTATGACATTTGTGTTATTGCATTATGCTGTATTTTGGAAGCCTTTTCCATGGAACTCACCTTGAGGTTTCACTTTTCACTCGAATGGCTTACGGAGTCAAAAGTAAGGGAACATGGTAGGTGTCGCCGTATTGCGTTAGTGAGGAACTACCCGTCAGAATAAATAGGGGTAAAGGCTGAGGTTGTGAAAATGTCCGATACATGGTCTACTGTGGTAGTGTGGTGTGGTATGCTTAATGAATACGACGCAAAGACATTTTTTGCCACTCCTCATACAGGGGTTTGGTTTAAAATGTGAAACCCCCAATGACCTGTATGAAAAGGCCCTAATGAATACTTGCAGTAACGTAAAGTACAGTACTCTTTCTAAACTCATCTTGGAACATAATTTGAAGTATTGTATGTGATACTTCCGAAAATTAATACAATACTGCGTAGGATACCACGTGCATTTTTTTTTTTAAATATTCATTGACCACTGTACTGTAGATAGGCGAATGATACAAAATACTAGTTGGTTTCATTAAATTTGGGTCATTATGGATTGATTAACATGAAATGACACATTAAATTGGCATTGACTACTACATTTCAATTTTTAAATTTGTGCGGGAAACACCCAAGCGCTACCAAGTGGCCAAATTGCGAAAGTGGGACGCAAATATTTTGTAACTTCGATCCTGTGATTTCTTGAAAAAAATCACAAAGCCCTGAAAAACTGCATCCTATGTATAAGCATAGGGATGCCAGTCACCTTATTTCGATTGGCAGGCTATGGTGGAAACCCCGCCTAAGTCTTGAATGTCTGCTACCACGTCACTATTTTTGTAAATAGCCCTAGCCGGTGGAATGGGCGCCTTAGAGCAATTGAACAAAATGGGATTTCCATCACTACAGGATCCAGATAATGGGGCTATAGCCCCCCCCCCCCCCTCTCTTCCTAACCCCTAACTCAAACTAGATAAAACGCGCTTTCAATTTTTTAACGACATTTTCACCCATTCTACAACAGTCACGCATCGGGCTACCACAGGCGCAGAGCGTTTGAACGGGGTCTACCGTCACTATACCTTCATAGACTCATTGACCCTCTACAAAAATTGCTAGATCCGGTAGTGATTTCTATTATTCCTAAATCTCCTTTGTGAAGGGTGGAATTACACGCTCGCCCACCCGTGTCCTTAAAATGGGACCCTCTTCAATATTACAGTTAATTCTATTACAGCGCTTCTACCACCAAATTCCTGGGCTGTACATTGACGTCTTCGCCGTCTTTTGCCATAATGGTACAATAGAAGCCACCGAGGACACCTTAACCCCCAAGCTTGGCATCGTTATCCATTAGTCTGAAAACATTGTACATCCAATATACTGTTATGTTCGACTGTTACGACCGTGTAAATGATAGTTATTGCCAGTAACCAATCAAACTAGTCACACTTGCTGGTTCGATGGGATTTGGTAGTTGTGGGAGGCGGTTATTGAGTTTCTGGTGCGTGGTGCAGTGGATAACGATCTGTACTTCCGTAAAGGATGTCATCGGCAAGGACGGATACGGGGGGGGGGGGGGGGCAGGGGGTAGCTGCACCCCCCAAATTTGGTAAATTTATTGTAAATTAATTTATTACGCTCTGATTTAATCGATCCTACATATGTTTTTCCTAATTTTGACCCACAACTACCCCCCCGCGCTCAAATGCCGTATCTATTTTTTACATGGAAGTATGGAACTCAAATTTCAAGTATCTTATGTGGGAAAGTAATAAGTATGAATAAGCTGGTGGTTACTCAACACTAATATAGACAATGATCAATGTGGTATACTTTGCTTTGCCATTAATGTACCACGAAAATTACATTGCCCGCAGCCAACCGCGGAGCTTACGTAATCACCACATTTGAGTACTTTCACTACATTTGCTGGACATGGTAACCATCACTTAAACATACGGCTAAAACTCCATTTCACAATTTACCTCAAATTTGACATAGAAATATCGTATATAATGGAAAAACCTCCACTAATAAGAGCACTATACAATACAATACAATACAATAAACGTGTATTTACCTCGATCTAATGTTTATGCAGTTTTTTTTAATAATGGTTGCGCTCCCTACTTACCGTGACAGCTGTTTCGGTAATCAGCATCATCATACTACTCCTAGCTGTTACAAGAACCAAGCAACGCAATATAATGTTAGCTTACCATTTAATCTGAACCTTATAATAAATGCTTAGGTGCTTCCCGAGTCCGGGCTTTCGGGTACTTGTATTTAGTATTGAGCCTACAAATTTTAAATCGGTTTTTGAGGTCATTCAACAAATTTTTATTTTTAGGTGACAAAAGATTGGCAAACCTTAGTGCACAATAATCGAGAAACAATTTATTACGTTAACTTACCCACTGTTTTTTCCTATGTCAAAAGCAACGAGCCATCGACTTGCTTTAACAAGATTTGCCTCCTTTTTGTAACCTGATGTTTCACATTATATTCCTCTGGTTGCACCTTCCGTTAGTTCAGTTAGCAGCTGTGTTTGCCCTGCCCTGGACTAAGTCCGGGTATCACTCGTTCGTGTTGAGTAACCACTCAAGACCTGCAAGCCTGCAAGTGTTTCCACACTCTGACATGTTTTTGCTTTCCTATTCATATGTTCAGATTGTTCACTTTAACAAGTTCCTGCATGTCGCAGTGTATGCGGTACATGAATAGTGTTCATTTTCACTGGTTGTAAAAGTGGAAGGACTATAAACATAAATGTAATGTAAGGGCCGGATCCGCCATACTTCGAAATGTTTTTGTGGGGAATAGCGGAGGCACCCCGATATTCCAATGCGTAGAATAGGCTAACGTCACTAAGAACTTCCAAATTAACCTCCACCCGCTCGCAGTTTGTGGTGCCTAGCCTTCGGAGCCGAATGTCCGGAACTATGGCTCAGTACACGGCAGGCGCGCTGGGAAATTTGTTATTGGAGCAGACGGGTTGGTGATTGGTTGGGCAAAACAAAAAACAGTCTATTTCTGAACGCATTCCAGAATATTTCAAGGGGAAAACGGTGTACCTGCGTGAGGTCAGCGACAGAAATCTGCTGAAGTGACCTGTGTCAAGTATTTCAAATCAAAGCTCTTTGTGTGACCTTTAAATTGGTATGCCTTTCATGAACCTGAAGGTACAGGTACAATAACCCCAAATGCCTAAACTAAGGCTGTATCTTTTCAGTGGATATCCTTAATGAAGTTATGTTTTGCACACAGATTAGGAATAGTTTTATGAAGTTTTCGTGAACCAAACTTTTAAGGCACATCGAATGAAATCCCGAGAAGTGATCAGTCATTTGACACAATAATTAAGAATCTGCGCCTTAAGATTCCGATTTGATTTGCTGAAACGTCTTCGTTCTCCGTAAAAAAAAAAAAAAAATAATCCCAAACCATAAGGAGCAAACTCATGAATATTTTATCAAATGACAAACCATTTTATGGGCTTTCATTTGTTGGCCAATGGGCAACATGTCACATATTTAAAAATATCATACCAGGCACGCGTACCTTACAAGTCAAGTTCACAAAAATTTTATGAAAAAATGCATAATTTTAAAGTAGGTATAGCACAAGTCATAACTTCATTACGAATATCCACGGAACAGGCACAGTCTTAATTAAGACATAGTTGCTGATTGGATACAGGTTCAGGTCCGTAAAATGCAACGCAATTTTATTTTTGTAATTTAAAGTTTAATCAATACACACAATTTAATGAATGTACCCGATTAACCTCTTCAATCGCCTCACTAAGTCACCTAATATGTACTTCAGACAGCATGGGTTAATTGTAAGAGTGAGCCGAAAGGCCCAAAATTCGCCCACATGGAAAATAAAGACAATTTTCTTTCTTTCTTTCTTTGAAGGTAAATGCAAATGCATTTGCATCTTCTCCTCGAGTTGAGCAAGTCTCAAATCGCAGAGAAGGTGTAACTGTGCTAGTGGGCTTCCCTCTGTAGATGGCAGTTCTTGCCGAAAGCGCTCAGGGTTTTATTCTAACACAAGTGGGTTTCTTTGACAAAGTTATTTTCTTAACGATTATTTGGGTTTTACTAATTCGGGTTGTTATAACAAGTTTTTCTAAAACTCTAAGTTTTGTTATTTTTCGTTTAGTAAAATGAAATACCACGAAGTCACGAGTAATCTAATTATTTATGTTCTTTGAAGGTGTATAGAGACTCGCACGCTACCACCTTGCTACCGACGTCTCACTTAAAGGTCTTACAACGAGCATTCTTAATTGATATATAATTTGACGCAGATATGCATTTGAAAATCCCGAGATACCACCTATGAACCCCCCCCCCCAAACCCCATTTCCCACCCGAAAATGTTTTTAATGCGACCAAAAGATCAATCGAGCCGCTTTAGTTATCAAATTTTTTACCCTATCTCAAAATGCCTCATAATAACCGAAATATAAGTAGGTATGGACGGGTGGTGTGAATCACCATGCATAATATATTTTTTTTAATGAATATTTTTGAATGCGGAAACAGTGATCTCATCGAAAAATGTCATTATTTTCGATTACTACTATCTTTATAACGACAACTAGGGGCCCATCGCAGAGCATTCTACAGTTGGCTTCCCCTTACGTACTTCATCATTTGCCTTTGTAAAAAATTGTACATTTGTGGAAGGAAATAAATACATTATTTATTATTTTGTTTATTCTAAATTTCATAATTGACTTGACTGACGGAAAGAGAAGTATGCAAACGAAGGAATGCTAGATGTTACTACACACGAAGGACAGATGTGAAAATATACGATGTGCCTTTGGAAATGAGCCAATTCGGAAATTGCTACGTGTAATGACCTCCTGGCCAAATCCCGGTTACTTAATAATCTGCTCTTTAAAATATTACCAACAAAATTGTGTGTTGTTGCTGAGGCGGGTATTCCACATACAATTACGTAAATTGACGTGGTAGCAGAATTTTTAGTATGTCTTTAATGTCTGCTAAAACGACATTTTTCAATTTTTCATTGACGATTGACGTATGTGAAATACCCGCCTGAAGTTAATTAATTTTTTGAGGGTGGCTTGCCAAGGCCTCGCTGTGCACTATTTTTTTTTTCTGCCACTGATTTCTATCTGCTTTTAGGCACGTGAAACCACCATCTTCAAACCGCCAACTCACCGAGACTACTCCTATCAGCAGCTGCAGGCATGCAAGTCCTGCTTTGGGGTGGGAGTGAAGTTTAGTGATTGAAAGCCTCACACTACCTATGCTATCCCACGCTGCGCCAGAGCAGGAGACCAAGAAGCTGCATAGGAGGTCAAAAGGCATTGGCGTCTCATTGCAGATTCTCCGCTTCAAACCGCCAACTCACCGAGACACTCCTATCAGCAACTGCAGGCTTGCTTCGGGGAGGGAGTGAAGTTTAGTGATTGAAAGCCTCACACTACCTATGCTATCCCACGCTGCGCCAGAGTAGGAGACCAAGACGCTGCATAGGAAGTCAAAAGGCATTGGCGCCTGTTTTTTTTCAGAAAATATACTGAAATCGTACCCCTTCCCAGACATACTTAAATTGCAGTGTACCCCATGCAATAGAAATTTTTATGATACAAGGGTTTCGAAATTATTTGTTAGCATAATCATGAAAATCCATATTTAGTCACGATTTTGGTTTGAAGGCAAAAGTCTCTCGTTTGGTGCGAAAGGAAAACTTCAAGGTCTATCTATTGTCCAAAAGTCCGATGAGGCTGCTGCAGAAATTGCCTCATAGTCATAGGTATCTATCTTACAACTTACAGCCATTTCTCCCCCAATCCCAAGCCAACTTTTCAAATTTTGTTTTTGTATACTGCCACTACTGTGTCTCACGAAATATTATATACCCACAATCCGCCACCGGCTTATACTAACGTATAAATAGTACAGCAATAAAAGATAAATACCATTGTGAATGTGCTTCAAAGCACCCTCCAACATGGGCCCGTAACCAGGGGATGGGGAATGCAGCTTATGACGTTGGACTAGATAGAATTGAACATTCCAGACGCGCGACCTTTTACTACATAAAACAGGATCGCAGCCCCCCCCCCCCTCCCAAAAATCCTGGTTACGGGCCTGCAACGAAAAGATATTCTAATCCCAACCGAGACAACCAAAGCGTCCAAAGTCAATATGTCAGATTGATATAAGCGTCCATCCTTCACAAATAGAGGCACTACCAATTGAGAACAATACTGCGTACTGTTTGGAATATTAATTTATTAGGCCTCTACAGTGATTCCCATGGCAGAAGCATAAATGCACATTTAAACTTAAAAAAGCACCAAATTCCCATCACCAACAGCCATCCATCATATAGATGAACAATCCTTTCCAGCGAGTAACGCCAAAATTTACAGGGGAAACGCAATATGCTCTACCTACTAACAGACACCAGCAGAAGTAAAATTGAATTTTATATATGAATTTTCATATGCTCCAACGATACTATAGAGGGGGTTACGGGTCAAGGGCCCGGCCATAAGTTAGTGCCTGCCGCTAAGCGTTGCACTTAAAAAAAATTTCAATAATAATGCATCAAATTCAAATGTTCAATGATGAAATACACAGCTTAAAAGTCTAAAAAAACGTCAATTTTACACATACGTTTTCATAATTTTCTTTCAGCACTTTCTCCATCGCTATGACAGTTAAGAGTCAGTAATTCCTCAAAAATTGTTCGGGAGGGGGGGGGGAGTCATCTCACCCTGTGAACTTGGCCTGAACACAGTCAGGTCACAAACTGTTTGACCTGCCTCTCCCCCCCCCCCTTGAAGCCCACTTATTCTCCCAACGGCCCAGACGAAACATTATCCTCTGTTTTCCCAGAAAGGTCTACAGCTTCATAGAGGAGCGCATGCTGTGACTGGCCAAATAAAATAGACATAATGTCAGGACATGTAGGGTAGTGGTACAGACTCCGACTTTCAGCCGAAAGGATGTTGGTTCCAGTCCCGCACTTGCTACAATTTCTGGCCATGCTTCGGAGGGCTATTTTGGCTTAGTAATAAAACAAAAAAGTCAATATTTATTTATTTATAATTAAATTTGAAACATGAGAATTAAAGAAAACTCAACGGGGCGGTACTCAAACCCAAAATTTATGCCTTTCCTTCAAATTGATTCACTAAAGATATTTGAATTGAAACAAAACCAGAAGCTGTATTTTAAATTTAAATGCCAAACTATAAATTATTTATAAGGTAAAGCATTTGATTTGCCTTCAATTTGAATAGAAATCAATGCGGGCGCAAGTCAGCACTATATCAGTTTGTATCACACTAGCATGAAATATACAATTTTATGTATTCCTGAATTCTACATGACACACGTTTGCTTTAATGCGTTTCATAAAATTTAAAATGTTAAAATAATAGGGAAAAAAATGTATCTCGTAAACCGTCCATCACAGTTACAAGGAGTTTTTAATTTATTGCTTAAGGCAGAGAAATCACAATAGCTTATGATGATGATCGTTATTTTCAAAAATTAATTAGTTCCAAAACCGCAAAGATAGAACTTAATTGTCGTATGAAAAATGTAAAAAAAAATCAAGCATTTCAAAAATAGACAATTTACCATACTGATTTACTATCTTCATACCTTTGCGATTGTGACACGAAAAATAGATTCATTTCGTCGAAATAAGTCCGATTCACCTTTGAGTACAAAAAGGTATTTTGAATTCTCTGCCTTAAGACAACTACAAGGTGCATCTGTATGTCGCACAAGATCAAATTTCCAAATAAAAATTTATTTTAGTACTTGTATAATTTAGGACGCATGGGCTAGAAGAAACGTTCCTCGACATTTTAATGGCCACCACTAACACTGATAGGCCACTGTTATGAGAGGCATGGGAAGTGCGCTTATTTTCTGAATGGTCACTAGGCTAATTATCATATATCAACTGTCCAGACATGCAGAGTAGTGGCACAGACTCCAACTTTCATCCGAAAGGTTGTTGGTTCGAGACCCACACTTGATAAATTTTCTGGCCATGCTTCAGAGGGCATGTAAAGTAGGGGGTCCTGGTTCTTCCTATTTGAATGTAAGAGAGGGCTTTATAGCCCTAACTCCGCTAGGTTGGCTAAGTAATAGAACAAAAAGTCCTTATTTATTTATTTATTTAATTATTATCATGATGCGGGCTTATAATTTTCCACTAGTTTAAGTGTTTATCTTATAAGCGCCAATTTTTATTGATAATTATATTGCAAAGGTATCATTACAATGTAATTAGCAGTTTGGCTAACAAAACTTAATTTTAGGAACATATTTTAGTTGCTCTCAATTTTCTTCAGATCAAAAGAACCTGAATATTGGGGCAAAAGCTAACTTGTTTTTGCCTTTTCTAGCTTGAACCATTTGTTGTAAGAATAGTGATCTACTTAAACCGTGCTTTTATATATTTTATTTTACTACATTTTACAGCTAATAGAATATATATTACCTGCCGCACGAAACTGCTGGTCAAGAAAGTCCCTGAGAGGGGAGTAAAATAACGGTAGGCACCCCCGCCATTGTCTTCTATGCTTCTTGCAATGCTAATAACTGAAAGAAAAAAAAAGGATGTAAGGGATTGGCTAATATATCCCCTCATAACTTCTTCATACCAAAGAGTGGATGGTAAAGCTGAGGAAAATGGAATCCAATGGTAGTCGTCATACATTGGAATAGGAGGAAAAAATGGCGGCTTCTTTTGGATCCCATCTACCGTATATTAACAATAATGGTAAATGGTATTGGTAGGCCCATTGAAAGGTAGATAGGTTCCAACGTTACACCGCACACGGGCCAATGTGCCATGCGTGTTGTGTGTAAGAGAGGGATTTATAGCTGCAACTCCGCTAGTTTGGCTTAGAAATATACAAGAACCGGTACGAGTTTACTCCAACATGCTTTGGGGGGGGGGGGGGTTGTCCATCTGACGTCACTGGTGGTGAGGTAAATTCTAGATAGGTCAGACCAACACATTACCATACAGCAATACTACTATACAATACTACAGGGCACGCAATGCATTTGAGCGTGAATTTTCAATCATTTTTTTCAAAAAAACATTTTTTTTTACAAAACCAAATACTTTTTTGGGAAAGCAACCTATATCCGGTTTCGTTACTCAATTTAAAACCTAAAACATACCTGAAGGTAGAAATCATCGATAGAAAGGTGTCGCAGAAAAATTATAAAATTTAGTCATTTTTATTTTTTTACCCCCAGAAGCAAACTATCAAGGGGCAAGCGATCCCCCGCATTTTATCAAAATTAATAGCAACTACAATATATGTGAATTTAAAAGAAATCGTTGGAGCCGTTTTTGGGAAACAATTTTTTTAGACGTTTTTTTTAATTTTTTTAAAAATAAAAACCCCCCAAATTGAGTTAACCCAAAATAAAAAAAATGGTCCCGAGGTATGATTTTTGTGAACCTACATGCCGAATTTCATCAAAATCGACCGAGTAGTTTGCCCGAAAATCGACGAACAGACAGACAGACAGACATTTCGTAAAAAAACACTTTTTTTGGTTCCTGGGACCATAAAACGTGTAAATCCGTTGAAATCTCGGAATCGAAAATTTCGACCGTCACAAAGCTTTCCTTATATTACGTATAAATTGGAAAGCAAAAAGCCTTCTTTGGGGGGGGGGGGGGGGGTTGTGGGACCTATTCTGGTGTAATTCAGCTGAAATCCCGAAATTGAAGATTTCAACTATGATATCCCATATAGTAACGTATAAATAGGTCAGATTAAAACATGAAAATTATTGGATCGTACCCAAACTGGTTGTCCATCCTTAGCCTGATGGCATTGAATTATATACTGTATAGGCCTACCAGTTAATTACAGAACAAAGCAAGATTTGAAGTCCTAATAGGGCTACTATATACCTAGAACTATTACCTGAATGCATTTCATAATGGCATCCGGCAGGCATGCACGAAGAGGAAGACAACTATGTGTATGGAAGAAGCCAACAGATAATTCCAATGCAAATCAAATGTTTACTAGGATGTTCAAATGCAGGATAATCATGTCTTGTATTTTTATCAGTACCGGTATAACAATACACCAATATATGGTTAAATAGATATGACATCAGCGCGAAAGTATATCGATTCGGAATTATTGTAAGTCTCATTGCTATTTTCAACTTTTGGGTGCAAATGTTGATGCTTAAAAAAAAAAAAAAAAATCTTTTCACGACGCCCCCCCCTCCTGCATTGTAGTATATCCATGATACAGACCGAATTACCCAAAAAAGGGGGGTTCTGGGGCCCCCCGTGAATTTTTTTGAAAAATATATGTACGAAAGAGTGAGGATTTTACACATTTTTAAAGCAAAAAACTTGGGATTTTAAAGACGTATTAATAAAAGTGGAAACAGGGGGGCCGAAGGTGTCCCCCATGGGAAAATTTTTGAAAATATAGGCCCGAAATAGGGGGGTTACACATTTTGATACCATTAGATTAGACGGTAGAGTAGATATAGATTTTACAAACGAAGATTGTTATAAAGTAACTGCAAATACAGTATTTTAACTATTTTGAAAGTAGTAAAAGTTTTACCCACCAAGACTTATTAAAATTACTCTAAAGAGGGAGCCTACCCTGGGGAAATTTAAATTAAATTTAAATATTATTTAGGCGCGAAATAATGCATATAAATGCACATAAATATACAAATATGCATTTTGATAGCAGTAAAGTATAGATTTTGCCGACGAAGATTATTATAACCGAAATTAGAGATTTTAGAAAAATTTGGTCTTAGCGGGATTCGAATGCCACCCCTGTGCCTCACGATCGTGGGTTCAAAATTGAATCGAGATATATATTTCGTGCAGTTTAATAAGTATATTTATCCAAGGACAAACTATAAAAAATGCATACAAATGCATCGCATCGCATCATTATATGCATACTGAATATTTATCAGGTATCTATAGGTAGATAGTATATCAGATTTAGCACAAAATCAGGGGTGAGCAAAGCCTTCTCAAGGTGTTGGGAATAAATTATGATCTACCTAGATATACTGGAATGGAGCAAAATGGGGTATTAGAATCTACCTTTGTGCATTAGATCATTTGCTCAAATAGATCTCAAAACATGTGCTGCCGTAGAATCTGCCTTTGTGCATTAAGTATAAACCCATTTGCTCAAATGCATCTCGACAGATCTGAGATGTGCATTAGACCCAAAGGGCGTTGCGTTATGATTATATAAAAATAAAAATAAAAAATAAATAAAAATAGACCTATACCCTAAGGCAACCCAACGGCATACAAATGAATGGTTTAATTATTAGAAAATCAATCTGAAACATGCTTACAGTCCTGTTGACCTGTTCTGTTTTGCAGCACTTGACAAGCTAGCATGGCCGTGCCCAGGGGGTGGTCCATGGGGTCCCCCCCCCCCAAAATAAATTTTTGTATGTAAATCTGTATGGTTTGAAGAATTTATCTATTAATTCATTAATAAATTACGCTTAAAAAATTGTTGGACCCCCCCCCCCCCCGAAATCAAAACCTGGGCACGGCCTTGCAAGCTAGGGTTTTCATAACTAGCAAGGCTTCCAATAAATGTTATGATCGAGGCTAATTTAAGGCTAAAATTTCTGTTTAAAAAAATTCATATTTTTTTTTTACGGTTGTCCGTAGTGATAGCCCCAATGGCAGACCTTCAGCTTAACTACCTGCCTACTTTAAATTTAATATAGAAGAACAAAATAGAAGTGACAACGGTTCTCAAGTCTCAAGCGATGCTTCAAACCCTCTAATAAGCAAAAGCCACAACCCAAAAAAGTACGATTACAAATCAATTGGCCTAAAATGGCATGAAAACACAAAAATCTAGAGCAGTTTTTCTTTGTTGTCAATGGGAAAGTTTGTAAATAAATAAATTCTTACCATTTTTAAGCTAACCTTTGCCATTTAATAAAAATACACACATTCACTGAACACTCGCGAAAGCCATTTTAATATTTAACCACTTACAGCTGGGAAAATTTAAAAACAAAATGACATAAGTCATTTACATTTGAGAACGACTGCCCAGCTGATCGCTACATAATGCTCCCAGGGAACCACAGAGTGTGCAAAAAGCGAAGTTCATGCAACAAACCGACAAGTTGATGAGCGGAGTACTATCTATTGCAATCATTCGGTAGAAAGGCAAACTAGTTTTGGGTTACCCTGTGACCAGCTGAGCTCAATATGATGTTCACACAGTTATATCCACAGTGGTTGAACTCCTATGGACACCATTAATGAACTTTATCTGGTAATTTTCTGCAGATTATAAGATATACTATTTGTAGAAAACACTGTAAACCAAGGAGTCCTATACTATACAAGGGTGGATTTTATGGGGGGGGGGGGGGGGGGTCAGAGGGTCCGGACCCGCCCAAAATAAATTAACTGACACTAGATAACAATGGGTTTACAGTGGGAATTAAAAATATTTATGTTTTTTAATGCTATAATCCACTGAACCTGACCGCTGCCCCCCCCCCCCCTAAATTAGAGGCAAAATCCGCCCATCTAACTATAGAGGGGCAAGGGTTGAGAGGGGGGAGGGTGTAGCTGTCCCCCAAAATTAAGTAAGTCTGTTGTAAGTAAATTAATTATTTTATAATTTCATCGAATCGATACTAAATGGGCTTATTCTACTTTTACCCACCACTACGGCTCTACCCTCCCCCCCCCCCCTCCCCAAAAAATGGGTTGGATCCGTTCCTGTAGTAAATTATAATGTTATATTATCAGACAACAGCCTATTAATGTACGTAATATTGGAAGTAAAAATTACCTACTCTTCAGGCAAAAAAAATATTTTCAAGAGAGCAATTAATAGACTAGGTAACTTTGAAAAGGTCAGTCCTCTTCGGCTGGGATTTTTGCGGCAAAACTACATAGCCTGGATTAGACTTGATTGATTATTAGCAAGTAGACCTATAATTTTAAAGAAATCACATCGCTGGACTACTAATTTCAGCTATGTATTTAGGCTACAACAATTTTAGAGGGTTTACTTCAAAACCCGTCCAAACAAAAATGCTGAATATTAGAGCTCAAACCGTCTCAAAATACTTCCATTCCGACTGAGATTAAATGTATTACCTGTTAGACAATTATTTTACTTAGTCGGTACGCAGTCACTCTTACTCAGGCTTAGGCTATATAGTTAAGTGGCCAACTGTACAAAGTACAAACCGCGCGTGGTATATATTGTAAAGCAATCTTATATAGTAATAATTTTTTACAAAAATGTTGTCTAAGGCTAAGCTATATATTATAGTATTCTGTGGCTAAGCTTTTCCAACGGCTATTTAGCCTACCATAATCAGATTGGGAATGCGAAGTTAGTTTGAAAGCTAGGCTTAATTACTGTGCATGAAATGTATAAACAGAAGATCTCTTCCAGAAGGTTCTAAATAACTTGTAAAGGTACGGAATTGTAAGACAGTGCCGTGTAGGTCTACTACATGCATCAATATTATGTAGCCAAGTTTGTTTGTTTTAATTATTTCTATTGAAAATTATGACGACTACATACTTACTACTTAACGTGTCCAGGCGGAACACGTGTTCCACCTGCTGGAGAAGGCATTGGCCGTCGGAACATGGAGTCCCGACGTTTCCAGGGGATTTGCAGCTAATGAGACAGCTGTCTTGCCAATGTATTTTTTATTTGAATGTCCGGGTTCATTATTATTATTATTATTGACTATTACGGACGTATAGGCCAAATTGTAGTGGCCCATTGGACTTTGCCCTGCCAACGAACCCCATCGGGTTTTCGGACATTATTGGTATTGTTTCCGGATGAATTTCTAAACATTGGCAAAAGGGTACACTCCTCAATGTCAACCCACACTACAAGTGCCAATGCATGGGCAAGCTCAGACATACTTACCATTGACACGTCATGTGGCAGCTCATCAGGGGCCGCTTTTCACACAGTCTGAGCTGATAGCAGTAGTTTGTGGGGACCACTTAGTCCCACATGTGTAATAACCAGTCTGCTTCCAGCTTCACCTTTTTCCCGGTAGATGGCGCTGTTCACATTCAGATAATTCAATATTCCTCAATCTTCCTTTTACGTATTTATTTCTCTTATTCAATAATATCTTTAATCTACCCTCTGTGTCTCATCAGCTCCTTTAGCTGTGGACACAGAGTTGGTTTTTCTATATGGAAGCAGGCTGGATCAAATTCAATATTAATTGTAAGCATGTATCGTTCTCGTCTCACAGCTCATATTGTAACCACTGTGTGTTAAATTACTCTAACTTGAGTCGAAGCACTGCAATACAAACCAATTCAAGTCTACACTGCCTATTCAATTGCATCGTCCTTCGACAAGCAACATTGGTGACCCTCGACAACGGAACAAGCAGCCTTCCAGATTCCAGCTCCAGTTCCAGCCAGTTCCAGCCAGTTCCAGTTCCAGCCAATTCCAGTTCCAGCCAATTCCAGTTCCAGCCAATTCCAGTTCCAGCCAATTCCAGCCAGTTCCAGCCAGTTCCAGCCAGCTCCAGTTCCAGCCAGCTCCAGTTCCAGCCAGTTCCAGTTCCAGCCAGCTCCAGTTCCAGCCAGCTCCAGTTCCAGCCAGTTCCAGCTTCCAGCCAGTTCCAGTTCCAGCCAGTTCCAGCTTCCAGCCAGTTCCAGCCCGTTCCAGTTCCAGTTCCAGCCTCCAGAACGTCTCATCCGGCCATAGGCGGTGGAAACCACCCCGGAGCAGCTACATTCACCGCAGCAGCACAGCCACAACCTGCAAGATGCCGCAGACCACAGCCACAACCGCTGCAGCTACGACCGCTACAGCTACAACTGCTACAGCCACAACACCGACACCCACGGCTACAACCAAGATGACAGGCCCTGCTAGTACGATGGCAGTCTCGGTCAAGCTTCCACCCTTCTGGACACAGTCGGCCAACCTGTCACCGGCACTGTGGTTCACTCAAGCGGAGGCTCAGTTCGCACTTGCTGGGGTCACAATGGAAACGACGAAATATTACCACGTCCTTTCAGCGCTCGACCAAAGTACCCTCAGCGAGATCTCAGATTTGTTAGCTGCCCCAGTACCAGTAAACCCATACACTGAGCTAAAAACGCAGTTAATCCAACGAATGAGTCTTCCAGCAAGCAGTCGCATTCAGCTACTAATGTCGGAAGACATAGGGGACAGAACTCCCAGCTCTTTTCTCCGGAGACTGCGGGCCCTCGCAGAGAAAGCCATATCAGACTCGGTTTTACGCACCATTTGGACGTCTCGCCTCCCGCACGCTATACAATTGGCAATCATCGGTCATGATCACCTGTCACTAGGTGACGTCGCGAACCTCGCCGACAAGATGGCCACCATCAATTCAGCAACACGTGACCGGATTCTTGAGTGCACAATGGCCCCTGTGGACCTATTGAAGACGTTAACAGAGAACGTCGCGGCTCTACAGGCACAGTTCGCCGACAGATACGGACAACGTGCCACACAGCCACGGTTCCAGCGCCAGTTCCGTTCACCAGCGCCTAAACAAGACCCAACTTGGTGTTTTTACCACCAAACCTATGGGAGGAAGGCCAGAAAGTGCCAGCAGCCATGCAGATTTCCGAAAAACGACGATCGCAGCCAGTAAAGGCAGGGCCTGCCTGCGCCACTACACACCTGCTTAAAACCTCACATCGCCTTCTTATCACGGACCCTTGCACCAAGATACGTTATCTCATTGACACAGGGTCCGACATCTGCGTTTTTCCACGTGCCCGTCTCAACCTACCGCTCCGTCGTACTCAACTCGAGCTGACTGCCGCCAATGGCACAATCATCAATACGTACGGAACAACAGCTCAACAACTGGACCTGGGATTACGACGCAGTTTCCGTTGGAATTTCATCATTGCCGATGTCACGCAACCCATCATCGGTGCAGACTTTCTCGCAGCCTCTAATTTGCTGGTGGATCTCCAGAACTCAAAGCTGATCGACGGGACAACGCATCGCAAGGCGAACCTGTGTCAAAGCCCCTCCAAGCAACCTAGCGTTTCTACCTTAACAATACCGCACAGTACCCCGGCCAGTCTAAAAGTAATAATTGAGGAGTTTAGCGACCTCACGCGGCCGAGACAACCCACAGACCAGGTCAAACACTCCACGGTCCACTACATTAGAACGACAGACGGACCTCCCGTCTCCGCTCGCCCACGCCGGTTGGCCCCGGACAAGTTTATTATCGCCAAAAAGGAGTTCAACGACATGATCCAGACCGGCGTATGTCGTCCGTCCGACAGCCCATGGGCCTCACCATTACACCTAGTACCTAAAAGCGACCATTCATGGCGCCCATGCGGGGACTACAGACGGCTCAATGCTCGAACAATTCCTGACGCGTACCCAGTCCGCCACATCGCAGATTTCAGTGCAGAATTGCGAGGAAAAACCGTATTCAGCAAAATAGACCTGGTCAAAGCATTCACCCAGATACCAGTTTCCAATGGTGACATTCCAAAGACAGCAATAAATACTCCGTTCGGCCTTTTCGAATTCCCATTCATGACATTTGGTCTTCGCAATGCTGCTCAAACCTTCCAACGCTTCATGGATAACATCCTACGCGACCTCCCGTGGGCATATTCATACATCGACGACGTACTGGTTGCATCGAGTGATAAGCAGGAGCACGAATCACACCTACGTCAACTCTTCCAACGATTCCGAGAATATGGCCTAGTCATTAATCCTAGCAAGTGTACCCTCGGCGTTGGGTCAATCAGCTTTCTTGGTTACCTCGTGTCAGCAGAAGGCACACAAGCCCTACCAGACAGGGTAAAGGCACTCACTGAATACCCTCTTCCGAAGACATTCAAAGATCTACGCCGTTTCCTTGGCATGATTAACTACTACCGCCGGTTCCTACCAAATGCAGCCAACGAACAAGCACCACTCAACACGTTGTTATCTGGAGACAAGGTAAAAGGGAACGCTACGATACCATGGACAACAAAGCTTACCGAAGCTTTCAGCTCATGCAAACACAGTCTGGCACGCATCACCCTACTCGCGCATCCAGATCATACGGCTCCGATTGCACTAGTCACAGATGCATCAGACACCAGTATCGGAGCTACAGTCCAACAACGGATCAACGATCATTGGCAGCCATTGGCATTCTTCTCGCAGAAACTTAAAGAAAACCAACGAACATGGTCCGCCTACGATCGCGAATTGCTTGCGGTACACGACGCCATTCGTCATTTCCGTTACCTGCTAGAAGCGCGCGCTTTTGTCGTGTATACCGATCACAAACCGTTGACGCACGCTTTTCAGAATCCAAAAACAAGTTGCTCACCTCGCCAAATGCGGCAAATGGAATTCGTCTCTCAATTCACCACGGACATCCAATACATCGCTGGGCAGGACAACTTGGCCGCTGATGCATTCTCAAGAATCGAAGCAATCTCTACTCCCGTATCTCCTGAGCAACTTTCTTCTGCTCAGAAAGACGACAGAGAACTCAAAGAGCTTCGGTCCAGTAGAAAGACGTCCCTCATCCTCGTTGATGTTCCCATTCCGGGCTCTGATTCAGTCCTTACGTGCGATTCTAGTCAAGACATACAACGCCCATTTGTGCCCAAACCATTACGTCGACAACTTTTCGAGCACCTACACAGCCTACATCACCCAGGAATAGCAGCGTCTGCTAACCTGGTTGCCCAACGCTACATATGGCCTTCTATCCGTAAGGATTGCCGCGCTTGGGCTCGTCTGTGTGTCAACTGTCAATTGTCCAAGATACATCGACACACCCTCACTGCGATTGGAACCTTTACTCAGCCTGACCGACGGTTTCAGCACATACACCTCGACATTGTAGGCCCATTACCACCGTCGGAAGGCTACACGTATTTGTTAACACTCGTTGACCGTTTCACGCGATGGCCGGAAGCCGCTCCTATGGTGAACATCACCGCCGAAAACGTCGCCAGAACCCTCATTTCCTGCTGGATCAGCCGGTTTGGGTGCCCGGAGACAATTACTACAGATCGCGGCCGACAGTTTGAGAGCCATTTGTTTGCTGACCTGGCCCGATTATGCGGATTTCACCATGCACGGACTACCAGTTACCACCCTGCATCCAACGGCATGGTAGAGCGTATGCACCGCTCACTCAAAGCCTCCATTATGTGTCATGCCAATGACAAATGGACGGAAGCCCTTCCGCTAGTTTTACTGGGCATGCGCGCCACTCTTAAGAAAGATCTTCAAGCTTCTCCAGCAGATCTGGTCTATGGTGAACCATTAAAACTACCAGGACAGATGCTGACAACTCCTCCTTCAAATCAGAGTCCGGCGGACACTCTCATCTCACTTCGAAGGAAATTCGACTCACTACGCCCCACTCGCGTCAAGAGACACGGGGCTCATCAAACATTCATCCCACAAGACCTTGCCAAGGCCACGCACGTTTTCGTGAGACAAGACCACGTCCGTGCTTCCCTCGAACGTCCTTATGCGGGACCATTCCCTGTGTTAAGTCGCACCGACAAAACAGTTACGATTTCAAGCCGCGGTCGTGCGGTTACTGTGTCAATGGACAGGGTCAAGCCGGCCTACATTAATGCCAGTACAGACGAACCGTCTCACCAGTCTACGATCAACCCCCCGCATCAGCATCCTGCTCAAGATAAACCTCAGGAGAAGGTCTCCTCACCACTTCCTGCCACTGACGTCGTGCCGACACCACCGACTCGCACCACTCGCTCAGGTCGTCACGTCCACGTTCCACGACATTTCTCCGACTTCCAGTCTTAGGAGGGGGGTAATGTGGGGACCACTTAGTCCCACATGTGTAATAACCAGTCTGCTTCCAGCTTCACCTTTTTCCCGGTAGATGGCGCTGTTCACATTCAGATAATTCAATATTCCTCAATCTTCCTTTTACGTATTTATTTCTCTTATTCAATAATATCTTTAATCTACCCTCTGTGTCTCATCAGCTCCTTTAGCTGTGGACACAGAGTTGGTTTTTCTATATGGAAGCAGGCTGGATCAAATTCAATATTAATTGTAAGCATGTATCGTTCTCGTCTCACAGCTCATATTGTAACCACTGTGTGTTAAATTACTCTAACTTGAGTCGAAGCACTGCAATACAAACCAATTCAAGTCTACACTGCCTATTCAATTGCATCGTCCTTCGACAAGCTACAAGTTGTATGCAGTTGGAAAGTCTTATATTAGGACTGTATATTTCAGTTTGGTTATTACTGTTTTCTTACACTTGACGATTGCGTGAGCCGACACCGGTTGTGTGTGTTTCTTATTTTATAACGTAAAACTTTACAAAGTAATTTGTCACAATGAGTGACTAAGTATTTCATGTACGTGCCTAAATGACGCATGGCCATGTCGGAAAATAATTGACACCAAAAGCGGCACAATAAATGCCCGATAATATGTATTACCATCATCATTAATTTTTCAGAGATATAGGCTATTGTAGTGTATGGCACCTTGCCCAAGCTGATGACACTCATTTCTATGGCGCTAGGGGCGGGGATGAACTTGTAATCCCTAAACATAGAGGGTATGAGGGTAAACCAGACTACACAGGGGCTAGATACTTATAAGGGCTACATAGGAACATTAGAGAGGATGAGGAAATGGCTGTTTTTGGAAGAAAACTACAGAGGCTCCTTATAGACAAATGTTTGTATGAGGAGGATATGATGTGAAACTAGACAGCCGTTGTCCTTATGATTCTCAGTGCAGATAGTACTAAAACCACTACCCACAACTGGTATATTATTAAAGAATACTGGTTTTTAGTGTTTTATTTATTTACTGTATTTGTTATTGTTTTAATTTGTAGGACGCCTATTGTTTTCATTGTAATGAATCAATACAGATGTAGTCTATTCTATTCTTCTAAGAATTAAAAAAATATCAAAATAATCAAAATCAAAATTAGCAGATAGAGAAAATGAATAAGTTCATGGAAAATAATTTTCCTATGGTTAAATTTCCGATATTTCGTGGGGGGGGGGGGGGGGGGGGGCATCTGACGTCACTGGAAGTGAGGTAATTTCTAGATAGGTCAGACCAACACATCGCACAGCAATAATGGCAGGGCACGCAATGCATTTAAGCGTGAATTTTTTATCATTTTTTCAAAAAACGAAATTTTTGCACAAATACAAATGGTTTTTTGGGAAAGCAACCTGTCCGGTTTCGTTACTCAATTTAACACCTAAAACTTGCCTGAAGGTAGAAATAATCGATAGAAAGGTTTCACAGAAAAATTATTTTTTAATCATTTTTCATGAAAGTTTAGTTATTTTTATTTTTTTACCCCCAGAAGCAAACTATCAAGGGGCAAGCGACCCCCTGCATTTTGTTAACATTAATAACGACTACAAGATATGTGAATTTAAAAGAAATCATTGGAGCCGTTTTTGAGAAATAATTTCTTTAGACGTTTTTTTTTGGAGTTTTTTGAGAATAAAACTCCCCCAAATTGAGTTAGCCGAAAATAAAAAAAATTGTCTCGAGGTATGATTTTTGTGAACCTACATGCAAAATTTCTTCAAAATCGGCCGAGTAGTTTGCCCGGAAATCGATGAATAGACAGACAGACAGACATACAGACATACAGACAGAGCGACAGACAGACATTTCGTAAAAACCACT
This sequence comes from Psococerastis gibbosa, assembly GCA_963971405.1. Taxonomy (NCBI): domain Eukaryota; kingdom Metazoa; phylum Arthropoda; class Insecta; order Psocodea; family Psocidae; genus Psococerastis; species Psococerastis gibbosa. Next base: position 12,443,725 of record OZ020492.1, read on the forward strand.
TTTTTGGGTTCCTGGCACCTCAAAACGTGTAAATCCGTTGAAATCTCGGAATCGAAAATTTCGACCATCACAAAGCTTTCCTTATACTACGTATAAATTGGAAAGCAAAAACTTAAAACCCTTACTGACGCAGTCGACTTTATTACGCGTACAGCTATCAAAGAGGTGTATAAATTTTCGTTTTTTCTAAATAAAAATATTCTGTTGGCATGCACGTATACGCTGAGCTTTATAATTAATTGGATAAGTAAATTAATATATTCATGTTTTTTGTTAATAATATATTGAATTAAAGTCCCCATTGGACAGCCATAGTTTCGCACAAAACTGCTGCTTTGCGAAGACCATTTGGTGGGAAAGGTAATTCATGACCAGAAATTATAATTAAGATAATCTAATATAAGAAAGGAACATTGGCAATTGAGTTTTGGGAGGATAGTCTAAACTGAAAACGTAAAAGTGACACTGAACCTACTCATAGTCGATTATCTCTCTTTTATAAAACAATTGATAACCCTGACTGCGGAGAACGTGACTTAAATTAGATCTGGTAATCAAGTGGTCGTCGCATTTATACCAGCTATTCTTCAGATGACGAACAAATGCAGTGTAGTGCCCTGAGTCCATGGTACCGACGTGGTTGGTCACAGCAAACAGTGAGTAAGCACAGCGCTGACTGGGAGCTTCCCCTGGCGTGGCGTTGCGAGCACGCGTTAGAAATGGAGCCATATCCAACTCTGCAGGGAAAGTAATCTGAAACAGTAATAACAACAAAATGGTAAAACAAAAGAAAATCACGCTTTAATTTTGAGATTAGTTAATATACTACTGCGTGCAAAGGGGATATAAATGCAAAAAAAAAATTGAAAAATTAAAATGCGACATATCGCATTAATTGCGGGATTTTGTGTGTGTGTACATAATGATTATTTGACCTACGTCTTGGGTTGTTTGAAAATCCTCCAGCCGAAAGAGTTCAGGAACAAAAACGGTGAGTTAGATTGGGTGACACAGAGAAATCACATTTAGTGGACCATGGCTCGACTGAAGACCATAAGATCAATCGTCGATTCGAAATCAAGTGAAACTCAGACTATGACGACATAGTGAGGCACAAATTGAATGAATCGCCTTTCATTTGGAATCAAGAGACTCCTCGGGTGGAAGTATTGAATGATTGATTGATTGTCTTGGTCCAAAACGGGGTCCACCATCGCCTATTTAGGGGACTACATATCCCTGAGTAAAGTAGCGTCAGTTCATTCTTGCGACAATGGATGTTAAGAAATTTAGCTCAACTGTGCTGGAGATTTGCGTGCCATTACAAGACGATAGTATTCCTATTTATTCACATTTTGATATTAATCGACCCCATACGACCATAACTACGTGTGTAATGAAGGATACAACAGCTACATTTGATTCATGCACCCCCATGGATCAATAGGGAGAAGAAGTCATCTTCTTGAGTCTCAATCTACCGATTGGTTTGCAGCAAATCTTACAACCTACATCCTACATCATACAAAAATACACAAAATTACAGTCACAACGCAATGGCACAACATACGAAATACCACTACATAAGACCACAAGACACGGGCAATCTACAGTAATATACGCTATTCGCCACTGGAACCGCCTACCATTGGAGGTTAGGGCAGCTAGTTCACTCAGTAGCTTTAAGAAAATTATTAAACAATATATCTTAGATAACGCTTGAGACTCTCTCTGGGCTTATAATGATGACGACAATGGATCCCCTTCCCCCCTCTTCTTCTCTTGTTTCATCTCTATTTAATTTTAAGCATCTACATATTAACGCAATCTCTTTGTTTTTAAGGTTAAGGTTTTTAAGGGTGACCATATTTTCAAATTTGGAAAGCAGTACATCCAATCAGTGCCGTTGCCAGATTTTTTTTTCGGCTTAAATTCATTTAAAAACAAATAAAATAAATGTCTAGGCCTACGAGATAATGAGAACTAAGGTAACATAACAATTACTGTGCACTTTTGGAAAAATTTAATGAACATGGTAAAAAGGCAGTCAATTGTGCAATTAGCAATTAGCAAGCATATCAAAACATCTAGCCTATGTTCGCAGAATGACAATAAATTTTGGGAAAGCAGTACATTTGAGGGTTTTTTGGCAATGTCAGCAGTACGCAGTACTCAGACTCAAAAAGCAGTATTGTACTGCCCAAAACAGTACGTCTGGTCACCCTACATGAAAAGAAGACTTTATAGTCTTATTGTTCGCCTTTTGTTTTGTTTTTATTCAATAAAGTCGTTTTCAATTCAATTCAATTCAACCTTTTTTCCAGTCATCTCTGTTCCGGACCGTTCTCTTAAGTTCTAAGTCGGTTCCCCATCGCATATATTACTGGAGGTTTTTCCCTTGGTCAGCCCCTGACAATGGTACCTTCACAGTAGGGAGTGGCAGTATTCATAAGAAATAATTACCTTAGCGAGTATTTTCTTTCCGATATGAGATGTTTGTTTGAATCTCTTCAAATGAAAACTGGCTACCAATGGCAACTTATGCATTGTGAGCTGTTTTGTTGATTCCTGCAACGAAATAAATAGTTAAAATACAATGCTTACCTTTCTACTGTCACTATTAATAACATATGAAAAATTCCAACAAAGACTTCGGTCTGCCCCTTGGAAATGTATCGTCACGGTTCGAAGTTGTATTAAGCTAGACTCGTATCTGTACTTGGTTAAGTCATGCTATTGCCTGTTACATTGCATTGGTAAAATTGTCTCAGCTTGTCCATAATCACTTGTAGCCGGTGTAGGTTGACAGGACATAGGAGGACGCATACCAGCTTGCCAATGGCCGAAAATTCATATGGAAACAATATAAATAGTTTCATGGGGTCGTTGGCATTGGAAAAGGGATCAATGGACCACACAGTTGGCCTAGGTCCATAACAGCTCCATTAGGATAATATAATATATGTATATATATTATGCTACCTAGGTATATGGTTATGTATCATTCAAATAAAGGGATTGACTTCAGCGTTTATTGTGAAGTGAATCAAGCTCTATAAAGATGGTCTCGAGTGATTCAACTGGCTTACACTGGGAAATATTGGCATTATTAGTAAGAGTAGGAAGGTGTGCAACTATAGCTTGTATTGTAGAGAAATTTTACGAACGCACTAAGATATGTAACTCATACCTAGGTCTTCAGCTCAGTGTCTTAACTGTCTTAACTAGCTATGGTGCTCTTAATATAATTACAAAGGCTTTCACGGCCGGACTTACCCGACAAATCAGTAGAATCCGGGATAATAGGCAGTGGTTATTCTGAAAGCGTACTTCAAAACGTTTCGTCAACATCTGCGGTTGACATCTTCAACGGAACTACGTAGACTTCTAAGATTGTATCACGGAAGCTCCGCAGCAACTGAACGACCACGGCCTATCATCCCCGATTCTACTGATTCGTCCTATGGTGCTCCTATTTTTTTTAATTACCTGTTTTACCTCAATCACTCTTAGTGGAGGATTCAAAAAATATTTCGGGTAACTGCATCTGATAGGCTAATTTCCATTATGGAAATTGTCTGCCTTAAGACAGCAGTGATTCGCGCAAGGCCAGAAATAAAGGATGCTTCTCTTGCCTTACTTCTTGCAAAAAAACAAAATTCTTGCTTTTAGTGCGAAACAGTAATAACAGCCTTATATAATTTGAGCAATGTTGGCAAACTGCGTACTTGATAGCTGTCGCAATTGCTGCATTTGATTTTCCCCAAATGTTCAGCTTGAGTAAACCGCTCCAAACATTCAACCAGTGAGTGCGTATCAGTTCCAATATCAAGTGAAATGTCCCAGAATGGGTCAATAGTGGTTGAAACATTCTTGCATGCCTAAAATAAATAATATTTCATTTGAACAAACTACAAAATAAACTTGATTAATAAGTGCTGACTATAAGTTATCTATCTGTAGTCACTATGTAGGTTCATCCATACAGCGTCATCATATTTCCAACAGAGGGAAAATACAACAAGCAAACTATTATTTGCCTGTGTGACAATATAGAGTAGAAGTCAATGTTAAACTCTAAACAAAAATTAGACAAATAAACAGTATCTCTATAGTATTTCTTACATGTTTATTTACATTAATTTCCTATTCAACATTATAACTGAGTTTTCTTACCTTATATTGGGATATATGAGTAATCCTAATGTTCCGAAAAGTACACCGTAACCTAACTATAACATAGGTTAGGTTATTATACTAATTTGAATTCATTACTAGACCTTGGGAGTTTTTACAATGGACAAGTCTCGGCAGATGCATCCGTATTTTGACGCTTTCAGGCAGAAATTACAAAATATTTTGTTAACAAGACTATTACGAAATTAATTTACTCCACCTACTAAAGCCCCGAAGATATGAAAATGGCCAGATGAAAAAAAGCTTTCGTAGTCTTAAATTTACATTTTCGTACCTGAAATATTATTACTTAAGAAAGCGATGACGCGAACTTTATTTTATATAATAGTTGTAAGAACGTCGGGTAAATTTTTCAAAATGCTTGCATTTCTTTTGAAGTTTTCATCTGACCACTTTCATACCATTGCAGCTGTAGAGCGGAGGAATTAACATCGTTAAAAATATACGGTCCTTCCTTGTTCACACAGTATTTTGAAATCTCGCCCTTAGCTGCAATGAGTTCAATTTGTCGATAGTAAAATATTCTGTCTCCCATTACTCATGAATCATCGGATGTAAGGCAATTCATACACTGCTACCAGATACTTCAGGCCAAACATTGCAAATTAATATTTTATAAATGAATCTGATTCTTCATACGTCACCACCATATTCGCGCATAATTAATGATAACTGCAGCTCATTCTAAGCTCTCTAGTCAGATACCTGGCACACTACGTCGCTCTGTAATCCACCAGTGAAAATTTGATCGATAATGCAACTACAGTGGAAAGAATAAATAGACTTTGCTTGGTTTGGCTCTCCTCCACTATGTCTATGGAGAATATCTAATGCTGCTATGAAAAATTCGTGAGCATCCTGTTGTTCATAGCTGCAACAAAAATCGTACATTCTTAATTCAATCGCATCTTCAGGGGTTGAGCTGGCAATCTGCCCCACAAAATAATAAATAAGTTTTCTCCTTAAATTATGGTAAATTTTATTAGGTCAGTATCTTAGCCTTTCAATCTCCTTTCAATCCTAGAAACATGCAGCCCTACGATATATTTTGCGTTACATAACTTTTTAAAAAACAATAAAAAAGCTTTCAAGAATTGATTAATGTCGCACATTAGTGGCTGAATGGCTCCCCATCGCCGACGCCAGAAAAAAAAAAAAAAAAAAATCTTAGCCTCACTATCTCTGGTACTAGTCTCACTAGCCAAAGACTAGGCTTTGGAATTCCTTCTCAGAACGAACCAGGACAGATTAATTTGGAAAGATTTCGGACAGCCTGCCACCAATTTCCGGAAAGTGATAGGTGAGAGTTAATGAATGAGAGCCTGAAATATTAAACAATTATTTTTTCTTTTTTTCAGGAAAACAATGTAATGTATATTAATTTTCTATACAAAAATATTTTAGTTGGCAAAGTAGCTTCTCGGGTCTAAAGCTTGGCAATAAAGACGTTTTTAATTTAGTTTCAGTCACATTTTTTTTAAAGACTAATAAGGCACTTGAGGCTTTGATAAAAGAACCGGTCCGAGTTTACTCGAACATGCTTTCCAATTTATCAACGTTAGTAGATAGAGAATATGAGTAATTTCATGGTAAATAATTTTCCAGTGGTTAAATTTCCGATATCTCGGGGGGGGGGGGGGGGGGGTTGTCCACCTGACGTCACTCGAAGTGCGAAAAATTCTAGATAGGTCAGACCAACACATTAATTACCACACAGCAATAATGGCAGGACACGTAATGCATTTGAGCGCGAATTTTCTATCATTTTTTCAACAAAAAATAATTTTTTGTGCAAAACCAAATATTTTTTTAGGAAAGCAACTTATCCGGTTTTGTTACTCAATTTAACACCTAAAACATGCCTGAAGGTAGAAATCATGGACAGAAAGGTTTTGCAGAAAAAGTATTTTTTTAGTCATTTTTCAATTTTTCATTAAAATGTAGTTATTTTTATTTTTTTACCCCCAGAAGCAACCAATCAAGGGCAATCCCCCGCATTTTGTCAACATTAATAACGACTACAATATATGTGAATTTAATAGAAATCGTTGGAGCCATTTTCGAGAAATAATTTTTTTTAGACGTTTTTTATGAGTTTTTTGAAAATAAAACCCCCCCAAATTGAGACAGACATTTCGTAAAAACCACTTTTTTGGGTTCCTGGGACCTCAGAACGTGTAAATCCGTTGATATCTCGGAATCGAAAATTTCGGTCATCACAAAGCTTTCCTTATACTACGTATAAATTGTAAAGCAATAATCAATCACTGTTGCCAAACGGATTTTGGGTCATAGCCTAATTGACTAAATATTCCACCTATAGATTAGTAGCTGTATTATGTATATACTATTTGTTAAATAAGCCCCACACACGGATGCGTCTGCAGTCGCGAGTTGCCGACGTATTGTTTTTCAATGTAGCAAATGGGTAACCAGAGTCGATTTCTGAGACTGAGGAAGCTGGCGCGAAGTTGAAGTGAAGACAATGAAATTGCAAGGGTTTCCCCTGGACAAGCCAGCTCATAAAAATCTTCTGAAGTAGACTGTGTGGTTCTGCACCAACCATACACGAAGCCCTATGTCTACAATGAAAAAGAACGGGTATGAGTGAACCCGTATATACTACTATTTATCAATTGGAAATGGTACCGAGATTGATAATACGATTAGCTCCAGGGTAAAGAACCGGTCCGAGTTTACTCGAACATACTTTCCAATTTATCAATTAGTAGATGGAGAAAATGAGTAATTTCATGGTAAATAATTATCCTACGGTTAAATTTCGGATACCTGGGGGGGGGGGGGGGGAGTCGTCCACCTAACGTCACTGGAGGCGAGGTAAATTCTGGACAGGTCAGACCAACACATTACCACACAGTAATAATGGCAGGGCACGCAATGCATTTGAGCATGAATTTTCTATCATTCAAAAAAAAAACTTTTTTTTGCACAAAACCAAATAGTTACTTGGGAAAGCAACCTGTCCGGTTTCGTTACTCAATTTAACAACTAAAACGTGCCTGAAGGTAGAAATCATTGATTCAAAAGTTTCGCAGAAAAATTATTTTTTATTCATTTTTCATTAAAATTTAGTTATTTTTATTTTTTTACCCCCAGAAGAAAACTATCGAGGGGCAAGCGACCCCCCGCATTTTATTAACATTAATAACGACTGCAATATATGTGAGTTTTTGAGAAATAATTTTTTTAGACTTTTTTTTTATTTTTTTGAAAATAAAACACAAAAAAAAAAAAATAGTCCCAAGGTATGATTTTTGTAAACCTACATGCCAAATATCATCAAAATCGGCCGAGTAGTTTGCCCGGAAATCGATGAACAGACAGAGCGACTGACAGACATTTCGTTGTTTTCCCACAAATCGACGAACAGACAAGACATGTCGTAAAAAACTTTTTTGGGTTCCTGGGACCTTAAAACGTGTAAATACGTTGAAATCTCGGAATCGAAAATTTCGACCATCACAAAGCTTTCGTTACAATACGTATAAATTGGAAAGCAATAATTTTCCTAGGGTTAAATTTCGGTTAACTCGACTTTCCCGACCAATCGGAACATTGCATAGTCTAGAATGGGTATAATCTCAATACATATCAACGTATTATCAATGGCACGGCACCAGTATGCAGTGTATTGGGGGGATGAATTATCCATATTTTCTTCAAAAAGAAATTTCATCAAAACCATCAACACGAACTGTGTTCGGTTATGTTACTTTATTTAACACATAGAAAACATACGTGGTTTCAATAATTACGGGAAGAAACCAAACTTTGGTTGGAAAAGTCACCTATTCAGGTTCGTTGTTCTATGAACTACCCAAAACACAATTGAAGTTGGAAAGCAAAATAGATATTGAAATGAAATGAAAGGAAAATACGACTTTATTGCAAATTAAAAAAAAGGCGAACAATAAGACTATAAAGTCTTGTTTTCATGCTATCCTTTAAAACCAAAACATTGTATTATAGATGAATTAAAATATTTATTATTATATTATTATTATTATTATATATTTAATATTGCATTGCTTAGTATTTTTCCATGATAATTGAGTATTATTTTTTTCACCCTAGAACCGGTCCGAGTTTACTCGAACATGCTTTCCAATTTATCAAGTAGTAAAGTAGTAGCTAGAGAAAATGAGTAATTTCATGGTAAATAATTTTCCTATAGTTAAATGTCGGGCATCTCGGGGGGGGGGGGGGGGGGGGGTTGCCCACCTGACGTCACTGCAGGTGAGGTAAATTCTACATAGGTCAGACCAACAAATTACCACACAGCAATAATGGCAGGGCACGCAATGCATTTGACCGAGAATTTTCTATCGATTTTTCAAAAACATTTTTTTGCACAAAACCAATAATTTTTGGGAAAGCAACCTGTCCGGTTTCGTTACTCAATTTAACACCTAAAACATGCCTGAAGGTAGAAATCATCGATGGAAAGGTTTCACAGAAAAATTATTTTTTAGTCCTTTTTCATTAAATTTTAATGATTTTTATTTTTTTACCCCCAGAAGCAAACTATCAAGGGGCAAGCGACCCCCCCGTATTTTGTCAACATTAATAACGACTACAATATATGTGAATTTAATAGAAATCGTTGGAGCCATTTTCGAGAAATAATTTTTTTTTAGACGTTTTTTATGAGTTTTTTGAAAATAAAACCCCCCCAAATTGAGTTAGCCCAAAATAAAATAAAAATGGTCCCGATGTATGATTTTTGTTAACCTACATGTCTAATTTAATCAAAATCGACCGAGCAGTTTGCCCGGAAATCGACGAACAGACAGACAGAGCGACAGACAGACAGACATTTCGTAAAAACCACTTTTTGGGTTCCTGGGACCTCAAAACGTGTAAATCCGTTAAATCTCGGAATCGAAAATTTCGACCATCACAAAGCTTTCCTTATACTACGTATAAATTGGAAAGCAAAAAGACTACAATTATGTGTGAATTTAAATAAAATCGGTGGTGCAGTTTTTGTGAAAAAAGTTTTTAGCAGTTTTCTTTTAGTTTTTAGGGTTCCTGAGTACCTGAGAGCGTGTAAATCCACTGAAATTTCGAAATCGAACATTTTGACCATCACAGAGCTTACCTTATAGTAATGTATAATAAGGAAAGCAATAGTGTATGGTGTAAACAGGAATAAAAAACGTCGACAACTCGCGTCCGTTTGTGTGAACCCGGTCTTAAAGATTAAATACATAAAAACATTCCATGAATCTAGACTATTGTCTATCCGATAACCTCTTTATAGTCGCCCCTGCAGGTAATACCTATGGTGTTGAGTTACGACAGGTCTCCGATCGCAAGATGCATAGACTCGCACTAGTATGAGCAAGGTATCTATTTTGGGAATGGTGTTAAATACGGTAAAGGTGCACTTTAGCTACCCCGGCTGCGTATATATATATAGAGCCAGACTGTTTCGACGTTAGCCCTACGGGATAGGAAAGTGGTGGGGCTTTGGGAAGGGCATATACAGTATATGGGGGAGAAGCTAAAAACTAGCATAAAAGTGATATAATTTCTCCAAGCTTACTTTAATTATTAATTTAAAAATTAATAATTTAAAATAAAAGTAAAAAAATAATGAAAGATGCAACACAAGCGGATGAATACTAAACAATTGGAATATTTACATTGTTGTCTTCTGCAATATTTTGGGTTCTTAATCAGGTAACCATTTGGAACTGCAAAGGCTTTCACGACCGAAGTCAAATGAAGACCCAGTAGAATCCGGGCTGATGGGCCGTGGTCAAATTGAAAGTGAACTTCCTTTCAATTCGACCACGGCCCATCAGCCCGGATTCTTCTGGTTCTTCAGGTAACCATTTGGTCCGTGTGAATTTTATCGATCAGGGAGGAAGGACACTTTTTTTGGATGGTCCCATCTACCACTAAAGGCCGTAATGGAAATTGTGACGCTGTTTTTGTTAACGCGCCATCCATGGCATCCAATGCTCCGAGAGACAGGGCTGAGTAAGCATACTATAGTAGATTGGCTCTCCTTCTGCAGGGAAGTCTGTGTTTATTGGAGCATACGACGAGCCACACCCCTCTGAGGGCCCACAGCTGTCGTGGAAAAAGACGAGGCCAAATTCGGGAAACAAAAATATTACCGCGGGCGTATAATAGATGGCACGTGGGTGTTCGGAGGGATTGAGCGGGAACTAAGAGAAGTTTCTTAGTTCCCGTTCCGGCCAGAAGTAGTGATACCCTTCTCGCCGTTATAAAGCAATTCTGCTCAGATTCTGCCGGGAACCATATAATTGTTTGAATCCTGAAGGGTTCTGGTATTTTAGTGTGAACCACAGCGTGAGCTTTGTGGACCCAGAGGAGCCGCACATCCACACTCAGAACGTGGAAAGGCTGTGGAAGGAAGTGCGGTCTGGGGTCCCCAGGTAAGGCCGCGCCGATGCCTACTTTATTGGCTATTTAGCGGAATTCCAATTCCGGATCGCCAACGAGGAAAGGTTGGTAGAGGCTTTTTGTGAAGCGGCAAAAGTGTTACATCCTGGAGAGTAATTTTTATTTTATTTAATTGGCCTATGTTGTCATATATGTTTTGTTCAGTTGTAGTTTAGTAGCTATTCCATTATTTGCCTCCTTACTCCTTACTTCACGAGTCACAAAATATTTGCCTTCCCTGCGACCACTATGCCTTCAATGTTTATTGAAATAACCACAAATTGAAGTCCCATGGAAGGAAAAGGAGTCATTGAAAGATAATGTCTATTCAAGAATAATTCGAAATAGATTTGTCTAACTTTGGGATAGTTACCTTCCATACGGCCTACATCTGATTGCGATACCTAATTGAGAAGACAAGCAATAATGCCAATTACATTTATTTATCTAATAAAAGGAATTTAGGATGATCATTGAGACTAAGCAAATTTAAAAGGCTGACTTCCTCACTGTGTGTAGGAGTCCCCGTTTAAGGTAACAAATATTCTCAGATACAAATTAAAAGTGAAATATCTTGATCTGATATCTTCACCACTGTCAAAATACGTATATAGCCGCTTTATCTCCCACAGCCTATGCTCCGTCCGGGTGACAACCATTCCCGTAGCCGAAAGCTGCTAAGAAGCACCTGCTTCTATAGTTTATGGCGCTTATTCCATCGACGTCAATAGTTCACTATTAACGTGTTTGACGTGGTAGCTGACATTAAAGACAGTGTAAAAATTATCTGTTACCACGTCAAACACGTCAATAGTGAACTATTGACGTCGGTGGAATATGCGCCTATGAGAGAGGTCCAAAATTTCCTTCTATACAATGGAGGCCAGTTTGATGCCGAGCCAATAACATCTTGAATTTTAATCTATGGATTAGCCCAAAGCCTAGCAAAGTCAACTTCTTGGTTTTTAATCCACTCCGGGGAACCCATTATTTTATGAAAATGAATAATAATCGAAGTTTTGATATTTATTGGCAATAATAAAGAACGATAATGGTGCCCAAAGAACAGACACGCATACTAATGGGCTCAAAACATAATATAGATACAATCGTAAACAAAAACATCACAACACTCCAACTTTCAATATTAAAAAAGTAAACTATTGATTTGATGTAAGTCAAAAACTATTCTTGACCGACCTTTAATTTTTTCACACTTCTTTTGAACTAAGGAATCGACAGGTAATAAAATTTTACGATTTTTAGGGGTAGGCTGGGGTAGCTAAACTGCACATTTACCTTAAATACTACTGTTTCCCGCTCGCCTAAATTAACAAAGTAAATTTTTTTCTGTACTTACTCAGCCATGCGTCTAGCCTTACTCCATATTAATTGAAGAAGTTTGTGCAGATTGAGAGGGCGCTTTTTGCCCGAATAATATTCTTGAAATAAGTGGCCAACCTCACAAACAATACAGTTGTGTTCAATGCTGCAAGCATGTAAGTGGGAGAGGAAGTAGCTCTTTAAAAAGGGCGTATGCATGAGTGCTTGAACGATGCAGTTCATAAAACATGTGTTACCCAAATTCACCAATCCTGTCAGACCCGTCGTTGAATTTTCAGTAACTTCCCGACGTATTGGATTTTGAGCCAAGAGCGCCAACTCTGACCAAACAGGAAACCATTCTCGGCAATTCTGAGGAAATACTAACGTCGTATCCAATGCGCTTTGAAGGGATTCCGTCAGCTTGAATGTTTTTTCAGAATAAACGTAATAACCACATTCAAAACAAAATGTGTGGCCATGAGCAATATCTAAAGCAAGAAAATGCTGTTCACTCTTGACATGGGCTTGTATGTGTCCAGCATCGTAGCAGCCAAAGAAAATGCAGAACAGACAGACATGAAGACGGGGTGAGTGTTCATTGCAGACGGAGCAGAGACAGTGTTGAGCTTTAAAAACACAATTTCGGCGTGTAGCAGGTTTCACAAACATGGCGTATATGTTGCAAAATGTTCGCACATTATTTGGAGTCATGAGAAACGAATTAAAATGAGTACAAGCCACCGCGTCCATGATTATGTCTATAAAATCGACTCAGATCACTTATTTACTAACATCTAATCTAACAAATGTAGCGTCTCTCGCGTCACTCCGCACTCAAGAAAACAATCAATGGCGCATGCCCATTGCATTAGTCCAGAACAAGCCAATCGTAGGGGTGGCGGGGGGTATGCTTCAGTTCCATAATCGGCCGCTAGTTTCGTTTATACGTGGAATAAGACAGCTTCCCGCTAAATAAATAAAATTCAAACTGGTCTTATTTTTTTCACCCGGTAGGCGAAGGAAATTTATTTTATAAAAAAGAAACTTCTAATATTATATAATAGAACCACTATGAGATAATTATTATGTAGGCTAATATACTATAATGCTCTGAATTCATTGATTATGTTTAAAAAAACTTATCAATTCGAAAAAATAATTGATTTGGTAAAATCTAGTCAAAAATATGATTTTGTTTAAAATAAAAATAAAATAAAACAGTAATTTAATCAGTGTGATGGAGAATTACCTAGGTACCTTTTCACATATAGGTAGGTCCCTACCTACGGCATAGGTGTACACTTACTCTTTGGTTTTGACGAGTGCAACGGGGCGTCCCGTAAATGCGAAAATCCTGCCTATTACGCAGTAATATGTAATGGAAGAATTATTCAACATCACTTGTATTTCTTGTTTAGAAAAAAAAAACTTTGAAATATCAATGTGTTCAGTCTTATTACCTAGGTAGGCCTACTCTATTTTAACACCAAAAAATTCCTGAAGTTTATAAAAAGCATCAATAAATTAGTTTTAGATAGTTTTATGGTGATATTTTCATTTTCATATTTTCATGCAAATTAAACTAATTTTACTGTTTTGCACCCTGAACCGAACTAGCAAGGGGAAAAGCGACCTAGTGAATTTATTGAACATTGGACTTTTCTAGCCGATTTTTGTGTGGGGGGTAAACACACAAAATTAAGTCATCCCAAAATTGGGAAACTTATCCCGAGCCATGATTTTGTGAACCTTCATGCTTATTAATTTCATGAAAATCATCAAGTAGATAATTTGCTGACAATCCGATGAACAGACCAACTGGCCAGCTCCTCATTTATGGCTGCCTACTGTAAAATTCCTTCTTATATGTCAAATGTGAAATTAAACTTTAATGTTCATTTCTGTACTCATACTCGTACATCTGCTATGTTCTTATTAAAATAAACTGCTTGTGATGCTTATGCTTGCTTAACTTAGGAAAGTTAGATTCGGGAACTTAGGGAAATGAAATAAACTACTTAGGGCTACTCTAGAAGGTAGCCGTTTTCTAACGGAAGACCGGTCCTGATAAGACACTGAAGCCCGGAGCCTGATTAGCCTGGGATTGGTGTTACGAAAATTAAACGGGCTAGCTCAGACGACACCCAAGCTAATCCCACTCCGGCTTCAAACTACTCAACACAACTAGGGAAACATGCAGCTACCGAGGTCAAGCTCCCGATGAATCTGACAGAAACCCAGATCGCGGGGCGCTATACTCTAGAGCCGCATCCTTCCTCATGCGGAGACTCAACTCAGGGAGCGTTAAGGTCAGAAAGAAACCTGGACAAAATCTGCGACAACAATCTCTCTCTTCTAATGCAACAAAATATACAGTGCAATAATAATTTTTAAATTGAAAAACAGCGCCAAACAGTAGCGGGTGCATTAAGCTAAAACCACGTCTTAGACGGGGCAATAGAAACCAATATGGCCGAAATAGTCAACAAGATTACCGAGCCAGAGGAGCTCTTATTTTATTTTAAAATTAACCGAAAAAAACCCAGCCGGGAAAACTTTTCCGCTTTTTCCAAAAGCAACAAAACAAAAATAATGTGAGAGTGACAAACGAAATTACTACGGTAAGTACAGTGAAAACAATACATTGACAACCTGGTGATCTAAGCACAGAGACGCTGCGTTTTTGCGCCAAAACAGAGACCTCTTTATTAAAATGTAATCAAAACACGAACCCGGGGCGCCAACCTACAATTTTGGAATGATTACTGCCAAACAAGGACCGGTAGACGTGCCCCTTTCCCGTAGGCAAGGATCGGGTCACACGCCTCAATTTTACGGTTCCAAAAGTGGCTGCAAACACCCAGCGTCCCTATTCTTAGACCACCATGTTGTAATTAGAACAAGAATGAACAGGCTCCCGAAGTTTGACAGCTCCAGGAGTGTCATCAGCTGATTATGACAAGACAGACAGCTCATCAAAATTACGTACGGACTAAATGATTTAGAAATGTAGGGGGTAGCAAAATTGCGCCCAGAACTTAGGAAAATTGACGAACTGGAAAATTATATAAAAGAAAAGAAGCTTACGGACCAGAGCTCACGGCAGGGTACTCGGCTTCCACTAGTAGGTGCAGGGCGCAGAGAGTGCATACTCCGCAGGGTGTAGTAGGCCCTAGGCAGGCCGTAGGTAGGTCAAAATATGCATGGCTCACTCCATCTCGCCTATCCGAAATCCAGGCGGCTACCGGAGCCTAGTTGGTCAGGCTCCGGGCTGTGGCTCCCCAGCGACCGGCTTTAGGCCCAGACAAGTTTTTCCTACCCCATCATGGTGGCTGTTTTCAAGTGCTATGGAGGAAACAATTAATGATTATTTAGTGGTAGCTTGTCTTCCTTTCTTCCCCTGCATATGGCCGAGCAGCTCCAATCTGACCTTCCTGTGACCTTGACGGTCTTTCCGACATCCGACGTGAAGATTAAGTAGCAAATTTTATATTTATTTTTATTTTGTGTTTTCCTCGAGCCACACCGTAATTACCTTAAATTATCTTAAATTCCACTTCCTCCTGATCAGACGTGGTTTGAGCCGGCAAGCATGCGTCATCGCGCATGGACGCATTTATCTAGGCTCCTACTTGTTTCGTGTATAATATTTATGCTTATTTTTCTTTTTCAGGGGTTTCTACCGGTTCTACGGCGGTACGTAATTTCATAAATTAATAAAAACGGGGCTTACCACAAAAAATCAACCTCGACGCAACTCATCACCAAGAAAGTCAGAGAATGAGCAAGTTTGAGACTTGCCAGCTCACTTCGTCCTTATCCGGTCATATTAGCCACTTTTAGGCACCTTTTAACTCCCAAGTTGACTTCATGTGGTTAACCTCACCCCCCAAAAAACCCAATATATTATTTTGACTCGCCCCCAATTGTGTTTAATCGTGGTTAATGCTCGATTTATTCCCCTTTCGACTCATTTCCGTTTCGAGTTTCAAAGTATCCCCGCCACTCACTCCGCGCTGTTTTTTAAATCATTACACTACCCAAAATTGTCTGAAAAATAATGAATTAAATTATAGTTGAAAATACTAGAACCTACTGAGATGTTTGTCACCTTGAAGTCCCTGCATATAAGTGTCACACCTACAATCATCAAAGAATTAATGTAGGCTATATAGGTTCCTCTAACGTGTGAATGGATTAAAAGAACCGGTCTGTGTTTACACGAACATGCTTTCCTATTTATCAATTAGTAGATAGATAATGTGGGCAATTTCATAGTAAATAATTTTCCTATGGTTAAATTTCATGACCACAGCCAGGAGTTTTTTTCGGAGGAGGGAGGTTCACCTGACGGCACTGGAGGTGAATCCTTAAAATTCCATTCTTTTTAGAGTACGCTGCAAACATGGGGGGACCCCCTCTGGTCATGGCCTTGGATATCCCCTATCCCAAAGTACTGAATTGATCGATAGGATTGTATATTCTAGAACGGGCAGACCAATACATTATAACATAGCAATAATGACAGCTTGGGCACGCAATGTATTTGAGCGCGTCATTATTATTTTTTTTTTTCCCCCAGAAGCAAACTATCAAGGGGCAAGCGACCCACTGCGTTTTGTTATTAACATTAATAAAGGCTACAATTTTTGTGAATTTAAAGAAAATAATTGGAGCTGTTTCAGAGAAATAATTTTTTAGCTGCTTTTTTGAAAATAAAACCCCCAAAATTGAGTTGGCCCAAAATAAAATAAAAATGAACCTGAGGTGTGATTTTTTCAACCTACATGCCAAATTTCATCCAAATGATTGGTTTGCCCGCAAATCGATGAACAGACAGACAGAGCGACAGACAGGCAGACATTTCGCAAAAACCACTTTTATGGTTTCTGGGACCACAAAACGTGTACACCCGTTAAAATCTTGGAGCCGAAAATTTTGACCATCACAAAGCTTTCCTTATACTACGTATAAATAGGAAAACAAAAATTGCTAAGCGGTAAGTAGAATACTAAGATCGGAACGTATGAATAATCATGGGAGAACTACAGTGACGACAGTCCGTCAGTATATAGGAGATGACCTGCTATTACCAAGACCCAGTGACCGTTTAATGCATGTCAATACTGTATGGACCACACTGCAAATTGTAAAGTGCGTTCTCCAATAGTGTAGGGTGAATTTGAATTTTAGGGAGCAATGGAAAGGTTACTGTTAACAAACAGAATAGTAGAATACTAAGATCGGAGCGTATGAATAATCAAGGGTGAACTACAGTGACGACAGTCCGTCAGTATATAGGAGATGACCTGCTATTACCAAGACCCAGTGACCGTTTAATGCATGTCAAGACCACACTGCAAATTGCAAAGTGCGTTCTCCAATATTGTAGGGTGAATTTGAATTTTAGGGAGCAATGGAAAGGCTAACAAACCATGCAAAATTAAAAAAAAAAAAAAAAACACGTTACATAGGTGATTATATATACGAATATATGTAAGTGTTAAATTCTTCTCGTGCACTTACTAAATCAGACCATATAGATCCTTTCCATTCCCCTATATACATATATTACGAAACAATGTTTTATCAACTAGATATAATCAGAAGTAATGTCCTAAGCCAACAAAGTTCTATATTGTGAAAGGGCCATACATTGAAGAAATAAGGAATATGGTTTTGACTACAAGCCGATTAAGTAGCTGGCCACTACTGCTACATAATCAGGAAAATAGCACAAAGCTTAGTTTATAAACAATGTAAAATAATGTGCAAGGGCTGTAACTTGTGACTAACTAACATGGCATGCTGACAATCTGCATGGTTCCCTAAAGGGACAGAAATCTTTTCAGTCACGTAATTTCATTATCAGTCTTATTCTTTTTTACGCTTCTTACGCACATTAAGAAAAAAAACGATGAAAGAAAATTGTCTTTATTTTCCATTCTTACAATACACTGTTTAAACCAAAGAATTTGTAATATTAATAAACAAGTTTAAGAAATAAACAAGTTTAAGAAATAAACAATTAAACAAAAGAACACACCAATTTTTTACAGATGTAAATATTGAATATTATTAATGATATTGAAGACATTTTTGTTACCCATTAATTCATTATAGGCTGCCAAAACACAACAACTCTTTTACAACTAAGTTTAATATATTTCATATGAGAAAATCGAGAGTGCAACATAACTAAGTGTTTTTCTTTTCTTTTTGTAAGTGTGCAGCCCGTAGGAAATTGGCAGTCCGAAGTTTAATACTTTTTATTTAATTAACTAATCAAGTTATTAAAGATTTCGCTCATTTAAGATGTAGATTACTAGTACTTCATGCGTCATAAAATAAGGTATTTTTAATTTTCGAAATTGTAGTTCTTCATAGTATCAATTATGCGAGATAAGTTATTGTTTATAAATTATTATCATGTTTATGAAAAAACTACAATTTCGAAAATTAAAAATACCTTATTACATAATGCATGAAGTTATCTTCTACAACTTAAACGACCAAAATCATTAATAACTTGCATAGATAATTAAATAAAAAAATAAAAAGTAATACGTTTCAGGCTACTAACTTTCTACGGGATGTACACTCTTAAATAGAAAAAGGCATGTTTCGAGTATTTGCGCCGGTCAATGTATGACGGTTTTAATAAAACGGAAAGTGTGTGAGCATGTGTGGGCCGTTGTAGTAGAAATGTGTATTAATCAGAGGCTTTTAAAATCACATTGAATGTGCAAATGGGCAATGACTCTTTGAAACAAGATGATAAAAACTGTTTCTATAATTGCTACAGTGATTTTAGGTAAATAAAATGAGGTAATGGACAAGACAACTCGAGAACATTTCTAGCAGCAAATACGAACGATCAAAACTAGGCGATACATTACTCTAAAACAAACCTTTACAGGGTCAGCATTAAAAAATTCCTCAATTTCCAACTGAAACAACTCATTGACTTATTCAATTGTCACAAACTACGTCACGACGAGGTCTATAACTATGTTGTAAATTGGGCATTACCACATAAAAATAGGAAATGAGATCAATTAAATTCTAACATTGAGAAATCGTAGAGAAGTACCACCCAACAGATATAGTCTCATGTGCTTTTGACTACAAGCCGATTAAACACAGATTGACCAGATGACTACGGCTACTTATCAGGAAAGTAACACAAAGCTTAGCATAACAACAATGTAATAAATGTAATAAAATAACCTTACGAAAGAAGAAAACTAACCTAACCTAACCTTTAGTTCGCACAAAAACGTTATTGATAGGCCTACCTAAACATTCATTAGTTATAAATAAATAATAAATACGGACTTTTTGTTCTATTACTAAGCCAACCTAGCGGAGTTAGGGCTATAAAGCCCTTTCTTACACTCAACTAGGAGGGCCCGGGACCGCCTGCTTTACATGCCCTCCGAAGCATGGCCAGAAACTGTAGGAAATGTAGGACTCAAACCAACAACCTTTCTGGTGAAAATCAGAGTCCGTACCACTACATGTTTTGACGGTTATGCCAAGATTCATGATGATGAACACCGACTTTTTTACAACTAAGGTTTTTAGGGTCAGAATTCGAAAATGGGGAAAGAGATCAATTATATTCTAACATTGAGAAATCGTAGAGAAGTACGAACGAACATCAAAATTTTGAAGAGATTTTACCTCCTTTTCGACCTAGATCGCCGAGAAGCTCGAAGAGGTGTAACGGTTTAATTCGACTTCCCGATGAGAATTAAGAATTTTCTTCTGCCCACTTTCTGTAAATCAGAAGTACCTATTTACTTTGATTACACAAATAAGAAATACATTCATGGTCAAAGCACAATTTAGTCAAGTTCTAGTTGCCAAATCGGCAGTTCCAGTCTACGGAGTGAGCATTTTTAAGACTTAAAACTTAAATTAAAAATGCGTACTACCTTAGCCCAAATAATATTTCCGAGTAACATATAGCTTTTATGCCGATCCCTGTAAAAAGCCACTCACGGCACTGCGGCTATAGAAAAAACAAACCAAAAAAAAACGTGTCAAACACATTGGGATCAATATATTATTATACAATTCACACATGTTGTCGTTACCGCAGAGCATGATGGCTACGGAAGAGCTGATATTTTAGTATAATAGTATAATACGCTAATGGATTTTAACTGTGCCCAGATATGGGGGGGGGGGGTATGCGTTTGACTTCATTTTGCATAAACACCGATTAGTCTTTGTTGCTTAGAAGACCTCCTACACTATTCCTAAATCCGCTTGTAAGAATTTTGACTTGCTTTTGCAATTGATATAGGCCTAGAAGAGTCTGTTGCCACGTAAGAGCCTTTGGCAGAATTAATGAAGTCTATGACTCATTGAACCCTCTACT
Source organism: Psococerastis gibbosa (assembly GCA_963971405.1). Classification (NCBI taxonomy): domain Eukaryota; kingdom Metazoa; phylum Arthropoda; class Insecta; order Psocodea; family Psocidae; genus Psococerastis; species Psococerastis gibbosa. The sequence goes on from OZ020492.1 coordinate 12,464,075, forward strand.
AGGCGCAGTAGCAGGCATGATCGGTTAGCGTCAATATAGCTTTGACACAAAATATGCATACGGCATCAAGCTATTTTCGAATTTGCTAAAAACGTTCATGATCGAAGCTTGCTACTACTCTCTTTAATTGTTCCAAAATCATGCTGACAACTGAAAGAGCCTACTTGTATCTTGAAAAGCAACTTGTTATGTTAAGGTGCTTCATTAAACACCTAAAACATATATGTATACCTGAAGCTAGAAAGCATTTAAAAAAAAGGTTTCACAGGAACGCAATCCTGGGGCCTCAAGCCGTATTAATGCGTTGAAATCTCGGAATCTAAAATTTCGACCATCACAAAGCTTGCCTCATACTAACGTTTCAATAGGAAAGCAATAAAAAAAATATATATATCATAAAGACAACGGATTGTGAGCCGTTAATTTTCTAAGTCGCTTGTATTTATGGGACTTGTTAGGAACGAAACCGAGGCTCGCACTGTCGCACAACACATTGTGCAGAATTACAGCGAGTACTTTATTTATTTTTTAGAATTATATTATACCTTGAAGATTTGGAAAGAACACACAAGTCTTTCATCGACGCTCATCAAGGCTCCAGCATTATCATGTTCCCCACAGAAGTTTGTCGCAGAGAACAAGGTCAAGAGCTGTTTATTGGCGAAAAAATTATAGCCATTTTCCACCACCTGAAATAATGGTAAATTTGAATTAGAAAGCGCTTGTTCCAGGGGAGTTACGTTGGGGTCGAATTTGTTTTCGTTCTTTATTTTTTTGAATATGATGAATTCAATTCCGCCATTTTCCAGCAAAATCTTGGGGCGGAACATTGCCAACAAGACAAAAATGTGAATAAATCACGTCTCTGCACGGTATTTTCGCTGTACTTCGGAAATAATAAACTTTTTCAAAAAAGATTATCTATACCAAATTATGGACCATAAAATTGTCTACAAATCTATTGCTTAGGTTGTTTTCTATGGTCAACGGTTTCAGTCTACGAGGGAGCTCCAAGGTGGCTGTGTTCAGCAGTGGCCTCCAATTGTCGTTTTCTCTCCCAATGAATCTAGAACCTAACTGGTTAAGGATCGTTAGTTTTTCGTAGATTTACATATTTTAATGCCTCTGTACCAAAGTTGGGGATAACCGTCAGTGCGTTCCAAGGTCAATGCAGGTCCAACACCGAAAGCAGCCGGCTAATTTGGCTAAAATTTCACATGGAGTTCCCAGATAGGTACATATTTGGAACCAGTCACAAAAACCCCTTACCCAATTTGGGGGCAAGTTATCCCCAAAAACATAAGAAAATTACCACTGTTTTCTTTGTAAATGTGGAACGTGAAGATGCTGGCCTCACAGATTCCAAGCTGGTCTTGCAGTCCCATTACGTCTACTAATGTTAGTTGTTATCCTTTGTCGAAAGTCATAGCCTACAAGGAAATGGCCACTGTCCCCATCAGCCCCACGATAACTTCTTACATCTGTTATATGTTATTTGAGTTTCTCTTGTCAATGAGCACATGATCAATGTGATTCAGAGTTCGGCCATTGGGTGATCTCCAGGTGTGCTTATGTATATTCTTATGGGGGAACATACTGCTTTTCACATGTAGGCCGAGAGCCGTTGTAAAGCTGGCAAGTCTGCAACAATTGTCGTTAGTTTCATTGTAGAGGCTTTCACTTCCCACATTCGGTCTCCAAAGGTTCTCCTTACCAATCTGTTCGTTGAAATCACCATTGATCTTTTTAACATCAAAATTGGGTAGACTGTTGTACGTTCTTTCAAGTAAATCATAGAATTCATTTTTACTGTCATCCGTCGCATCCTCAGTTGGCGCATGGGCGTTTATAATTGAAATATTCTTGAATTGTCCTTCAGTACAAGACAATATGATAATTGATGAGCAGGCTGTTTAACATTTACAAAGAAAATACATGCACTTTTATGTAATATGATATAATTAATTATATACTATTAATTAAAATATATTTTATTTGAAAGTAACAGATTCAAAGAGATGACTATTGCATTTAATGTATATTTCGCTGAAGTCTGAGACCCTTGCATCCCAGATCCAGAAAGCGATCCCTAACCCAAAACTAACCCTCGAACTATATTCTTTACACCAATCGGTGAACAGGAAACTGATCCGTACGCGAATTGTGGAATCAAATTAATTTTTGCGGACATCCTGAAAAAACATGGAATAACTTTTCTTCAACCAATCATATAAATAACAAACCTAACAATCACTGAGGCTACCTTTCCCGAGGCATGGGAGGAAGCCGTGATCATACCTTAACATAAATCTGGAGATAGAAGTGACATGTCGAACCTTCGCCCTATTTCACTGACTTCAAACTTAGCTGAAACTATAAAAAAATATATAAAAAAAACTGAAGACTAAAATATAGAACTTCTTAGCAAATGCAATATTTTTCTAAAATAGACTGTACGGTTTCAGAACGGGTCGCAGCATGCAAGAAGCAATTACTGACCTCACCGGACTAATTTACTCAGATCTTAACAAGGGCCTCAATTCCTTATGCTACCTGGCCTTACAGAAAGCTTTTGACACGGTATCGCAAGACGTAATTCTAAAAAAAACTAGAAGCAGAAATAAGAGGTCACTTCCTACAGTAGCAGCGAAGCAGTACTTTATTTCAGTGGAAAGACTTGGGACGAAACTAACGAAAAGGCGACTGCAGCTACGGTTAATGTGAAAGAGTGGCTGGACAGTATCCATCTAACGTTAAACGTTTCAAAGACAATATGCATTTCAGCATCACCGAACTTGGCGAGCATGAACCTAGAAGTATGAAACCACACGAATTAGATTGCAACCCTAACCACTGTCGCGTCTGCCTAGATATAACTAAAGCTGCAGGGTACATAAATCTAAGGACAATCGATGACCAAACATAACAATTTTCGTAGCGAATATTAATTGCATAACAGTATAGTGTATATAAGAGAAGGCTTATAGCCCTAACTCCGCTAGGTTGGCTTAGTAATAGAGCAAAAAAAAAATCAATATTTACTTATTTATTTATTCATTTATATATAGTGTGGTAATAAAATGTTGCAAACAATATTCTCATTCACTCTCTTTACCAATCAAGGTTACACTCACCCACACAAACCATCCGGTGCTTATACTAGAAAGAGTCTTGCGCCTAAATATACGATACATCGGCATCGCCGGTAATGTGGTAGCGTGCTCGTTCTTGTGCTAGTCTCCAGTTATCATGCAATTGGATACCTTTATTAAATAGTTTTTATGAGATTTTTATTTTTTTTATTTTTAGAAAAAACAACATCCATACTGTATGTTGATGAAAATAATAGCAATTAAATAAAATAATTCTATCATTAGAGAAACGGTTATTAGGAAAGCAGATTTCTTTGGTAGGAATCTACTTGTACATATATCTTTTTTGAGAAAGTTGATATTTTGACATGAATAAGTTTAGCTTTTCCTTCCGTGGTGATTGTAAACTGCTGAGCAGTTCATATTTTAAACCATATTATGGTCTTAAAATTAAAATGTAACATACCTGATGCCCCCGACAGATGAGCTCAAAATTGTGTTTCCTTAGAAAATTGGTCACAACATCTTTGCCAAATGTAATACCGTCTCCCTGATCGTTCTCGCCCCAGCCTTCAATATGCTGCAAATTGTTGAGTACTGTACCATTAAACATTTTACAATCTTAGAAACATTTTGCCTCAAACATTGGTGTCCTCCTATCTCTAAGCACGCTATATTGCTGTACCCCGGATATAATTCTCGGTCAGACATCATAAGTTAAGTTATTGCATGTGAACAGTCCTTATGCGACACTGAGTCACAGATATTGTTTCAATATATCATATGTTCTGTTGTCTGTAATAGTCAATGAAAGCGAATCTTCAGACTCCCCAGAGAATATCTCTGAAAAGCTGGACTAACCAAAAGGTTATCAGTCGTAGACTTCTAAGACTTGAGGTTTCAAATGGCTTCAGTTTTTTTCTTGTGACTTGTCCAATGTATTAAACCGTGACAAAATAATTGACTTGAAATGAAATGTCTGAATCAAGAGCAGCATAGGACATAATTTAAACTCTTTCATCGTGGGGGTGGTAGTCAACTAAAGAGAGAATTCCACTGACCTTATCAGGATCAGACCACAAGAGGTCACGAAGAAGACCACGATCTGGTACTTCTGTTGGCCTCTTAATCCGCCGAATTTGGTCCATGCTCTCCAGATGGGGACTGAGTCCACCATGGCAGCAGAAGATTTTCTCCCCAACAATTGCTGCTACAGGCAGGCAATTAAAACAGTCATTGAATGCTCTCCAAAGTTTTTTATTATATCGGCGTATACCTAAAAACAAAATTCAACCCAATAAGCTTGAATCTTACACCGGCCATTGCTAAGCAACCAATTTGGTGACAATATTATCTTTTACCAGTATCGAACAAATATTATCATAATAATATATTGTTTGTAAAACCAATCCCTTTAAAGCCGATCCTCCAATCATCGACATATATGAGTAAAACTTAATTGGACGGCGTAGGATATTCAAATGAACAAATGATCTAAAATGCGTTTACGTAGGATATGCTCATATCTAAGTTTCTTTCACTTCTACCAGCTAACTTACGAGTTGATTGGTGCTGATTTCTCCTTCCGTTGATGTGGAGTATAGCACCAAGAAACTAAAAGCGAGCCTACGGTAAGGCAGTTGCGGGTTTTCATTTTTAATGTCTCTAACAATAAAAAATGTTAGTTATTAATGAAAATTGCATATATTGATCACTCGGTATAAGATTTAGTGATTTGAAAAGCACGAAACTTACAATCGTCGTAAAATCCGTAAGTACGATTGACGCTCGCACTTTCATGGCTTCCTCGAAGAAGATAGAAAGACTCAGGATACTTGATTTTATACGCGAGGAGAAGACAGATCGTTTCAAGGGACTGCTCTCCCCGACCCACGTAATTTCCAAGGAACAAGTAATTGCAATCGGGAGGGTGCCCACCGAAATCAAAAAAACGCAACAGGTCATCATATTGACCAAAGACGTCACCTACAAAAACAATTTGTGTATTAATGTTTGCAACTACCAAATTAAATATTCCTCTCTCCTGCTTTTAACAGAAGGCTAACATGCCAAATTTTGCAGTAGAAACTTTATACCCCAAAGTAGGGATCGAAGAAAAAAACAGACACTGTGGGACTCACGATCTATGCCCATCCGGGGAATAGTGCTACCAGGTTTGACCTGATCATATAAATGATACTCTTTGACAAGATTCAAGTTGTCAGACAGGTTGAAGGGGCAACCTTCTAGGGACATTATACCGAAAAATAGAGACACACAGAGGATCAAGTTATGGATCAATACGGCGTAGTGGTAACAGTGTGCCCGGGCCAACTCGGAAATACCTCAGTTCAAACTTGAAGGCCCCTTAAAAGTTAAAACCAATAATACTAATGTAAGCCAATTTAAAATAGAAAACTTTAAATTATAATGCTAACAATTCTTTGTGTATCGTCCACATAGATGACAATTTAATCTAAACGGGGATACATTTTATCTCCTCAGAAGCCAAGATAACCTATACATCGTTGCATGTCACTTTAGTGAAGGCAGTGGAAGACACAACTAACATAATTTAATTGTAATTCCTATTACTGCTTACTTAATAAATTTAAGAGCTCACCAACTATTTCTAAAGGTCCTTCTAATTCGAGCAGCATCGGTTGCGACATGAAAATGTCTCGGGACATCATGCAAAGTCCCTTGATTTCTCCGGAGAGAAGTTTAACTTTTCTTGGGTGGCCATCACGAGCTGTGAATAAACAATTGGATATAAACAAATTTTCAAAAGAAAAACTAGGCTTATTCATATGCCAAAACATCGACAATTCTTTTTCCCCCATATCATTACTTCTTAAATTACCTTTTAGTATAGCTGATCATATGCATGAAAGAGATGTTGGGCGGGCCATTTGTCGTAAGTAGGCAATATTTGAGGATCAGTTAATTATAATAATTAATAGTTATTATTTTTAAAGTTTCCCCCCATTAAAAAAGGAGCATTTGGCGGTTTATTTTTTCAATAACAAAGTAGTCGAAGAGCTGATAGGGAGGAAAAATCGCATGTTTATGGGTCTCAAATATGGGTGGGCGGATCGTTAAAAAACGGATTCATGCCTTCCTCCTTGAATGTCTGCTACCACGTCAATGCCTTTGCATTCTGCAATGAGAGGTCGGTGGAAACCCCGCCAAAACGACCTACTCCAGTTGTTAAAATTTCTCCCGCTAAGCAGTGTCGGTACAATCAACCCCTGAGGCCATTATCCACCACTGAACTTCACTCAAGGCCACCCATTGCAATTTTCTGACTTGTATATGATGGGGTCTACGGCTGCGCCAACGTTCCTGCTTTCCTATTAATCAAATTAGGATAGGTACCGAGATAAATAATATTATATTTCCAAAGTAAATAATTTCCATTGGTTAAATTTAGATTGTCTCGAAATTTCCTGTCCCAAAGCACAGACTTAATCAACGGGACTCAGGCAGGCCAGGACTTTATTTCGGGGAGGCTGCAATCTTATACAATAGAATGTGCAACATCATAGAAAGATCAATTCTAACTACTTTAAAGTCTAAAACTTTCCAGGGGGGACTGCAGCCCCCCCATCTGGTTGCAGGCCGGATGGGACGATTACACAGCCTAGAACGGTCAGATCGATACAGATACATTACAACACAGTAATAATGAAAGGGTATGTTATGCATAATGTCATCCCTACCTAATTTCTAAATATTTTTTTTTACAAAGCCAAAACATTGTTTGGGCTCGGATTTGTTATTCTAATTAACACATGCCTAAGTTAGAAAGCATCGAGAGTAAGGTTCCGCAGAAAATGTATTTTTTAGATATTTTTCAGAAAATTGAGTCTTATTACTTTTTAACCCCCCTAACCAAATTATCAAAGGGCCCCCATTACGTAGGCTGTATATGTGACAACGAAGAGTACCAACCACGTGTAATTATATTATTCAACTTCGGGTACACAATGCGTACACCTATCGGTTGAAACCATACAAAAGGATTATATCTGTGCTGTGAACATTTGAAATATGAAGTTGAAATGACCTGCGCACGTAAGGTGTAAACTGTGGGCTGTGTCGACAATCAAAAATGGCAGACAGAACTGTCAATTGTTAACAACATAAAATCAATACATTACATTTCCTGGGAGGGGCAAATTAGCTACAGCGATCTTCAAGTCTAATTGAAGGTTGAGAGTATCTCAGTTGATAAGCGGGAAATGAAGCGTTCTAAACCATAATAGCACTATAAGAAGGAGACTGAGGCCCATAACGCAAACAATAACCATTGTTCAATGACATTTAAATTATCAAATTTCCAAGTGAAAGCGACGGTTTTCTACCTTCCAGTAGTCGAGTAATTATGAGATCAATATTGAGTCGATCATCGGCATCCATTGTGGGACGCCTTCAAACTTCACTTTTAACAGAAAAACACTTGAACGCAAGAGGATTAATCAATTAACGATATAATATTGTATAAAATCTCCGTCACAGAAAACACAATCACCGAAATTTTTAAAATGGAAACTGGGTAACGCTGTGACACTGCGCCTGCGTCACAATATGAAATTTATCGATTGTTGATTAGTTCGTGGTCTTCACAATTCCTCAATATTTCTTATGTTAATCTAACACGGAAAACTTTTTTAGCGCTACGGCATTGATTATTTGATCATGTACGGTAAGGTTGGCAGCGTTTGTCTGCATTGTTGCCAGATAGCAGATGCCGGTGATGCCGCCCCCCCCCCCCCGGCCTCATTTTTGCAACTCTTTTTGGCCTCCAGTCCGCAATTTTTTAAGCGTACCTATAAAATTCTGCATTTTGAAAATTTCTAAATGTAAATTATGAGTTGTATTTGAGCGCTACCAGCAGGCAGAAGGAACCCGATGAGAGTTGAAAAATCAAGATTTTTGTCATGTTCAGCTTAGGGGGATATTCCACTACATAATTTTATTTTTCTTAAGCTTCTTGTTCGTTAATGAAATTTATACAGTATTAGTAAAAGACTCCGCAAAAAAGTAGGCTACTTCATTTTTTTGCTTATAGGCCTATAGTTAACATAGTTTATACTAACACCAGTGGCGGATTTTCCATTTTTATTGTGGCTATAGCTCTCAACCTGTTCACAAATAGTGAAATAGAGGGCCTCCACAGGGAAACCAGCAGTTCTTATACGGACGTACGCAGCTTTTAAACATTTAGATTTGACAGGCGACGAATACAATAAATTGGACACAAGACTACAAGAGGGGCCAGGGGGTCTGCCCCGGTAGAAAATTTTTGACAAATTGGCGTAAATTATTAGGCCTGGGGTTTTACGCATTGAGTTAGCAGTAACCTTCAGATTATTTATACAGGCGATAAATAGACTATACTATAGTAGTTGCAAACATGGGGGCCCGTAGGCCTCCCCAGGTGCATTTGATTGAAAAATAGGCCTGAAATAGAGGAGTTCTACGCATATTGATAGCAGTAACATTTAGATTTGACAGGCGACGAATAGAATTGCACATAAGGGGGGCCCGAGGGTCTCCCCCACTTGAAAATGGTTGAAAAGTTGGCTTAGGCTAAATTAATGCGGTTTTAGTAGGTATAGGTATTTGGAAACAAGGGGGGCCAGCGGGTCTCCCACGGTTGAAATTTTTTGAAAAAAAGAAAAAAAACAGGCCTGAAATAGTGGGGTTTTACGCAGATTGATAGCAGCAACATTTAGAATTTACAGGCGATGAATACAATTGCACACAATTCGATTAAAATGTCTGCTTAATCGTAAAATTACATCACTCAATTTCATGTCTTAGAAAAACAGGGAGATTTTCCGGGCCATTTTCCAAAACCGGGAGATTACGGCTTCCCGACAACATTCACCCGGGAGATTGGGCTGAATACCAGGAGCCTCCCGGGTGAGCAGGGAGTTATGGCAGGCTTTATATACTAGGATAACTAATAATTTTTTCAATCACAATTTAAATTTTCCTCTATTCTCTGAAGAAAGCCTGGTGAGGAAATGAAAGGAAATGATGACCTCCTCCACCAACTTTAATTCTTGACGAACTTACATATTAATATTATTAATTAACTCGTATCTGTACTTGGTTAAGCCATGCTTTCGCCTGTTTAATTGCGCTAATAGTTCAAGCTTGTCCATTATCGCTTGTAGTCGGTGTAGGTTGACATAGAGAACGTAGGTATATACTAGTGTGCCAATGGCCAAAAATTCACACGGAAACAATACAAAACTTGGGACCTATGGGCCACCATAAGCAGGCCTGGGTTCATAAAGTCCTTAAAAAAAACTACATATTAATTTATCGTCAAAGTAGATAAAACGGCAAACCAGAATTTATTGAGTTGATCAAACAAATTTGGAATAGGCATACTAAGTAAGTTATTCAATACATTAAAAATTAGAACCGGAAGTCTTCTTTTTCGAGTTCATGTAGAGCAGTCCATTTATGCTGCTTAATTGGCTAGACCAGTACGCCGTTTGGTTTCTAAATTTTAATTCTAATTGCGCAGTTAGTTCTTCAAAGTTGGAACGACGCAACGCTACCCAGTTCCCATTTTAATTCAAACACCTGCAGTTAGGACATGTAGAGTAGTGGTGTGGACTCTGACTTTCACCCGGGAGGTTGTTATGGTTCGAGTCCTACACTTCCTACATTTTCTAGCCTGGAGGGCATGTAAAACAGGCCTTCCTAGTTGAGTGTAAGAGAGGGCTTTATAGCCCTAACTAACCTAAGGTTGGCTTAGTAATAGAAACAATAAGTCCTTATTTATTTAGTTAAAATCATGTTTCAAATAGGTACCGGTACTCCAACTTCAATAGGTAACCATTGATGCTGAGACTGACGACACATCTAAAAATAACATAATAACACAACCAGTCTCGGAAGATGAAGTTAAGCATTGTATAAAAAAAAATTGAAGCCATCGGACAACTCAGGCCCTGAGGGTCTATACCCCAATACTTCTTGAAGGCGTACGGGAACCTATTTGCGAGGCCTCTTTGCTATCTTTTCAACTTATGCTTCAAACAATTTTCTTATCCCAACAAGTGGAAATTATCCGCCGTCTCCCCAATTTAAAAAAAAAGGAAATCGCAACTTGGGTGAAAACTACAGACCAATATCGCTGATAAATGCTTTTTCCAAATGCTTCGAGATACTATTAACAGATAGGCTTTATTCTTATGTAAAGTGTTTTATTACCCCAATGCAGCATGGTTTTCTTAAAGGAATCTAACCTATTTTACTCACATTTGCGCTGACGATCTTTAGAACGACAACTAGTAGATACTATTTATTTCGACTTTAAAGCTGCATTTGACAAAGTCAACCATCCTATTCTGCTTTCTAAGCTGTCAAATATGGATATCCCTCCATATCTGGTCCTTACCAACCGCCAGCAGTACGTCTCTTTCCGTGGTGCCGTCTCTACTCCTTACAAAGTCACTAGCGGAGTACCACAGGGAAGCAACCTCGGTCCATTACTGTTTCTTCATTTCATAAATGACCTGCCTGGTTATATCAATAACTCGCAGGTTCTATTGTACGCTGACGACCTAAAGATTTTCAAGGTTATTAAATATATTGATGACTGCCATAGCCTGCAGGACGATATCGACTCTGTTAGTGAGTGGGGTGCTTTTAATAAAATGTGCTTGCATAGTGGCAAATGCGAGTTTATGCAAATTGGCAGGGGTCGAAAAATACCGGCAGCTTATATATTAAATGGTCAATCCCTTCGACGCAGCATTTCAATCAAGGATCATGGAGTCACCTTTACAGAGGGCTTAAGCTTCAGTTCACACATTAAAAATACCATAAATTATGCAAAACGTACTCTAAGCTTTATAACAAGAATCTGTCATAACTTCCATAATACTGACACGTTTAAGATATTATATTTCGCACTGGTTAGATCTAAACTGGAATATGACGCAGTAGTGTGGAACCCTAGTGCATTTACTTATATTTCCGCCTTGGAGCGTGTGCAAAATCGATTTTTCAGATATCTATATTTTAGCAAACATAAGGTGTATCCACATTATTCGCGCAACCCTGTCCGCAGCTCATCAATGATGAATGAGTTTAATTTTTCAACCTTAAAATCTAGGAGAGATGTGTTGGACTGCATGTTTGTTTCCAACGTCTTAAATTACTTAATTGACAGTCCACAAATATTGGAATTATTTCCAACGTGAGGGCCACTCGCTCTCAAGAGTTATTTATATTTAATGGTCACTATGAGAATCCTTTGCAGAGGATTTACAAATTATTTAATGAACATGATATTGACCCGTTCTCAATGGGACGTAACCTATTTAAAAATGAATTGCTACTTAAGGTATGACAGATCGGGTGACTTTGCATTCAAGTGGAAATGGCAACAGAATGAGGGGCTTCGCATTCTTCTGCTTTCTGTTATTATTTCAACTTGAATATGCGGACTTGTACCCTGGTGTATTTTGTATTTTGGTAAATGTGATCGTTTTTGGTTTGTCTTGACAACTGATTCACATTATTTATTTAAAAAAAAAAAGATCTGAGGCCAAAATTCAGATTTTCAAAGAAGCGAAATTAAAACGAAGGAAATTAACTACGAAACTAAAACAGAGTAGCCTAATAAAACATAGCTTCTGTAGAAGCTGAATTTTAGCCCCAAAATGTAAGAGCTAAGTTTGGCCCCTACATTCACCAATTTTTACAGGACCTATGTTATGAAGACTAGGTCTATCTAAGTAGTACAGTAGAGGACTATTTCATACACCATACGATATTATAAGGTATTTTTAAATTTTGCTGTTATAATCATTTTTCAATGAATTTGATTGAACTAAACACATGGATAATAAGCGATGACGAAGAATGGATCCACTTACAAATAAAAATAAAACACATTTCGGATATATGGAATATATAAAATTACAAATGGTATATGTTACATCGGGGGGTTGGTTTTCAAATGAACGGTTTTGTAAAATAGCAAGCGGTCAGAGAAAAACGATAATTCATAAAATGTGGTCATCGCGAGTGTCGCTGGACGATGCAGAACAAGTATCCATTTATGATTTTTTTGCCAGCATATTTTCAATTTGTCATTATTTTGGGGAATTTACATCATCTGATGGTTACTTGTTTCTATCGAATGACATATCTCTCTGAAATGCTTCGACACTTATAACTGGTATTTAGTATAACTAAAATATAGCTAATAAATTACAATATAGATTGTAGGTAGGTAGGATAGACCTGTAAGAGCATTCCTAATTATTAATTATTTTAATCATTATTAAATGAATTTCCAGTCATTGGCAAACTGGTTCACTCCTAGATGTGTCAACCCACACTGACTGTCCAGTGCCCATGACCAAACTCAAACATGATTATCATTGCCATTGTGACAGGCGTTAGCTCGACTTAACCAACTTTGGGAACGAGTCAATTATTAATTATACTCAGACTCAGTGAACAAATTTCATTTATTTTCATATTAGTATTGTAATAAATAATTATGCGAATAGTTTTGTAAATATTGATAATACTTTTTATTTTTTATTTCATTAACTAAGCATGTTATTAAAGATTTTGCTCATAAAAATTGTAGAAGACTGCTTCATGCATCATATTATAAGATATTTTTAATTTTCGAAATTGTATTTTTTTCAGAAACATGCAAATATTTTATAAACAATAACTTTTCACGTATTAACGATTTTATAAAAAAAATACAATTTCGAAAACTAAAAGAATACCTTATTATATGATGCATGAAGTAGTCTTCTACAACTTTGATGAGCCAAATCTTTAACAACATGCTAAGTTAATTAAATAAAAAATAAAAAGTATTAAATTTCGGGCTGCCACTTTCCTACGGGCTGTACACTCTTAAGGCCTATTCTTGAGCAGGTAATAAAACAAGTGAAGAGTACCAGAATTATACAATGGCATCAAATCTCTCATGAAGCTTTATTATAATACTCGACGATCCAAGTACTTTCAACCTTCTCAGTGGCTCATGTTATCGTTTTATTCGTAAATGACGCTTACTCGTACAGACACAGACACCAAAACTAAATTTCAGACCAACTCAAGAAATAGTGTCCAAAACCCGACGAAGTGCTGTGTGGCGTGATGGAGATTGAGTGAACATGACGACCAAGGAGGTGATACAGAAACAAAATTTAGGTCCATTTCAGGAAAGTGGAACTAGGACCCGAGAAGGTGCTGTATGGCTCCAACTGGAGGAACAGTGAGGCTCAGGACAGGAAGGAAGTGTTCTCTTAGCCATGACAATTTCTTCTTAAATCATGGTGATGATCTCCGGTTTCTTCGGCGCTACTTTCAGCCTATCAAGTCAAGTTCTAAAATATACAATGGTTAGAAAATTAAAAGCTTAAACGTTTGTGTGTTCACTAGCTCGCTTGGCACAGTCCCGCCAAGCAGACTCTATAGTTTTTCGGAAAGCTATCAATAAGCATAGGCAAAGTTTTGCGTGAGCCCTCGCATCATATAATTCCTTTTCTAACTTATCGACCTGAAAAGAAAAAAAAAATTGCCATGATAATGATAGAATGCACAAAGCATGAAATTAAGGCAGCAACTATGAGATTTGATTAGAAATAAATAATGACATAACAATTATGAGAACATGAATAAATACAAGTATATTTTGAAGAGGCATTTGCTCTAAGTACGCGCGGTAAGCGAATTGCTTGATTGTGAAATAATACTGTTTTGAAAAATTAAATGTTAATTAATTATATTGTCCTTTGTCCGGGGTTACCAGAAGTGTACAGTAGTGAATTTTTATATAATTAATTTTTCTCTGAATAGTTAAATTAATATAATGAGAAAATAGAAGCATAATCATGTACCTAATAAAATAAAACTAGTCCAGTCAAACTTCAAATAAGGGCCTTGGGATCTAACAATATTCTATATATATATAAATCTATTATATTTCGGATGTTTTGATAAGTTCAATGAAACTGGCAATAACATTTACCATGCATGGATGGTCATAGCTAGGTACCCCCAGACCAGTGGAAAAGTGTCATTTAACTGGTCTTGGCCAAAAGCGAACACCAAGGTTTGTGATGTTCAGGTTAAGAATCACTACATCAGTATTATTCTTGCAACTTAATGCCATTGACTTGTGTATTATGCAATGGTTGAATTTAAAGTGGGGGGAAATTAAAAAATCTAGACTCAGGAATGTGGGTCCAGAACCGGAGGAAGTGCTGTCGGGCTTAAGGCCGCTTACATACTAAGTCAACCTAGCCTAAGTTACAACTATAAAGCCCTCTCTAACACCCAAAACAGTGATTAAAAGAAGAAAGTAGTCTGATTCCTATCAAGATATATATTTCATTATCGTGAATATCAAATAAAGAGTGCCTATATTTAATCCAAGGTACTGTGATATTTAACCTACATAGTATTATTGCATATATAAATTAGCATGGATGAGGCTAAGCTACATAACGGCCAGTTTGCACAGGCTACTAGTATACAGCAAATGGTCATACTCGAAAATTAGATTGTTTGCTTGCATGCGTATACAAAAGACAGAGAAGGCCCCATCTTTAGCGAGAGCTTAGAAACCAATGCCCTTAAGTCTGTGCTGTACTCCTGTTTCTAAAACGGCTGATTTTAACATGGGCAGGCTCAGTGCAAGTGGATCGGGATAGCTAAGATTAATAATTATACTAGCTGTCCTACCAAGAGGGATCATTGAGTTGGGACTGACACTGAACATGTGCTCACCTCTTTTTAAAAATCACGAGTTTGTCAGCCGAAGGTGCACTCTAACCTACTCCAACAAGTCAGATTTACCAGCAAGTTAACAAAGTCTCGATAAAATTTTGATATTCATCACTAGCTTGTGGGTTACTACTAACTTACCAAGGATCGATCTGTCACTTTGATTCATCCCATATACCATGCCCGGTAGTTTGGGACTAATACTACACCTGTACCGTTCCTTTTACTTTCCGTATCTAAGTAGACTAGTCTCTACCCATCTGATAGCTCACGACTGTGATCGCCTTCCCATCTAGCCTCTTCGACGCAGAGCAGATTTATTTCCTTATTCTGTATCATTTTTGCCAATTCCATCCCTTTTCCAGCCATGGTACCGAAATTAAGTGAGGCAAAGCGGATATTCGTCTCGTCAACTGCCTCTCTGTTCTCTTCACTACGGCCGGGTTCTTCTGCAGTGCTTCACTTATGGGAGACGCACTTCAATCCGAGGTTTACCTTTTACTCTACTGCTACGGCTCATGCTGGGTGACTTTTTAAAACCGGCTGACCGAGCCTGACTTCTTGGTTTGTTCGAGTAGCCATTTCTTGCCTATGTGGTTTCCTCCACATCCTACAAGGCAGTAGGGTCGAGGAAACATAATTCATTTGCCCCCTATATTATACTATTAAATTATATTAGTCACTATATTATTTATATACCTCATCGCTTTGCGGTTCAATAGCTGCAGCTCCCGTCTTTTCGGGAGAGTCCTGCTGAAACGAATCGATAGCTGGCAGCGGCATTTTACGTGCTACCTCCATACCTTTACCGAGATGTGAATCGAATTGGGAACAAAGGCGTTCAATGCCTTGCATTCTTTCGTTAGACGCCTGTCAAAGAATAAAATATACGATATAATAAATATTATTACTAGTTACCTGCCAAACAAAGTTATATCAGTTGCAGAGAATGGCATGCATTGCTATTATTGGGGCCGAGTTTTTCCCTCACGAGAAGACTGGGATGATAAGGTTCCTGTCAGTGTTGAAGAAGACAACTATGTGTTTTATACTGATGGGTCACTCAAGAATGATTCTGCGACCGCCGGGGTGTTTTGTGATGATCTTGATATGAGAATCTCACTGCCTCTGGGCAAATGTTACAGTTTTCCTGGGCCGAAGTTCGGGCAATTTTTGAGGAGCTGACTATCTGTAGTGACCGTGTAGTGAGGGGGACAAGGATTCTTATCTGCTCAGATAGTCAAGCTGTCATACGGGCAGTCCTGTTTGAAATCGCAGCTTGTCAGAGACTGCAAGCATACGCACCATACCGTTGTTAGATACAACACTGTCGAATTGCTACAAACAGTTTGACCAGAACCTATACTCCCAATTTCCTGGACAACTACTCGAGTGCTCATTTCAGAGTATAATAAAAGGAAATTTCATAACTAATGGTTGGAGGAAACTACATGCTTTCATAAGAAGGGCTGTGCCGATATTATGCGAAGGAGACCGAAAGTGGATGGCACATTCCCACTGAATGCCTTATGATCTGGCGCCCCAGACTTGAGCATCCAGAGTGCACAGTTGCCAATGACGGTTGGGCTCTAGTAGTCCTGCTTGCTGCAATAACGAGATTCGCAGAAGCAATAGAATTCGAATAGTACGACTGGGGGACCTATGGGCCTATGAGCGAATTGTGGACAGGGTCCCGACGGCAAGTTCATTCATACTATAATTGGCAAATCGCATCATCTTTTGCAAGAGCCCGGTTTGCCGGTGTTTCGGGATTCCCAGTGGGCCTTCGCAGCTACCTGAGCGGTCACGGATCCCTAGTCTCCACTGTACTTCACCCCACCGGGCTGTCCCCTACTTTGCCGTTTCCGTCTGTCACTACATGGAAGTTGGGTTGGACTTTGTCATTTTATTATTTATATACCTCATCAAGTTGCGGTTCAATAGCTGCAGCTCCAGTATCTGCCGCAGTATCCTGCAGGAACAAATCCATATTTGGTATCCACAATGGCCCAGCTTCTCGACGGTTTTCATTAATTGCAGTGAGATGTTGGTAGTATTGATCACGAAGGCGTTCTTGTTTTAATTTTGTAACCTGTTAAAAAAACATTTATACAATATAATAAATACTATTAATTGAGGTATTGCTCTTGTTATACTGGTACAAGGTGAAAGCGGGGCGAGAACGAACTGGAAGTCGAATTGTAAAGATAGATCATAGTAGTCAGGGGCTACGTTGGTATATAGCTGGTTTCAATCTTGAATTCAGTTAGTTACCTAAATAGGTAGAATAAAATTTAAAAAGAATTCTTATTATCTTATTATAAACTCAGATGAGGTACTGGATGTTCCATGTAGGGCGCATAATATGGAAATTATTGCGGTGGAAAATGACACAGAGTGCGTAAGTGTCCCGTTTTCATTTGCACTTGACCAGTAGCTGATCGGAGTTCAAAATAGGAATTCTTATTCCCAAATTTATATTGGATAAATATTATTTTGAATTTTTCTTAATTAACAGTCTACAGTCTTCCCACCTGAAATCCTTACCACGTCAGAATGACATTCATTTGTTATATAGGAAGTATTGTATGGCTTGAACTGGAGGGACTTCGCCATGAGAATTCCATCTAAAATCGTTAATCAGTTCAGGGGATGCCTACTGTAAAGTCGTCCATACCAGCGAGCGCTCTTATTTGACAATATCGACGCACATTGTGACAGCAGCCCGTTCGTACACTGTTGCGCACGCGATCTTTGGGCCCAGCTGTCAAGAGTGAGTCACTATTATGCCATTGAGGACAATTGTGAGCACAACAGTGGCTCGCACAACGACTAGAGTTATAGATGATGGAGACGGTCTTTGTTTCTGTGTTACATTCAGCCCATCGAGTTTAGTTATAAGAACATAATGAGTTGAAAAGGCTTGGCAGAGGTGGTGGTATACAGTAACCGTGGGATGCAACTTACCAAGACCCACCGTTTAGTCATTGTATTGTTATAATATATATTAGTTATTATATTTTATTATATACCTCATCTCTTTGCGGTTCGACAGTTGTTTGTATCCCTGAGTCCCGCAGAAATGAAGCCATAGTTTTATGAGCAGCTTTCAGCATGGATTCGCGTTTTTCCGCGAGCATCTTCACCAATTGTAGCTCTTTTCGCAACCACTCCACCTGAATAAAAAAAATGCTCATGATAAAGTTAAAATTCACTGAAGTGGAAAATTAGGGTACTAAATCAGAGAGGTTATCTTATAAATAAATAATGACAATATTATTGTTTTTATTAGTGGAGAGTAAAATGACATTGTCAACAGTATTACCATAAATGGTCATGGATATAAGGTACCCTGACGCCATGTACGAATAACGTTAACTGTCAACCCGCAGTTTCCAAGTTGTGAAACATAATCATAGCCATAACGCCACCAACTTGGAAAGTGTCATTTAGCTTACGCGAGCGGCAAGTCATGTAACAATTGAAGCAACAGGGTTTTTAGATTAATTCGACCTCGCTGAGCTGACTTATCGACTGGAAGCCAGTAATCCAAGATGGGGGCTGAAACTCACTTCCCGCATGTGTCCCTGGCTCTGAATAATGATTTAGGTGTGTGTTTCGGGGCTTTTCGGGAAGAAAAACTCATTGCAATCATAAAAAATACACTTCACGAAATTTTATTGCTTGGTTTTCAAAATCCAAGATGGCGACTTATATGTTTGAATTTTCAAGTTTATTTTAAACTCTTGTGGCCTATTATTATGCACAATATACTAATTTAAGAGTGTCACACCCAACTGACATAGTGACTGACTGACTGCCGCGATTCGCCTAACCTAGTTGGACACGTCCGATTGATTTCAAATTTTGTATACATAGTCTTGACGACATTTCAGCTACTTTTAAGAGTTTTTTCTATTATCTACGGGGGTTCAAACCGTCCTATGCAATAACTTGCAAACCAATGGAGCTAGAGCAAAACTTTTTTTCACGGCAAAAAAGAGTACTAATTGTGATATCGAATAGATTATTCAGTCAGTGGTCAATATAAGCTTTACATATACAGTATTGGCCAAAAATGGTGGAACAAACACGTTTATAGTTATCCGTTCACACCAATATTGCGTCACTGGCTATAGCGTGTAGAAACAAAGCGCCACTTTTCAGTAATCATTCCTTGCAGTCCGACCACTCTGAAAACACATCACATGTATGCTCCTATGTTAAAAGTGATCCTGTGCAAATCTCTATGGTACTGGAATAGATGTTGACAACGGCAACACTTTAAGAGAAGACCATACTATGAGATGCTTAGTTTGCTTACAAATGAATCGCTCGTATTCTTTTCTTCTTTTTCTAAACCAGCGGGAAGATCATTATGTCCAGTTCCAGTGACGGCAGCCCGGCTATCATTGAACTTATCTGCAAAATCAAAATCAATTCAATTTAGATAAAGTCAGATTATATAGAAATGACAAAGAAGGGCAGTTTAGATGCTCAACGCAATAGTTCCCTCCAACTAAAGGAAGCGATTTAAAAACAATTTGTAAACAAATGATGCCCTAATTTTTCGTGTAAATAAATTAATTCTTCGTTACACAGCCGCAAATAAATCAAAATGGCCACATGAAAAATTCAAAAAAAATTCAAGCTTCCTCAAAGCACAGAATATGCGTCTTAAAGATTAGACATGGTTTCGCTTGCAAAATATTTCGAAATCAATGCCATAAAGATTAAAGGTGAAAATTTGAAAAATAGGTTAGTTTAAAATGGAAAATTTTGCTATATAAAATCAAAAATAGCGGCGGATGACCCGCGGCAACCACAGTGAGGCGGAAATTAATTTTATATAGGTAACTTGATCATTATATAATTATACAACTCTGTATATCGCAAGCAGAAGAAGAAGATGGATGTTGGAAAACCTGCGGCATTGATTTGGCAAGAGCACGACTACCGTTTGCAGAGCAACAGTCTCCAAGGTCAAAATTGCCATGATCATCGCCAATCTCCACCAGACGAGACATATAAAAGAAGATATCGTCTTGGGGCTAATTGAAAGAACTCTGCCATGTCAGGAAATGCATCCATATGCCCCACAATTATAATATAATAATTATAATTACAGGTTCCAAAAAAGACATTTGTTACGCCAAAAGAAAAAGACTAAGACTATCAATCGCATACTTACCGTCAGTGTGAGCAAATGCACAAAAAAGTTTCCTAGGACAATGTCCCTTGAGGAAATCTCTGCATTTGTTACTTTTATAAATTTCGGGATGAAATAGAAGTTCAACGTGTGTGTGACAGTTCCCACATATTTCGCCCAGGTGGCAATTCACCGGTCCACACCACACTTTTGCTGGTTTAACACGGGAACAAGCAATTGCACTGAAAAACAAAAACAAATTTACCCCCTCAAATTTTCCCCTCTGGGTGAGAAGAGGGTTCGGACACGTAAAAAGAATGGATAACAACACATAAAAAAACCAAAGTATAGATTCAGAAACCAGTGTGAATCAGAAGTGGAGAGGCAGGAGGGAGTGGAGGTGTTTAACGTATCACACCCATTTGGCATTTCGAGCTGATTATTGATGATGATCAGCTAAACTAAAAATCTCGATCAGTCAGATTACTGGAGAAGAGAATCGCGGCGCACAGCTCTTCATGGACGATTGAGTACGCTACAGGTTCAGATCAAATACGGTCTGATAAACTTTCAAGGGGCCTGAGCATTATTAGCAATGACATAGTCGAAGTCAATTTATAACTTGTCTATTTTTAATTAGTTATCTATCCTATTATTTCTTCATTTACCGCTTCTTTTCCCGCTGCAGCCTGGACCCGGCTGTGGGAACCCGCAGTATTCACCTAATGGCTGAATAGTGAGCAACAAATCTTTCCACTGCTCTCCTACTACGTTCATGGAGATATTCACTCACTCACTTTCTCAGTTGCCGATATTTAAAATCGTCATGTTTACAGTCGTTAACACAGTACCTAGAAAATTATTCGTTCACTAGCAACGAACTCCATCGCGAAACGCAAAACAACTCAATAGTGGAAGCGAGCGAGGACTACTGACGCTGAGGGTTAATCCCGTGGCCACGTTTGAGTGTCAGAAATAGACCCCAGCTTATTTTTCTGCGAGCGACCTTGAAGGCGCGCCCGCGTGGTGGGAAAACATGCTGCGTGTGGCATATCCCAACTGCATTGCATGCTGCCCATATTTAAATAAGTAACATTTAAGGAAAGAGCAAGCAAACAATATAACTTGGACTCTCCGGTCCTGTAATGGTGATGACAATGGACCCCCCCCCCCCCCCCGTAGATATTTCATCCTTCTTTTTCTCACTCTTCCTCTCTTTTTCTTTTCTTCTCGATTTAATTTTAACCATTTATTAATAATAATGTGTTTTAGTTGTTAAGGTTAGCATAAAAAAAGACTTAGTCTTATTGTTCGCCTTTTGTTCATTTGCAATAGTCGTTTTCATTTCAAATCAATTCATTTCAAGGTCAGAATAAAAAATTTGTGTTGCTACAAGAAGTCGACATTTTGAGCTGGCAAACTGTCGTAGAAAAGATGAGCGATGGCTGCCAAAAGTGCCATGGAGAAAGAAACCAGTCCGGGTCAAACTTGTTGGAGTAGGTTACAGCGCACGACCTTTGGATTCCAAACTCGTGGTTTTTAAAAAGTGAAGAGCACCTGATAAAACACAACTCAACGCAACGCAAATTGACTTAATAATGACCAATGTAACTGACAAACGTCTGTGTATGGACTGCAATGTTATCCCGGGAGACCCAACTGAAGAACGGCACCGACTTCTTGTGGCTGATCTCCAAGCCAACGGGAAAAAAGAAACAGAAAAGTAGAGCTAAATTTAACCGCACTAGCTATAACAAAAATAAGTGAAGAGAGCTAATTTCACAGAATGTATGGAAAAGTGCTTCACTGAGATGATCAACTCATGGGACCCCCTCAGTACAAACAACGCTCTCAGTGCAGGTGTCAAAGTTCTAGGAAATACAAATTGAGTTACTAAAATTGAGAAAGAAGTCTGGTGGTTTACGAGAGCGAGGAAAATGCCTTAAAAAATGAGAAGTAGATAATTTTCAGAAGGTGGCACATGAACAAGCAAGACCAAGTAAAGCACGAAATATTTGAAGACCTGCTAGGAATGCTGCTGGAAATACGGCAGAAGAGAGGTTGTTTGAAGTTCTGAAAAATCTCTGAAATCGCCAAAAGTAGAGCCAAATAGCAGCAGGACATGGGGCCGGTAGTCTGCCTCAAAGACAAGCAAGGTAGAGTTCTCACAAACGCGACAGGCGTTACGGAAAGGTGGATGACGTACTTTGACGGAATTATGAACGAATGAAGAACCCCGAACCCGGGTCAATTGATGAGTACTCAGGCGAAGTGGAAGAGTTATCAGAAGAAGAGGCAAGGAAAGCGCCCAAGAAGATGGCTAGAGGAAAAGCGGATCAGAGGTCATGCAAGTACTTGGAGATGATGGCGTGCGGATTATGACTAAATTTACGTATAATATAATATAAGCGAGCAGCCTCATTCCTGACACATGGAGAGGAAATAATGGAAATCAACCCCTGAACAAAGTAAGCAAGTTCAATGATCAAGGCAGTGTCATAGAGCAAAGCGGGAAATGACAGGATGTCAAAAGTCAAATAGAAGCCGGGTGAGCGAAGTTTCGAGACATGTCCGGGATCCCGACAGACCGGGAAATGCCAAAACAGCAGAAAGGAGCCATTTATAAGCAGGATGCTGTATGGATCAGAGCGCTGAGTCTTACGAAAGTGTCAGGAAAATGGACACTGACAGACCAATGTAGATGCCAAGATATAAGGCATGAAATGAGAACCCGTAGCGTACACGAGAAACTGAGAGACTGAACTGGTGGGGACACGTACTACGTAGATAAGAAAACCACATTGTCGAAGGAGTAATGCACCGTGAGATACAAGGAAGAATATCACCAGAGAGGCAGAAGAAAGATCGCCGGAGATATAGATAGTTGGATAGAGAAGTTTGGGGCTCTCAAAAGAGGACGCACTAAACAGGACTGTGTGGAAACGCTGCAGTTATGCCGCAGACCCTCCATGAGTAAAAGTTAATTATCAATAATACAATATTTTTTTTTGGGTTAGCATGAAAACAAGACTTTCAGTTTTCAGTAAAGTCGTTTTTCTATTTCAATTTTTCAATTTCAAATTCTATTGGTAAGCTGTGCATTGTAAAACGATAAGCTCAATATGAAATTAAGGGGCACAATAAACAATGTTATATCAATTACTTCGTGCATAATAGATGACTAACGGCAATTCTTGTATAGTTCTTGTACAGAAATAAGTCAATGTGTAAACAGCGGCAAGTCGCGATTTAATGTTTTTCCATTTCTATTATGAGACTTACGTTACTTTGATTAAAGATAACAGATGAATTCCACAAAAATAATAATAAATAATAAATTATAAATATAACAATAACTCTTGTATGATGCCCACTTCATAGACCCCATCAAGATAAATCCAATGACTAAAACTATTTTCAAGAAAAAGTAAAGCTATACTTATACTTGTAGCTTATAAAATCAATGTGCATTTTTTTTTCCTCCAACGAATTTAATTTCATATCCCTGCCTCTTTTCCTAGGCTAGCCATAAGGGGTATGGATTCAATCTCGACTCACGTGTATTCAAGGGTTTTATGATGTCTTCTTTTATCTTTTGAATCATGGTAGTAAGGACATTCATACCCCTGCCGACACAGTCTAAAGGGTTTCGGGCATTCTTCAGTCTTATAATATTCGCGAACAAATGCAAGATCTGCAATAAAAACCAAAAATTAATCTCACGTACAGATGCTACATTTCTAATAGGAGTATTGTAACAAGACTCATACCCATACACATGCTACATTGTGTCAATGGTAAGCTTGCCTCTGCTTAACCCTTAACGCCTGTACCCCGTGTGGGTTGACATCGATGACGTGTTAGTTTGCCAATGGCCTAACATTCATATGAAACAATATCAATATGTCCGATAATCCATGGGGTCGTTGGCGCTAGGCAAAGACCAATGGGCCACCATAAGTTGGCCTAGGACCATTCCAAATACGATATTATTAGTATTGTAACAATAATCCATTAAATAAAGTTAGCTTAGAAATATATTCCAATACAATAGAGCGAGACTTAAATATCGTTGCGTTTTCACTTTATTCGACTTTTTTCTTTACGTAACCGAAGCTTATCAGCACGTATTTATTTCTGTTATCTAGGCAAAAGTTGTTTTACTTTCGAGCAGGATATTTCGGACCCAAAGTTTATTCGCGGATTTCCAAAGCCACTATAACATAACGAAAATTTTTTCCCAATAATTAGAAAAAGAATAGAAATTACTTTAGTTTGTACCATTAAGATTGGCTATTCCACCTAAAAAAAATCACCCAAAATAGGTTGGTTTATATTTTTATTTTTTAATTAATAAAGGATTGGTCTACTCAATTGGTATAGGACTATTGCACGCAAATTACGATTTTTGTTTATAGTTTTTCCGAGAAACGACAGGAGACAGAAATATACCAAATTATCATATTCATGACAAAACTGTAACAAAATTGAAAAACGCCATATACCTAGGTAGTCCAGTCTGAGGTTACCTGGAAAGTTTTCCGGGAGTATTGAAAATTGGTGATTTTATAGATTTCGATGTGCTCTACGAATTTCAACTCTGCCACCTCGTATCTTTGCCGCTCGCGTCGCCATTATGAAAAAATGGCGCCTAAAAACAGTTTTTTTGACAATATCTCTTTTCTGACTCATTTTACGATAAAAATACCTATATAGCAAATTAAACTAGAGAAAATTTCCTATCATTTATGTCCTATCCCTTTTTTTTTTTGTAAAATCAATAGTTTTAGCGTACGAGCGCCGCAAATTCTCCTTCAACATTCGTTCGGGCCAAAAACTCATTTCCACATCACTATGAGGTAAAGTGGCGCGTTTTTTTAATATTATTTTATCCCCAGTAGATCTAATTCACATGCAGTACACTATTCATGGCCGTAGCCGGAAGAGGGGTCCAGGGGGTCTGGACCCCCCGAAATATTTTCAGCGTTCACTAGACAGAATGTAGTTTTAAATATATTATTGTCATTACCTCACCTCCGGTGACCTTTAAGAATTAAAAAAAAATATATATATATATATACAAACCAACCGATTTTGGGTGATTTTTATTGGGTGGGATAGCCAATCTTAATGGTACAAACTAAAGTAATTTCTATTATTTTTCTAATTATTGGGAAAATATATTCGTTATATTATTGTGGTTTTGGAAATCCGCGAATAAACTTTGGGGCCGAAATATCCTGCTCAAAAGTAAACCAACTTTTGCCTAGATAACAGAAACAAATACGTGCTGATAAGCTTCGGTTAGGTAAAGAAAAAAGTCGAATAAAGTGAAAACGCAACGATATTTAAGTCTCGCTCTATTGTATTGGAATATATTTCTAAGCTAACTTTATTTAATGGATTATTGTTACAATACTAATAATATCGTATTTGGAATGGCCCGAGGCCAACTTATGGTGGCCCATTGGTCTTTGCCTAGCGCCAACGGCCCCATGGATTATCGGACCTTTTGATATTTATTGTTTCATATGAATTTTAGGCCATTGGAAAACTAACACGTCATCGATGTCACCCACACGGGGTACAGGCGATAAGGGTTAAGCAGAGGCAAGCTTACCATTGACACAATGTAGCATGTCTATCTGACGTCACAGGTGGTGAGGTAATCACAATAATATGTTTAAAACTACATTCTGTCTAGTGAACGCAGAAAATATTTCGGGGGGGGGGGGTCCAGACTCCCTGGACCCCTCTTCCGGCTACGGCCATGAATAGTGTATTGGATGTGATTTAGATCTACTGGGGATAAAACAATAAAAGAAACGCGCCACTTTACGTCATAGTGATGTGGAAATGAGTTTTTGGCCAGAACGAATGTTGAAGGAGACTTTGCGGCGCTCGAATGCTAAAACTATTGATTTTACAAAAAAAAAAAAAGGTTAGACATAAAAGATAGGAAATTTTCTCTAGTGTAATTTGCTATATAGGTATTTTTATCGTAAAATGAGTCGGAAAGGAGATATTGTCAAGAAACGGTTTTTAGACGCCATTTTACCAAAATTACGAGGTGGTTAAGTTGAAACTCGTAAAGAGCACATCGAAATCTATAAAATCACCATTTTTCAAAACTCCCGGAAAACTTTCCAGGTAAAACTATCAAATGACTGGAGTACTGTAATAAGGTACCAACGGCCATACCAAGTTCAATCCACCAGGACAGAGCCTGTTCCAAACTGCGGCAAACTTGGTAGTGTGCACAGCGTTCACAGGGGAATATGGACATGATAACGTGCTGAGACCATGCCAGTCAGTCTGAGTGCGTGTCGAGTCCTGGTCACCTCCGAAATAATCCTGTGACTTTACTATGTTCCCAAAGTGGTGCGGAATCCACCATGATTAGGAAGTCCAGCCTGTCAGTCAACTCCCGTTCTCCCCGAGGTGAAGGAGTCTGCTCATAGGGTGTGTAAAGTCAATAAACAGACTCACTCCCCCCAGCAGGCTGACAGGGTTGGAAAGCAAACAAAAACAACCTTATTATAATGTGTATGAAAGCGTACTTCCAAACGTTTCGTGAACGTCAGCTGCTTGCCGTCTTCAACAGCCAGGGAAATCCGAATTTCTGAGCATGTTCTAAGACAATCAAACCATACAGTACGTTTGGAGAATACTACAGTACTATTTACAACTGTTTCATACATACTACCAACGGTTGCACAGGGAGGCTACAGAAATCTACAGGCACCCACGGAAATTCACATTAAATTCACTTTAACGTAAATAAATAAGGACTTTTGTTTTTTCTATTACTAAGCCAACCTAGCGGAGTTAGGGCTATAAAGCCATTTCTTACACTGAACTAGGAAGGCCCGGGACCGCCTGCTTTACATGGCCTCCGAAGCATGGCCAGAACATGTAGCCAGCGTGTGACTCGAACCAACAACTTTTCGGGGGAAAGTCAGAGTCCGTGCCACTACGCTACATGTCTTGACTTAAGTTAAAGTAAGTAAATAGAAAAATAACAGACTATGGGTAATCCAGCTCTGAAAGAGACTACAACAAAGGGAATGGCGCCATCATTCGCAAATCAGGTTGATATAGCAGAGCCAATCAGAGGCCCCACGTGCAACCCCCACCGGTATGGTGTAAATATCATCCGGGAACAGACCTATTGTGCCCGCAAATGATAATAAAACACGACGTGTAGAGTCTTTTGTGCCACCTACGCCCAGAACAGAATTTGTCAAAAAACTTTTTTATACATAGGGCCACTTAAATACAATAAACTTTCTCTAGAACTTCATGGTGCACCTACACTCAAAATATTTCAAAATAAGGTGTAACAAGCACTAATGTAAAAAGACCCAGCACTTTGGAATTTCTAAGAACATCTTTTTGGTTTTATAAACTCGTACTGTTACCTACACCATCTGTATACCTAATGCATCTGTTTAACCTATTTTAATACGTACTTATACACCTACACTTAATATCTTAACTTTTTATATTGCTTTATGCCTTTATGCACCTTGCTGCCTCCACGTGCAAAATGACTGCACAATGGCAAGGGACCCAGAGACAAAAAAAAAATTCTATTTCTACTTATGTAACTGAATTTATTTTGGGAATACGCTATTATTATTATTATTATTATTATTATTATTGCTGATGACATTGCTATAGTAATAGTAAGTGACAGAGCAGAAGAAGCATCAAAAGAAATGAACAAAACAAAAAGAAAACTACAGAAACCAACACACGATGTGGGTGTCACGATTAACAGCAATAAAACGAAAAAAACAGGGGACCGGTTTATAAGAGGAAAAAATTTATTTTGCACACTCATTACTGTCTTCACCAAACAAACTCAAAACTGTGACTGTGTTGAAGAAATAGAGATTAAGGAGAAGCATAAATACCTTGGGTTAGTATTGGACAGTAGACTAACATGGCAGAATAAAATTGATTGCATATACAAAAAAATGAGGTCAGGATGTTGTGCTATACAAATATTAAAATATTGCCTTCCGCTGAAAACCCTAAAAATGATTTACCATGCATTAATAGAATCGGTATTAAATTATGGAACACAAACTTGGGGGAGGGATAGCAACAGCTATTTCACAAAAATACAAAATAAAATAGTAAAAAAAATGCTATCTAATCCAACAAATTAAACAAAAAAATTATAACTATAGACGAAAAATACAGACTTCTAGAAATACAGCCAATAGGAAAATTGTACAAATATCTTATAATCAAGAATAACTATTTTAAGTATTTAAGCAAAATTGTTGGAAACACACAGAGTAAGAGGCAACTGAGAAATGAAGACACATTGAGACATAATATTCCGCGATTGCGGAGCGAGGAATATTTCGTCAAAAATACACGACCCTTTCTTATTTAAAAAAAAAATATTTTGAAATCCCTCTTAAGAGGATATAATACGTAGGAAAAATTTCGGACAGACCACAGATGAAAATATGAAGAAAAAAAACGAAATATTTTTCTTCACTATTTAAGTTTCTAGTTTAAATTAAATGTATATTATTTAAAAATGATAGAGGCAATATAAAAATATTTAACAAAAACATTAATAATGTTCTGCTAATAAATAGTTAATTCTAGTGACACTATCTGGCAAAACAAAGATGACCCTGAGCCAACGGCTCACGGCTGTAAAGTGTAAACTGTAAAGGTAGGGGAGGCATCACCCCCTGCTGCTTCGCTGAATGGTCTTTATACCTGCGACCCGCAGGCTGCTAGACCCAGCCCAAGGAAGTAGGAACTCGGAAGATTTTATTCGAATCTCAGGATTGATTTTTGCTCCAGCAGTGGCGGGTGCACTGTTTCATACTACCAGTGGCGACTAAGTCATAATAACCAACTTTCTAAAATTTGTTGTTGCCTATTTTCGATAGACGTACTCAGCTAGATTGCTATACATTGGCGTAGTTAGGGGGGCATAGCGACCCCCAGGTACTTGTCAAGCCCCCCCCCCCCCCCAGGATGTTTGAGTAAATATAACAATTTAAAAAACTTAATAAATAAATAAACGAATAATTAAAAATCCGAAAAAAAAATTATCAGAGCATATCAATAACGTTTAAAAAATCACTGTAGCGCAAATATTCGACCATTTTAATGCATTGTGTTGGCTATTTTCCATTCGAAAACGAAGTCAAGTATGTAGAGTATCGAGTGTACTTTGACATGCCTTCTAACAGTGGTTTTTCGTTGCCTTCTGCATTTTTATGCCGTTGACTCTTCATTGAGTTCATTCACCTTCGGGGCCAACCCCATGACAAATGAGTACCTTAGTAGTGGTTGCTTCTTTAGTGGCGGCAACTATTCGCCCCGTCACAAAGTCTACGTCGGGTTCTAGTGGCTTTCCCTAGACAAGCCTGCACCACCAGACTTGTTACCACACCCTCTGATTATGCCGCTGCTTGGTCGGGGACGGCTTATGCGTTATATTCGCTATCTGCCACCTGTGACCCCACTAGTAGCCTGCAGCTCAGCCCTAGCACTAATAGACTATAAACAAATGAACTAAATAGAATAAATACAATTTACGAGGCAGTACGATAGGTTACAGAGAAATTAATTCAAAACAACATGACAGTAGGTACTATGCGTGGAACATTAGGCCACAACAAAGTAACTTACAATAAAAAGACGCCAGATGGGCGAAAGGGCGATGTGCAAGACTGTGGCAACCACCGACCTATAAAACTGCACTGCCATGCAATGAGGTGGATGGAAAGGGTGGTTGAGAGAAGACTCAGAGTTCTAATAAATGAGACCATCTCCAAAAACCAACTAGGATTCATGCCAGGTCGAGGAACTACAGATGGAATATACGACACATTGCAAGGACTCTGCTAGAAAAACATCGAGAAAAGAAAAAACCTGTTCATTGTGTTCGTGGACGTGGAAAAAGCCTATGATAGAATACCGAGAAGTTTAATCTGGGATGTGTTGGAAGAGAGACGAGTTCCGCAAAGCTATATAAGGCTAATAAAGAATATGTACGAGTGCGTAGTGCGGCAGGGGTCAACCTTGAACCGCTGTTGTTCGTTCTCATAATGGACGTAGTGACCAGGCAGATGCAAGGGCAAGCGCCAGAAAGCCTTCTCTTCGTTGATGATATCCTCCTGGTAGGAGACTCGCGAGAAGATGTCGAGAGTACTCTCAGACTGTGGGTGGAAACGGTGGAGCGCCAGGGGCTTAAAGTGAATCGCAAGAAAACAGAGTACATGGAATGCATAAGCCAGGAACCTGGATCGATAAAAGTAGATAACCAAAACCTAGAGAAGGCCAAGACATTCAAATATCTACGAGCAACGTTACGCGAGAATGGCGGCTGTGAAGACGATGTAAAAGTACGGGTAACCTCAGGTTGGGCCAAGTGGCGAGATATGGCGGAGATCTTGAAGGATAGGAGAATGCCGAAAAATTCAAATCAAATTCCGCATATACGTACAAGCAAGCGGTGAGACCGTGTATGACCTACCGAGCGGAGTGCTGGCCATTGCGGAGGAGAAAGAGCAATTGCTGCATGTGGCTGGGATACGCATGTTGCGTTAATATCTGGGTTACAAATTAACAGGCAGGAGGAGAAACGAGGGCATCCGGGCGGAGATGCAAGTAGCACCGATCACCGATAAAGTCAGGGAACGAAGACTGGCGTGGTGGGGCCATACGTTAAGAAGAGAAGATGGACACCTGCTACAACGTGTAAGGGACTGCACGGTAGAGGGCCCAAGACCTATAGGACGACCGAGGATGTCCCTTGTAACGAAAGTGAGAGAGGACCTCAGAACCTTCGGTCTCTCGCCGGATATGATTGATTCCAAAAACCGAAACACCTGGAAGAATAAGATCCGTGCCACTGACCCCGTGGGAGGGATGAGGCGCCGTAAAAAAAAAAAGGCCTGCATGGGTGTAAGCGACAAAAATAAATTTTTGATATAATGCAAACATGCTTTCCAATTTGTAAATTAGTAGATAGACAATGTGTAATTTCATAGTAAATAATTTCCTCATGGATAAATTTCGGATGCCTAAGGGGGGGGGGACATCTATATATTGACAACCCCTTAAAACTCAATTGCATATTCTGGAACGAACAGACCATTACATTGTAACAGTAGTAACAATGACACGGCACGCAATGTATTGGAGCGTGATTTTTCCATAATATCTTCAAAAAATAATTTTTTGCACAGAAGCAAATATTTTTAGGAAAGCAACCTGTTTGGCTTTGTTACTCTATTGAACACCTAAAACATACCTGAGGGTAGAATTCATCGACAGAAAGATTCCACTGAATTTTTTTTTTTTTACCCCCAGAAGCAAACTACCAAGGGGCAAGCGACCCACTGCATTTTGTTAACATTAATAACGTTTTTGAGAATAACCCCCCCAAATAAAGTTAGCCCAAAATAGAAATGAAAATCATCTCGAGGTATGATTTTTGTAAGCCTACGTGCCAAATTTCACCAAAATCGACGGAATAGTTTGCCCGGAAATCGACAGATAGCCAGACATTTCGTAAAACCCACTTTTTGGGTTCCTGGGACATCAAAACGCTTAAATCCGCTGAAATGTTGACCGTCACAAAGCTTTCCTTATACTACGTATAAATTGGAAAGCAAAAATTAAAATGCACGGTCATAGCCTAATATTTAACATACAGAATCATATTTTTTGGCTTGCCTCACTGTGCCCCACAAAAGGCCGCGTGTTAATACCCAAGACTGCGGTGAAGTTCAAGGAAGTAAAATCAGACCATTACTGTTTGTTCTCTTTATCAATGACCTGTTCTTGCTGGAATGTGTTAAGCATTTCTTTGCTGATATGCTAATCTACTTGGCGGGAAAAAACCTAGTAGAATTAACTTCGAAGATGAATGCGGAACTGAATTTCATTACTAGATGGTGTTTAATATTAAAAATCGAAGGCGATGGTTATTAGTTCGAGAGCTATGGAGTGTTTGGAAAAGTTGGTTCTTGGTGGTGATAGAATGGGTCAAATCCTTCAAGTATCTTGGAATACTCATTGATTCTCGCCTTACCTTAAATTTGAACTATGAGACGGTCACAAGTAAAACAAAATGCAAAATGTCGCTCCTTCGTAAGGTGTAATTCCTTCTACCATGTACCACTAAAGTCACTTTGTTCAACTCCTTAATTCGGCCGCACTACAGCTACTGTATAACAGTGTTTTATCCGGCAAACTGCTCCGTGCTTGACGCTCTACAGAAGCTATGCCTATGCGTATTATCCTAAATAAACCTAGAGATGCCAGAAGGAACCGGGATGCAGAGGTGGCAGTCATGAGTCGAGGAATCTATTTTCTTCGAAGGCATGACATTTGTTTAAAATAGCCAAGGGTTTGCTTCCATCATATTTAAATTCCCTTGTCCACTCGGACGTCCATCAACACGCTACAAGATATTTTACAGGATTTGCACAAGTTTCGGCCACTGGCTCATACCCAAAGTAATTTTTTTGCAAATGGTGTAGTATACAATCGACTGAATCAAGCTATACGTGAGTGTGGAACAGTGTAGTCTTTTAAAAAGAAGGTAGGCGAAGAGCCGAAGAAGGTCGAGTGTATAACTTGAGCTGCAGTACAGCGGGAGCAGACATTTATTCGAGACATTAGGACCGAATTCAAATCAGCCTTTTGCTACCAAGCAACAACACAACAACCTGGCACGATTAGTAATTTCATGGTTTGAAATGCCACAGAACACTTTTTTAAATTCATTTTACTCTTCTTGTTGTACTCCGTTTTAGTCTTTCGTTTTGCCATGATGCTCACAACAGTAATTTAATCAAAATCGAACTTACAATTCACAGAACAAGATAATATTTGATTCAATTCACGCACAAAAAGTATTTGTTTATTATTTACATTCGTGGCAGTATACTCGTTCACATTCGTGGCAGCAACAAGAGCGCTGCAAATGCGGCGGAATATCTCGGAACTACTGCGATACATTTTGGGGTGCAAAATATTATTTGGTTTCAGGTCCAATTGTAAACAAAAATAACAAATTTTTAAATATCATGGTTTTTATGGCAAAATCGTGGAAAATAGCACACTAATAATGTAGATATAGACCATTAGCTAATATTAACATGCAAAACATCTCTCTTCCACTGAAGGTAAGATTGCATTTTCCAGAACCCTTTCTGAATATTGCGCTATTTTGTAATTTTTTAATAAAATTCTGAGCCTTAAAATTAAAATTCCATCGCATGGAAAATCTATATTGATGTTTCATGCTTCCAAGGAAGAGTGGCCGTTACAATTAACATAATTCTGGTGGGTCAAAACTCCAGAACCAAAGAGGTCTGAACAGCGATTTCGATAGCATATCCTCTTAAGGGTCTCCGAGTTAATAAAATTAGCGACAGTCTTTTTTTATTCAGAAATTATGTATTTTTTACAAATTTTTCGTATCACTTAGTTGAGCAACGAGATAATTATCATTTAATTTCGACCAACATACAATTTATAAAATATTTGGAAATCTTTAACTAAAATAAGGCACAAGAGTTCTGATTGAGTGAGCTATGCCGGTGCGGCCAAAAGGAATAATTCTAAATATTGAGTTAGGTGGGAAACCATTAAGCGAATTTCTGTCACCTATTGTAATAACGGCTATCATGGTATTATTATTACAATAGGTGACTGAAATTCGCTTAATGGTTTCCCACCTAACTCAATATTTAGAATTATTCCTTTTGGCCGCACCGGCATAGCTCACTCAATCAGAACTCTTGTGCCTTATTTTAGTTAAAGATTTCCAAATATTTTATAAATTGTATGTTGGTCGAAATTAAATGATAATTATCTCGTTGCTCAACTAAGTCATACGAAAAATTTGTAAAAAATACATAATTTCTGAATAAAAAAAGACTGTCGCTAATAATAATACCATGATAGCCGTTAGCCGGCCGCCATACCAAGTTGAATCCAGCGGACCCGAGCAGGTTCAAAGCTGCAGATAACTTGGTTGTGTGCACAGTGCCGGTAGGGAAACATGGTAGGACTTGTCCTGGTCACCTCCGAACTAATCATGTGACTTCACTGTGTTTCCCAAGTGGTTCGGAATCCGCTATAATCTGGAGGTCCACTGTCCTATGGGCTGGCATAGTCGGGGTCGCTCTATGGGCCCAAATTTGAGACCTAAGTCGTTATTAACCCGACGAACACTACTACTACTACTATGATAGCCGTTATGTGCTCACCTTTCCACTTGGGGTCTTCATCCATTAATTGACTCTCCTCGTCAAGAACATTGCGATTTCTTACTGTGCCATTAGAATTGCCATCGGCACTCTCGTGTGCTTGAAAATCCATAGAAGTCCTCAATTCGCAATATGTATGGGCAAACGGGCAATGCCGCCCAAATTTGACACAAAATCCTCGCGTGTCCGTGTCATACAGGCACATACAAGTCTTATAATACCGTGGGTGAAACCGGCGCTCTGTATCACCAGCAATCCTATGAAGGAACGGGCAACTGAAACAGAACAGACACATAGCATGACATTTCAGGACGTTATATGTATGAAAGAGCTACTGTTTTGAGTGTCAACACAAATACCAAATTGAAATAGGTATAAAACAGTATTACAAAGAATTCACGTCAATACGTTAAATAAATATGGCCAAGGCAGCAATGCATTTGGAGTTTGAAACTACTCCTGGACTCGGTGCCATTTGCCGGAAAGGGTTAGCTGTAACAGCCGTTCCTTATTAGCCACAAATGAAACCAAAGACATATTGATCAATACTTCAGGTTCATTGAAAAGTTATTAAGTTGTTAATTTCGGTTTGATAGCTGTACAGAATTCAAGGTAAAATTACAATTCTTGGTACAGTATTATGTCATAATTAAAATACACGGCCGGTTTCGTCAGGCAAGAAAATAAGCAAAACGAACAGGCTACCACTATGCCATCGAAGCCCATAAAGTTACATGACATTTGCATTTAGCAGCATAACTTATGATTTCCACCGTAAAAAATATTTCAGGTAAAGGTTAGCTAAGCTACCCCGCGATACAATCTGATGACAATACACATAGAGGACGGGAAACGTCCCATTGGAAAGATAATTTATATTTAAAGCAGGGTAGCTTAACTCACTTTTACCTTATTTCAAATTGGTAATAAAAGACTACAAAACACAGCTATATTTCACGGTAAGAGGCATGTTTGCGATGTGAACGAAGCAAAGTGTATGTATTAGGTTCGGTTCAAAATAATTTGGCTGTACTTACTCATCTCCGTCAGGACAAATGCCCGTTGTTTCATCATATTTGGAACAATATTTATCAGCGCTGTATTTATAAGATCCATCAATTTTTAATTCGGGTTTACGGCGTCGGTGGAATGGGAAATGCCAATCAAAACATGTATATGGTGCATGTTCCCCGCATTTGTGCTTACGGTAAAGCTCACATTCATTAACACGGAATGTGTTTATGTACCTGCAAAGAAAAATGCATGACTTACATCATTATCTTCTAAAATTATTGTAGATTCATTTAGACATACAATTTGACGTTGATATATGCTTACTTGTCACGATTTTTTCGGACTTCGGCGTCAACTTGGGGTTTGGATAACAAAGGCATTTTGACTTTTGACTTTTTGAGAGACTGGATCAATGGAAATTGGAAAATGCCAAAATGGCTGCCTAGTGCCGATGGCGGGATGAGACTGCATACAACAAAATAAGTTCCTGATCATTCTTAAAATTATTTCTAATCTTTTAAATATCTCCAGATTGCTCATATTATAAGAAATTAAAAATTATGATATTAATTTTTTATAACATTTTAATGTCTTTTTTTTTACAATTTTTAGTATAAAGTATCATAACCGAATGGACTAGTATTTATAGCATTTCTCAAGATGGCGGACCTTTGCCTCACTGTGATTGGAAGATCAATTCCCAATGCCCACGTGACATAGCTCACTTCTTATTTAATTTCATCGATTTCATGATGGAATGGCGGGCGTTTTCTAACATTTTGAAAACTTTGAAACCTTTGAAATTGCATTAGCGTAGTAAATAATCGTGTTTGGGGATCTCTAGTTGTGGCTTTAGAGTAAGAGACGTATTCCTGATTCCAAATAATAATATTGTTCTGGATTTTAGCAATCGTGAATCTACCACATTGGCTTTACTACCATTATTATTAATTAAATTAATTATTAATAGACCTATATTGAAATATATACGCACTAATCTGAATTAATTAAAGAAATGGATTTGAATGGAAATATAGCAATATGCAACATAGCAAGTTACAATCATGTGAGTTGCCTAAATTAACTTCCAATAATATGTAGCTTCTAGCTTGTAACATTTGTCTGTAGTGCTGTTAGGGACCACTAATGGTTACTGTGTTGGGATCATTTATTTCATTCCATTATGGGTTCAAGAATTGAAATTGAAACAGGAAGCTTACCAATTGAATAGGCTTAGGTTCACTGACAGTATTATGCCAATGGACGTAGCTATATTAATAGCTCTTTTGCAGAACATGGGTATCTGCGACTTCCATACATTAAAATCAAGTGAAATCAAAAATTTCGACCGTTAATAAGCATTCCTTATACTACGTATACATAGGGAAGCAAAAGAAGGTCCTGTTAATGTCAATTCGTCTTGGTTTCATTAAAGGTTAAAAGACTTGCTGTTCCCTCCAGATTAGAGCCCCGAACGCGGAGAGTGATTGTGTGAAGCTGTTGGGCTTAATAGTGGACTCAAGTTAAATTGGACTGCTTACTCATAGCATTTTTGAAATAAAAATGTCAAAAGTACCAAAAAGTATCTGCTAATGGCATATCATGCTCCTTTCCATAGACACATTAATTATGGCTTACTTCTATGGGGTCATTCTCCAAGGGTGGTTAATTTTCTTCTATTGCAGAAGAAGGCTGTCAGGATTGTGGTGTCCCCAGCAGTCTTGCTATTAAAAAAAATTCAGGATTCAAGCCCGTTGTCACGAGGAGGATGAAGGAATGTCCACTCCACAGCATGGATGAGTTCAGGGAACTGGGATACATAACTCATTAAACATGACAGAGCTTTCAGCAATGCGTACATGAGGGAGCTGCCGGCCATTTTTTCATATACTGTAAGTTATAATGAGAAAAAGGTTTGAGATAAACTGGAACATTCCAACTACAAACTATAATACCTATTATATATTGACACTTCACTGATTCACCGCTAATACCAGAGTACTTAAGTTCTTAATGAAGGGCGGTAGGCAGATAATATAGTTTTTTTGACGAACCCTATAAATAGTAAAAGTGGGTCAACTCGCCACGACGGCCTGATAAGAACGTTTAACTGAGCTGAACCATTTTCTATGTCTGCATCATGTAGTCTTTACATGAATTAGGCTGAGATGCGAATGCTAACAACTAAAAACCCAGTCAAATAACTTTAGTGGAGTGAGGCATCGGCATGACACAGTCATAATTTTTTATGATTTAAAATTCGGCATGACGTGGACCTATTCAAATGGAAAATATTTTGAATTGCTACTTTTGTATTAGCAATACTTCCTGAATCACATAACCACCAGTTCCTACCCACAACTCAATTTTGGAAGCTAAATATGAGATTCAGGAGTAGCAATGTAATGCTAACGAATTTGATTTTAGTTTAGCTTATCTTTTTATTGCGAAAAAAAATAGAATCGAGACAATAGATATGTTGTTTCCACGAAAACATTAATTTGAAGGCCCAATAGTTTGACAAATTCATCTATGCTGGTTATATAGTATTTCTCTCTCTCTTGGCTTGTAGATCACCTTTTATTCAGCCTTACATAATTTGAATTGTTATAGGTCTTAAAAGTTCTAGCAACCGACCACGCATTAGATTCTACTCGCCACTATTCGCAAGGGGAGAGTCCGAAACTAATACCTGCTAACCTATTCAGCATTGAATTAAACGCTTCAAATCAGCAACATAGTAGTTCATTACTGTGACGTCAGGTTAAATGGAATAAGAAGGAGAAGCTCCTTCAATCGTACCTGATTTTCGTAAGTTAGTTTAATAATTATTTTATGTTTTACGCAGAAACAAATGTAACCTGACCTAGAATGTGTCTTAACATCATGAGTGGGCAACTTACCCAATCTTATTAAGAATGGTAAATTCACATTATATTGTTGTATTAAATGGTGTATATAACACTAACATTAAATTAACTTTGGTTGAAGAGATAACCCCCACGAAATTAGAGGATATAGAAAAGCTGAGCTTGACGGGATTCGAGCCCATGATCTACGCCTAGCCGGAGCGTCGTCTTAACCGCTGGACCAGAAGCCCCGACAAGAACAGTTGATGTACTTATATGCTCGAATTGACATGATTCGTATTGTCAGTCAGGTTAGCACAGCTACCGAACTAGTCTGTGAGCTTCCTTAATGCTATAAAGGCAATGCTTTACATATTATATTGAAGTATTATATGGTTTATATAACACTGGTCTTAATTTAACTTTGTGTTAACCTGGATAACATTACGAATCATGTCAATACGAGGTTATAACTTGAAGGTATACATCAGTTACTGTTCTTGTGCGGTCTTACGTTCTTGTGCAGTTAAGACGACTCCCTGGTTAGGCGTAGATCATGTGTTCGAATCCCGTCAAGCCCAGTTTTTTTATATCCTCTAATTTTGGTGAACTTCACATTTTTAATCACATGTTAAGACTTTATAAAATTGCCATAGTATGCCCGCAGGTAGCCTATATGCCATAAGTGAGTACCAACGGCCACCAGGTTCCCCACTCTCCCTGTCGATATCTATAAGAACCCTGCAACGTTTCGGAAAAAGGGAGATAGCAAACTCTTTAACTGGACAAGCATAGCATCTGAATTTGAAACCCCGAGCCGGTCCAGGAGGCATAATTTGCATTGGATTTGGCTTTATGTTATGTGTCATATTGTCTCGCCAATTAGTGACTGGACGTCATACCATGAAATTTGTCCTTACTACGTTTACTATACATGCGTACAATGGTTATTATTGCTATATATTTATGTATTATTATAATTTTCAGGATGTTTCAATGTTGGTGATATTTGAGAAGGATCTGTAGAATCAGGAGGACCCATTACGCCATCCTGCACTTCAGTTTATTCAGGAGAAGCTGCGAGAAAAGTTGTATGTGCTGAAAAGGACTGGCACTTGTTAAAATTCAGACCATCATTGTTATATATTTAAAATTAAATAACTAAGTCTGGAATGTAGAAACACACAGTTCATAAATTTTGCAATTGTACGAAGAAACCATCAATCGCAATTTTGTGCACGGGTTATACATACCTAATTTTATTGCTTTTATACCCAGAAATAAGAAAAGAATTTTGTTTCATTTCTTATTTCTGGGTATAAAAGCAATAAAATTAGGTATGTATAACCCGTGCACATTGTTCTTAATTTGCTGTTATATGTAAAAAATGGAAAAATTCCAATAAATGAAAATATATATATAAGAAGTGGACGTAGAGATAATTTATCTTATATGATTATGATGATTTTTAATATTTTCATCCGTTGATGGAAAAACTCGTAATCATGTCAGTTATCATTCATAATTTTCAGCTCTATGGTTTCCAAGAAAATAATGTACTAGGCCTACTGCCTGAAAACATTTCCAGGCTTTTTTCTACTCATTGCTAAGCAACTCCGGGAAAATATCACAATCCATAATTTTTAAGACCGCCATTAATTATACGCGAAAGTAAATAATGCTATGTACAAATTCTTAAGAGTGTACGACCCGTGGGAAATTGACAGTCCAAAATTTAATAGGCCTACTTATCTTTTATTTAATTCATAATAATAACCTTTATTTTCATTATATAAATGTAATGGGATAACTAAGCAAGTTATTAAAATATTAGTTCATTTAAGTAATTGTAGAAGACTACTTTAAGCATAATATACGATAATAGGGTATTATTAATTTTTTGTTTGTAGTTTTTTCATGTTATCTATTTTATGAGAAATTTTAGCCCTCAATAAATTTTATGAAAAAGCTACAGTAGTTACCAATGAAGTAGTCTTCTGCAACTTAAAGAACCGGTCTGAGTTTACTCGAAAATGCTTTCCAATTTATCAAAATTTGTAGATAGAGAAAATGAGTAATTTCATAGTAAATAATTTTCCTATGGTTAAATTTCCGATGTGCCGGGG
Organism: Psococerastis gibbosa; assembly: GCA_963971405.1. Classification (NCBI taxonomy): domain Eukaryota; kingdom Metazoa; phylum Arthropoda; class Insecta; order Psocodea; family Psocidae; genus Psococerastis; species Psococerastis gibbosa. The sequence goes on from OZ020492.1 coordinate 12,504,371, forward strand.
GGGGATTGTCCACCTGACGTCACTGGAGGTGAGTTAAATTCTAGATAGGTCCGACCAACACATTAACACAGAGCAATACTGGCAGGGCACGCAATGCGTTTGAGCGTGAATTTTCTATAATTTAAAAAAAAAAAAAAAAATGTTTTGTACAAAACCAAATACTTTTCTGGGAAAGCAACCTGTCCGATTTCTTTACTCAACACCTAAAACATACCTGAAGGTAGAAATCATCGATAGATAGGTTTCGCAGAAAAATTATTTTTTAGTCATTTTTCATTAAAATTTAGTTTTTTTTTACCCCCAGAAGCAAACTATCAAGGGGCAAGCGACCCCCCGCATTTTATCAATATTAATAGCAACTACAATACATGTGAATTTAATAGAAATCGTTGGAGCCGTTTTTGGGAGATAATTTTTTTTAGAGGTTTTTTTGGAGTTTTTTGAGAATAAAACCCCCCCAAATTGAGTTAGCCCCAAATAAAAAAAACTATCCCGAGGTTTAATAATTTTTGTGAACCTACATGCCGAATTTCATCAAAATCGACCGGGTAGTTTGCCCGGAAATCGACGCACAGACAGACATTTCGTAAAAAACACTTTTTTGGGTTCCTGGCACCTTAAAACGTGTAAAATTGTTGAAATCTCGGAATCGAAAATTTCGGCCGTCACAAAGCTTTCCTTATACTAGCCTACGTATAAATTGGAAAGCAATGAACATAATTTTTAATAACTTGAGAGTTAATTAAATAAAAAATTAGGACCGTATTAAATTTCGGGCTGCCAATTTCCTGCGGGACGTTAGGACGTAGGCTATACTCAGTAAAGCAAATATTTTCGATACGTGATCGCAATTTTTTAAACATACCTACTTGTTTACACTTGGTTACAATATATATAGTATTTCAATGGGTTTCAACTTATTAAAGTTTAGACTAAAACCCTCATAAATAGGTTTCCTGCTTTTAGTATTTAGGCTTTAGCTAGCTTCTTGGGCCCCTTTGATAGAGATACTTGATACTCCCCTAAGCAGCTGCACTTTTTCCTAGCTGGAAAAGGCAGTATGCACCTATAACTGATTAGTGAGATAATTATAGCTAGGCGATCGACACCAGGCCTACTATAAGTTGGTACATGGTCTAGCTAATAATAATATAAGTAAAAGAACAATACCTATTATAGCCTCCCAAAATTCAGTTATGCAACCTAGGCCTTTAATTCTATCATGACTAGGCTACCTACATAACCTGACTGAATTTACTATACAATTGGATACGAATATGCACCTAATGTAACTATTCGTGCCAAAAGACTCGTTAAAAAAGTTTTAAATGAGTTCAGTTGTGGAATCTAGTGGGTATAACATCTTCTGATTTAGTAAGACCAGTAAGTCTGTCGAACATTGAAAAAGGGTAAACTTCCAAGGTCTCATACAAAAAAATTCAGCACCAATTTGATATCCTATGGTAAAAACATTGTATTTGACATCCGTCTATTGCTATTTACAATAAATGTGCTATTTTTTGGCCTGCTTAATAAGCATACTTTAGTTGTATTAATTTTCACTGTTTTAAAAGACCAACAAAATTGCGCGGATCTGTTCAAACTTTAATCTGTTGACACGATAGATAAGTAGATAACCTCAAATATAGGTTAACAACCGCGTCGGTCAACAAGGCAGAAGAAAAATCAAGAAAGGTAAGTTCTAATATAGTTTTGCATACTGTGTACTACTTAAATAGAATGATTTTGTTGGCAGAGCTTAAATTAAGATATTATGCAGGTTAATTTGACAAGATTTGTATGAATTTCTTCAATTAAGGTGGGTTGTATTTCATTGTATTTATTAAAAAGACGTGGCAGTAGCTTTTTTTAAATTAAAGCGGGAAGAATGTGGAGGGGCCACGTGACAGCTAGAACCACATCTTTTTCAAAATTAAAGCGGGAAGAACAGGTATTTTAGCACTCAGATTGACACTGGATTCCCATGCTCACAATACGAACATGCCACCTCGTTTCAATTTTTGTACATAGGCCAATCAATAGCTTAATAATTTACTTGGCAATAATATCATTACTCCCTAGTTTTATATTAATTAGGCTAGGTCACTTTAATCATTTTAATGTCTTTCAATGAGCGGAAAGCGCATACCTGAAAAATATTTAATGTGCTGGCTTAACAGTACCGCATTACTCTTACTATTATCTAACTAAAGGTGTAGCTTACTTCATTGTCTTCTTTGTTTTAGGAAAGAAAAAGGAGACACTGTGGAAGCTTAATATCAACTTACAATATTAAAACATCTTCATAAAATGAATAATAATGCACTAATCCAAATCCAACTTTTTGCTACTGAGATATACATTTTCGAAGTCAACGTGGTGCCACAGAAGATGCCAACTGCAGCTGGAACAATTTGGAAATCAGCGACGATCCATTAGCCTGGATTCTTCAGGTCCATTAAAATTTTGTCTAGTTTCGAATTTGTCTTTGTTTTTCATTCAGCCGGCCCTCCTTCCGTAGATATATGCTAATGCTATTCTCGGATAAATGCGTTTCTTTAATTAGTTTACAACACAAATGACTAACGATTTACCCTGATAATGTTATAGAGGGCTATTTCAAGCATTTTTAATTTTCAGCGTGCGACTTTTCCATGAATTTTACTATGTGTTAAATTTTATGCTCCAGTAATTTTCATTAATTAAATTACAGCTCCAAAATTTAGAAATCCCTCATGATATTATGATATTAGGGTGTATGGAAGCCTTCTACACCTTTAGTCTACAATACTATACCTAAAACTGACAGAAAAAATAAAGGCAAGTATAGGTAGTGTATGTAGTGTAATACGAATAAACATAATAGTCTCCTTAGCAACTTTGTAAAACTTGCTGTCATTCATTGTTAAAAATAAGTGTAATACGAGATAATCCATAATGGAAGAACATCCGGGTTCTAATGTTCTATTATTAAAATTATAGCGTTGATGATATCTTTCAACTCAAAATAACGTACCAGCATGGAAAATACTACATTTTTACGTCCCAAATAATGCTTTTCTACATTTCCCGTCTGCTACAGTCTTTTTTGCAGTTTTTCTCAGCTGGTCGCTCACGTTTACACTTGCTTTAACATAAGTAGCCCTGATTTATGAAATTAGGCGCTACTGACTTATGGCCTTCTTTACACCAAGACCTAGATTAATAGCTGCAACGACGTTAGCGACAGTGTTGCTCACCGCCGCAATTACTTTTTCCTCCTGGATGATTCCTGAGGATTCCATGATCTTCTTTAGACATTTCCACAAGTTTTCAGCTGTATGTGTGATGCATCTATTTCTTTCGTTGCGATGTTAACGCAATGACGACAACCAACTGAAAAGAATTCAAAATAATTATGAAAACCATTGAAGTGAAAACCATTTCTGAAACGTTGGGCTCTGTGTGCACTAAGAATACAGCAATTTGCAGCCAAAATATATGACTCAACACATTAGGTATAGACCTACATAATACGTATTTCTGTAAAATTATTATAAATCGTTATTTAATCGCCCATTGAAGACAGATATTAAAATAAAGTGTAGGCCTATACGTTTTAGACCTATTATACGTATATTTTGCAGCATAACCTACATAAAAATTTAATTATTTTTTAAAAAGTTTATTATTCAGAGCTTACAGATCAGCAATCAGAAAAACGATGTGCACGTTTAATAAACTCTGCTGGAAACCATAGATTCGCTTTTGTAAAAAAAAAACTTTCCATAATGGATTTTACCATTTACCTAATTTTGAATAATCATGCATTCTTAATTTTTTAGTGCAAACGTTCAACTAGGCGTGGCTTGCTAAAATACTACATTAGGTTACATAAAAAAATTGACTTTAAAATAATACCTTTAAATTGAATCTTGGCTTTTCGCTTTCCTATCTATACGAAGGTAGTATAAGGAAAGCTTTGTGATGATTAAATTTTCGACGGATTTATACGTTTTGAGATCCCAGGTTTTTATGCAATGCCTATTTGTCCGGCGGATAAGAAAGAAAGAAAATTGTCTTTACTTTTCATGTGGGCGAATTTAATTTTGGACCTTGGAATTTGACAAAGTTTTGTACGTAGGTTCACAAAAATCATATCTCGGGACCCTTTTTGGTAAAGTCTAGTTAAGCTACTCTGCGGTTCAAAAAGTCAAACAAAAATTGGTATAAAGTGGAAGGCAAAGTTTCCATTGGTAAGGTAATTTATATTTTAAGCATAGATTGTTATATTTGCATCACATGTTCCTTCTATCAAGTTGGTCATAAGCAATTAGTGCCTATACCTGCAATGCGAACATTAGACATAAAATAGAATGTGAGTAAATAAGTACGCTTCGCCGACCTTAAATTCTGTGTTGTTGTTGAAACTCAGAAGCGCCGCGCGCTTATTTAGAATCTCCAACTTCAGATTATGGATTGTCTATAGCCTTTGGTGCTGTATACAATACAATACGATAATTATTATATTTCCATAAAAAAGTTAAGTGACATCAACAATAATATCAGGGTTACCAGATGTCCTCCTTTTTCGCCTTATTTAATAATGAAAAAAATCCTAGTTTAAATATTATTTGATCAAAATTAGTCCATTTGCTTCACTGACACGCTAGAAAGTCTTTTATACATTCGAAGTAATGGAGGGTTGGAAATCGATGACAACAAACTGTTTGATCAGTTCCGATGCCTGCAAACCTTTGTGACTTGCCAAGAAGAAGGCTTTTTTGAACAATTGATGCATTTGCAATGGATGCAATTTTTTGACTGCACCAGTGAATTAGAAAATTTTTCGGAGCTGTTAAAAATTTGTCAGTTCTTCTTCGCTATACTGGGATCCAACTCCACTCGAAAGAGTGTTTTCTCTTATAAATACTCAATGGACTGACGAGAGGAATAAACTCTTGGTTGAGTCGGTGAAGGGAATTGTAGCTGTTAAGTACAATTAATTTTAAACATTTAAATTGTACTGATTTTTACAAATATATTTCTAGCAAACCGAATTTACTGAAAGAAATATCATCAAAAATGAAATACGAATAAAAATTATGTTAGTAGATATGTAAGTCTTCAATAAATGGGAATTTTTTGCGTATGTCCTCCTTTTTCATAAAATGTCCTCCTTTCCAAAAATTTGATCTGGTAACCCTGATAATATGCTGCAGGGCTCAGCCCGTGTGCAGCTTAAATTTGGAAAAAGCTTAATCTACGTGAATGTAAGTAAGTCAGTCTTCTTTGTATTCTTAAAAACGATGCATAACAAAATTATAGGATTTTGTTAGGGGTAGCTTTACTAGACTTTTACTAGCCTATGTTACTTATTTACAGTTACGTACTTAGCTTCTTTACGCCGTATATGCCATGTACGGTTACGGTTATACTGTAGGAGCTTGTTTCACAATTTTCCTCTCAAACCTCCAGCTGCCTGAGATCTGTCCGTAACCTGTTCTCTTACAGTACTCTCTCACTTCAGAGGCTTCGACGCACCTTCTGCCTTTTGTGCTAAAGCCGTCCCAATACTCATTCCACATCACAAAGTCGCAAACCGACATGATTCTATTCTTCACAGCTTCTGCCACTATGGCATGCATATATGTACATTAAATTCAAATATAATTTTATTACAATCCGTGTAAAATATTGAATCTTTTCTCTCAGTTTTTATTGCCCTTAATAAAATTTGAAAGTCTCAATCACTTAACCAGTTAACCAACACTCATTCAAAATGAAAGGTTTGTTTATGTTTTAGTTGCGGAAAACTAGTGCCATAGACAAAAAACTAATTAGTTAGGCTAGTGCGCTACAACAATTAAAATTTACTTAAAATTCATTTTTTCTGTTAGAAATATTAAATCCTTTTAGGAAATTATTAAATTTTCAAATGCAATTTATGTTTTATAGTGAGAATAATAATAATAGTAATAAGATAATTAGGTTTAAATTATCTAATTTAGTTTCTTTTGCCACGAAAATGCCCCCCTAAAGACAGGTGCCTCTTCCAAAACAGGCATAAATGAAGTAAAAAATGTGTATTATTTTATACGTAAAAATATACGTCAATAATTCATTAGACAATAGATAATTAATAAATGTCTAGTTTGTATTTCAGAAATTGTTTTAAACTAATTTTCTAGGGAGAAAATAATGTTTTTATCAAACGATAGTCGAATGGGTCTATTGTAATGCGTACATAACAGGCTTTAAACACATTGAACGACCATACTTGATAGCTCCTTTATGCACATACTATATTTTTGCAGATAGAACCTTTTTGCACGTACTTAATGTTTTCAAACTTTTCAAAGTTTTCAAAGTTTTCAAATTGTTAGTATAGCTCGGAATGGCGGTGGTTATACTGTTATTATGAATAATAGTATATTAGACATTAACATTAACAGCTATTATTGGACTTTTAGCCCTTCATTTACATTTTATGAGAAGAGAAACTTGAAAATGCCTAAATGGCTGCCGGGTTGAGACTACATCCGTTAGACGGGGTTTCCATCAACGTCAATAGTGATAGTAAAAGTAAATATAGTTTTGACGTGGTAGCAGACATTAAAGACATAAAAAAAATGTCTGCTACCACGGCAAAAATACATTTACTATCATTATTGACGTTGGTGGAATCCCCGCCTTAAAATAAACTTGCCATCTTTTTTGAAATTATTTTTAATCTTTTCAATTTCTACATATAGCTCACATAAGAAATTAAAAATTACAACATTAGTGTTTCATAACATTCCAATATGGCGAACCTTTGCCTCGCTGTAATTGGGGGATCAATTCCCAATAGTACCGCCCATGTGATAACGCGTCACTTCATAGAATTAATTTGAATAATGTCATCGATTTCACGATGAAATAGCGGTGGTTATACTGGGGTGGCCAGATATACTCTTCTCAAGAGTATTTATACTCTTTTGTGTTCCAAATTCGACATACTCTTTCTTTTTGTGCTTTTGATGCAAATATACTCTTTTTAAATCAGATCCTAATCTTTTACAGAATTTTGCCAGAGCTATATAGGCTATAGATAGAGGAAGGACACTTCAGCTAAATACAAGTAACTTAGGTCGGAAAAAATAATAACAGTTTCATTATTCAAGTAGCTATTGCTTCACTCAACGTTTTTTAACAATAATATAAATAATATAATATAATAAAATAAAAATGTAATGGGGTGGCCGTTATGCTAATAAATATTCTTGTTATCCTACGATTTTTTGTATGAAGAAATAGGTGTACTATACCCCATCAATCAGTGAGTTAAAGATGAGAGTGTGACAATGACACAAAAAAGTTTTGAAAAATGGGGCTGAAATGGTGAGGTTTTACGCATTTTGAGAGCAATAAAGCTTATACAATACAAAGAAACAATATAATCGTGGACAAGGGGGGCTTGGGGGTCTCCCCCAGGAGATTTTTTTTGAAACATTGTCAGTGCAGTAACACTTAGATTTTAGAGGCAAAGAATATAACTGCTGTCCAAAGGGAGGGGGGAGCAATTGCCCGCAGTGCCGGTTGCTGCGTCCGCCTCTGACTGTTATTAATAGCTATTATTGGACTTTTAGCCTTTATTTGGATGAGAATAATTATTAAAAATCTGGTCAACCGTCAATGGCGGGCCCTCAATATAATGTTGGTATTATGTGAATATAAGCTTACATATTTCCCAATTTGTTTCTTTTTTTTAAAACAAAAGTCGGACTGCCAAGTACGGCTTCTTGTATCAATAATTGGAATACCACATTGTTCCCATCTGCGACTAGAGGACAGAGGTATATCCTGCAACAGCTTCCCCATAAGCTGTGAGACGGTCATGACGTCCACATGTCTTTCTGGATGCGGTTTTCCCCACTGCTCAGGCAAGCTTTTCATGGAGATGAGCTGAATTGCTACACCGGTGATGGCGAAGTGCTCCATTCCACGCACAGCATAGCGCTGCAATATGGCTACAGGCAGCTGACTAACCAACACCAGCAGGGCAGTCATACTTTGCTACATGGCCTGAGCAATTCTGAGCCCAATGTGGAATGTTGTAGTTAGTAATATGCCCCAAAGGCAGAGTTGCCCCCTCCAAAGAGGGAGAACATAGGGCCCATGGATAAATTTTCTAATTTGTCTCAGTATGAGTTCAGTACAGCTACCACTGAATCATCTCTTGTGAAACTTGCGTAGGATGATTAAGAATGTACAGCCCGTAAGAAATTGGCAGCCCGAAATTTAATACTTTTTATTTAATTAACTAAGCATGTTTTTAAGAGGATATGTCACGTAGAAAATTGGCACCCCAAAATTAAATACTTTTCATTTTTTATTTAATTGACTCAGCAAGTTATTAAAAATTTGGCTCATCTAAGCTGTAGAAGACTACTTTGTGCATCATATAATCGGGTATTTTTAATTTTTGGTTTTGTAGTTCTTCCAAAAATCCCAGAATACGCGTAATTTTAGTCCGTTCTGGTACTTATGAAAGAAATAAGGTATCAAAAATTTAATATTTCCTATTACATGATGCATGAAGCAGTCTTCTACAACTTCCATTAGCCAAATCTTTAATGACTTGCTTTGTTAATGAAGTAAGAAATAAAAAGCAAAGAAATAAAAACAACAAATTAATTGTGGGGTGCTCATTTTCTACGTAGCATATCCTCTTAAAGATTTGGCTCATCAACGTTGCAGTAGAAGACTACTTCATGCATCATATTATAAGATATTTTTAATTTTCTAAATTGTAGTTTTTTCAGAAACATGCAAATATTTTATAAACAATAATTTTTCATGGATCGTATAATCGATTTTATTTAAAAACAACAATTCCGAAAACTAAAAATACCTTATTATGTGATGCATGAATTAGTCTTCTACAACTTTGATGAGCCAAATCTTTAATAACATGCTTAGTTAATCAAATAAAAAGTATAAAATTTCAGGCTGCCAATTTCCTACGGGCTGTACAGTCTTAACGGTATACATTCTTAAATAGCATCTTCGCCTTACGGCATGTGGCACTGAAAACTGGAGTACCCGGGTCCAAAACATTAAGAATTGAAAAACACAAAACTGTATTTCATATGATACATACCGTATTTTATACTTTCGGCCTTGATTTTAAGGTAAGTAAAAATATAAATTCTTCAAAAATCACTTTATTAACCATGATAGCATGTACCTACAACTTAATATTGTCATTGAAGTTTGTTCGAGCGCTCTCTGCTGGCATGTGTGTACTCGATTGACTGTCAAGTATTGACAGCACATTGAACTAACTTACGGTTTCCATGCCTATACTATACAACAGCAGCCATCAATGGTTGCTTAAAACTAATAGGCTACAACACAATAAAATAAATAGACCGTATTGACGTACAATATTACGGGTAACGATAAACGGACTTATCATAAATACCCCACAAGCTACTGTAGGCACGGGCGGATACAACAGGGGGGGAGGGAGTAGATGCCCCACCCTTATTTAACTTGGTAAATCAATTGTAAGTAAATTTATTACTCTCTGATTTAATCGATACTACATATTTTTCCAATTTTGACCCACAAGTACCCCCCCCCCCCCCCCCAAATGAGCTGGATCCATCCCTGACTGTAGGCCTGTTTAAGTATTGTATGTAGCCTAGCATTAGTCTTATTTTTAGTTTTACCACACCTCAGATAATCTATTTTAACACTTAGGATTATGACAATAGGATGAAGCTCTATGGCATTAGAATTATCCAAAATGGGGCATCACTACAATACCGTTGTTGGAATCCTTATTTTACCGATAAACACGGTGCCCCGCCCCGGTAAGGCATAGATGGTGGGTTTCATTCTCACGAGATTTTCGGTTTAACCTGAAGAAAGCTTGTGTCTTCCATGGTTTTTACGACAAACCACAGCACAGTAGAGTTAAATAAATAAAATAAAATAAATAAACGTTTATTTGCAAACAGACAATTCCAAAACAGACAAGTCCAATAATATTTAGTTCATTATTAATAGTTCATTGATGAATATGAATGTCGTTTGTCGGTGTCGGATGTTACCAAATGAGTTTAACGGGAAGCGGACCCCCGAAATTGGGTAATTTCAATACGTCATAGTCTGTCTCATCGGTATGCTAATAGAGAGGGCCGGCCCTGCCCCCCCCCCCTGTTAATGAAGGCGCTTACAACCAATATAAATTGAAGTCCACTGCGGTTCACCAAATCAGTAATATACCATCATCTTATTCAGTGTCACTGTTGCGCCAAATTATACACCTTCGAAAACCTATCGTTACGCCACTGGCAAGTGCCTCCCCCTTTTATGAGGTCTGGGACCACCTCGTCCGCCTCTGGTTTGTACCCACGGCCCCCTATATCTTGTGCCTTGTGCCCCCCCCCAGGGGTTAATCCGGCACTGCTTGTGTGAGCTTCTGTGAGGGGGTTGTATATATCGTGTAGGGAGACGGTATAGCGTCGTCCCGGGCATTCTGGCCATTGCCGGGATGTTAGAATTTAGAGATTTTGTTTAAGTAGACTGCTTGGGCCAGTGACGCCTGTCTAGACATTTGAAGTGAACTTTATCAGCTGTAGTCGATTTTCTGCCCTCTCTCAGAAGCCCTATCACTTGTGTCAAGGACGGTGGAAGTTTTCCATTGTCATGGAGCAACTCAATAGGAGTTAGCATCCCTCTTTTTTGTAACTTATGTTACTTTGCCGTATTACACTTATATAATATATCACCTGCTGAGGTGATTTTTCAGTCACTTGTGTTTATTTAGTAAATATACTATTAACTTCATTTAAAACCGTTGTTGTGGATCAAATAACAGGATTTCCTCTTTGACGCAGTAGAACCACGTCCTGATGTGGAAGGAGGGTCTCGGTAGGGGTTTAGGAGCGTCCTCCCATGTAGCACACTTGATCGGGGATTGATTGGGGATTGGTGGTTTGCATGGGAGTTGTCTGGGGCTGGGAAAATGTGATTGGGCCAACTTTGGTTATTGATTGGGATTACAATCATTGACATGTTTATGTTGGCCCATCAATAGCATGCCATTGATTGTTACGCCAGTCAAAATCCAATCTTGGGCCAACTGAACCTTTCCGATCTTCAAATTTCAAGCCCTGGCCCGATTAATATCAACCGACCATTGGTTAATGTCTGTTTTCCCAAGGTTGGGCCAAATTCAAATAGCCGATCATCGTTTTCCCACTTCGGTCCAACATATTTTAAAGAATTATGGGCCAGACTTCTTCCGTCGAGAATGGGCCAAACAGTAAATGTCTATTGATCGTTTGCCGAGTAAGGCCCAACCAATAACATATAATGCTGGTCCTAATGACATTAACCAGACATGGGCCAATGAATTAATAACGATGGTGCATTTGCCGAGTAAGGCCCAACCAATGAGATATAATGCTGGTCCTAATGACATTAACCAGACATGGGCCAATGAATTAATAACGATGGTGCATTTGCCGAGTAAGGCCCAACCAATTAAATATAGGTCTGGCACTAATGACATTAACCAGACTAGGGCCAATTAATTAATAACGATGGTGCATTTGCCGAGTAAGACCCAACCAATAAAATATAGGTCTGGCACTAATGACATTAACCAGACTTGGGCCAATTAATTAATAACGATGGTGCATTTTCCGAGTAAGACCCAAGCAACAAAATATAGTGCTGGTCCTAATGACATTAACCAGACTTGGGCCAATTGATTAATAACGATGGTGCATTTTCCGAGTAAGACCCAACCAATAAAATATAGGTCTGGTCCTAATGACATTAACCAGACATGGGCCAATGAATTAATAACGATGGTGCATTTGCCGAGTAAGGCCCAACCAATGAGATATAATGCTGGTCCTAATGACATTAACCAGAAATGGGCCAATGAATTAATAACGATGGTGCATTTGCCGAGTAAGGCCCAATCAATTAAATATAGGTCTGGCACTAATGACATTAACCAGACTAGGGCCAATTAATTAATAACGATGGTGCATTTGCCGAGTAAGACCCAACCAATAAAATATAGGTCTGGCACTAATGACATTAACCAGACTTGGGCCAATTAATTAATAACGATGGTGCATTTTCCGAGTAAGACCCAAGCAACAAAATATAGTGCTGGTCCTAATGACATTAACCAGACTTGGGCCAATTGATTAATAACGATGGTGCATTTTCCGAGTAAGACCCAACCAATAAAATATAGGTCTGGTCCTAATGACATTAACCAGAGATGGGCCAATGAATTAATAACGATGGTGCATTTGCCGAGTAAGGCCCAACCAATAAAATATAGTGCTGGTCCTAATGACATTAACCAGACATGGGCCAATGAATTAATTACGATGGTGCATTTTCCGAGTAAGACCCAACCAATAATATATAGTGCTGGTCCTAATGACATTAACCAGACATGGGCCAATGAATATTAATTACAATGGTGCATTTGCCGAGTAAGGCCCAACCAATAAAATATAGGTCTGGCACTAATGACATTAACCAGACATGGGCCAATGAATTAATAACGATGGTGCATTTGCCGAGTAAGGCCCAACCAATGAAATATAATGCTGGTCCTAATGACATTAACCAGACATGGGCCAATGAATTAATAACGATGGTGCATTTGCCGAGTAAGGCCCAACCAATAAAATATAGTGCTGGTCCTAATGACATTAACCAGACATGGCCCAATGAATTAATTATGATGGTACATTTGCCGAGTAAGGCCCAACCAATTAAATATAGGTCTGGCACTAATGACATTAACCAGACTTGGGCCAATTAATTAATAACGATGGCACCAAAACTCACTAAAAATATTAATTTATCAATTTGAATTTTCCGCGCATCTTCCCCTCGTTTGTTTGAAAAAATTGAATAACCCGTCCGAGCTCACTCAAAAATGCTTTCAAATCTATCAATTAGCAGATATAGTAGATAATTATGAGTATAATTTCACTGTAAATAATTTTCCTGTGGTTAAATTTCGGATATCCCTCATCGATATCCATGTAGCCTATGATAGCACAGACTTTAATCGCCAGGTTAGATAGGTGAAATATACTTCTCCCTCCAGGGGCGGGCACAAGAGGGGGGGTCATAGGGGTCATGACCCCCCCCCCAAAAAAAAAAAATTATTGGTATATAATTGAAAAAATACACATAACCTCTTATTCTGGATTTTATTAAATTCTATATAAAAGACCTATAGCCTATATTTCAATTGGCGTTTTTGGAGTTGGCTCATTGCCATTGAACTATGTATATTTGAACTAGGCCGGTAAGCTTATATACTTCCAAAAATGAATTAAAATATAAAATCCGTGAATTTATCAAAAAATATAGGTATAATTTGAAATAATTTACAAAAGTTGAGGTCCATATGTATCAGTTACACTATAATTATTCATTTAAATTTTAAAAATACATTTATTACATTAATGAGCATAACAAAATAAACAATTGTTGCCACACACTGTCGTACAATCGATACGTACGGTAATAATAATAGCGATCATATGTGGTCATGATTTTCAGATTATCATAAAACTGCTGTGGTAGCCTACTAATATTGTCCAGAATGAAAAAAATAGAATTTAAGTTAGTATTTATATGGGGGTAATTGATTATTATCAATTTCATTCATAATTTCATAGCAAAAATATTGATTAAAATTCCTGGGAGTGTATAGTCTATCTATTTTTATTTAGGAGTTGTAAGTGCCAACTGCAAAATAAATGTTATGCAATCAATGTACCGTATTTCTGTCGAAGAGCATGCGCATTGTGATTTCCCGGCTCGCGCCTTTTTCGAAATTTTACGTCGATACACATGTTTTTATTACCGTTTTTTTATTCATTTATCTATTTAACATTGTCATTAAAGCATTAAACAATCTGAAACGATAACAGAAATAATATTGTATGCACAGTAAAGGAAATGAAAAACGATAAAGGACATTAGGATTTAGAACCCAACATTACTTATTTTGCATTCCGGGTAATGTTTTATATTTCGATTTGTAACTTCACATGCAGTAGGGTAAATTTCTTCCGATTCAGCCATGACTTTAAGAGTCGTTAGTCAACATGAATAAATTGTTTAATTTATTGGGCATAAGCCATGTGCAACCTATTTAATTAGAAGTTTCCGATGTCTACATAGACCTAGTAGTCCAGTACAGTAGTTCATAAGCTACTATGTTGTCATTTTGCATATACACATTTTTGTGTCTAGTTAGGTTTATAGGTATCGCAGTCAATGATTGGCCCAAATGTGAATTAGTCGCGTTATTTATACGCTTAATTGGCTTTCAGGATTTAGTTGGTGGAGAACTAGACTATAAAACGGAATACGTGGTTCAATTAATGATCGCAATAAAACGCAATGGGCACCGTTCCTACCGCTACCTTAGCTTAATTATTAGAAAAAACGCGGCTACCGGTCATGGTGCTGACCAAAACACTCCTCATAGAGCAGTGGACATGAGAAAGGATCCTCTACCATTTTTTTTTTCATTTACAGGCCTCCCGGTAGGTCTATTTGATAATTACTTCAGTTACCTACTGTATATTAGTTTTGGGGACTATTTTCGAAAAAGAAAGGCCGAATTTCGCCTGACTTGGGTCCAGTCAACCCTATAATGGGTTGCGGGCTGGGCATTTTACTGACCCCATCTTCCCTAATAGAGCAATGGGAGCTGAGACGATCACTAAGGGCCTTCAGGTCTAGACCGCACTGGGTGGGAACTACTCCCAAATGAACTAGGGACAGGGTGTTTGCTTTACGATTAGGCTAGCAAGGTGGTAGTGTTAAGTGTTCGCATGCACTGGTGCGAGTCTCTACAAGCCGTGCGATCGGAGACATGCCGTAACTCAGCACAAATATTGATTTACTGATTGAGGCGACTGAGGAGGTCAATCGGATACATTCATTAAATTGTTTGTACGCGATTTACCTTTAAAAGAAAACTTAGGTTGGCCTGTATGTCAGGGCCCATAGAGTAGTGGTACAGACTATAGACTCTGACTTTCACCCGAAAGGTTGTTGGTTCGAGTCCCACACTGGCTGCATTTTTAGGCCATGCTTCGGAGGGCATGTAAAGCAGGCGGTCCCGGGTCATCCTAGTTGAGTGTAAGAGGGGGCTTTATAGCCCTAACTCTGCTAGGTTGGCTTAGTAATGGAACAACAAAAAGTCAAGATTTAATTCTTTATATTATTAATTTTGAATATCATCATATTTAATTTAAAGGGCGTTTATATTACTTTGGAATAATATATACAGTAGAAGTATAATCATTGAAATGTTGAATATACAGTATACGTAACACCGTTGTTATTAGTAAATTAGTGTTATATATAATATATAACTGCTGTATATTCAATGGTAAAATAATATAGACACCATGGTATGTGTATGTTTGCAGATGCAGCAGATCTGCAGATGCTATAGATAGACAACTAGACAAGACACTGCCAATTAAGGTATATTTGCGCGCAAACAAGATCCAGGCGCTCGAAAAAAAAACTTGAACACAATAGATGAGCCTTGGGTTTTTGGGGTAGATTAGCTAGGGTCAGTGCCACTGGGGGTCTTTGTAAGTTTGCATTTTGAAATGTGGACTTTGGAGTTTGTTTGTGCCTTGACAGGCTTGTCTGCCTGTGCCTTCAGCGTGCCCCTTAGATGAAGAGGCAACCTTGTAGATTGTAGTAGTGGAATTCGTATTTCGGTCGAATGTTTGAAAATTTAAAATTTGATGGTTTTAAAATGTTAAATGTATGTAGTGCACGGACTGTACCCAGACTGTACCTGTACTCCTCAACACCAATTCAAAATATTCAAATTCAAAATCAAGTTATTTGCTTCTTAGTTCTTTCACAAGTCACATTTATTTTCGTGTAAGAGAATAAGACATAGGAGTACGGTATAGGACATAGGTGAAGTGAGTGAGTGAGCTGAGCAATGAGATTAGATCCTTCAGAGTTCAGACGTTCAGAAATTCATTGCAGCCAACAGCCAACACCAACAGTTGATGATTTTGTCATTTTGTACTTGTGTCTGTAAAAGAGCGAACTCATAGCCCATTTTTATGTCAAATTTGTGCATTGGTAAATTTTAAAAATGGAGGCACAAGTCAGAATTGGCATGCAAATAAGCTAGAACTTCCAATTTCTATGCTCAAAATATAAATTATCTTGCCAATGGGACTGTGAGGTAGCTTACTGCTTAATTCGACCACGGTCTTATTTATTTTTCTTCTATGGAGCCTGTCACAGATCTGGTTGATGTTGATTACATATGCACTATACAGTGGTGAAACTACAATACAAAAGTCAATAGGCGAGCCATTTTTTTCTACTTTGCGCTAGTTAGGGGTCGACTTTTTCAACTTCGAAATTATAACGGAATTACACCCTTTAAGGTCCCCTATATAATGGCTATGAACAAAAAGTGTTTTTAGGAAATGTTTTCCAGTCTCAGTGGGCAGTGGATCGATTTAAGAACATGTCAGTGGCAAGGCCGTAGTCAAAGGGAGGGGGGGGGGGCTTATCGGGCTGCAGCCCAATGAAAAGTAGAATTAAATTTCATTGGATGTTACACAGTAGTTTTCATTTTTCCTCCCAAAATCCGATTCTATCTAGTGTCAAGCCATTTCATTTCGGGGGGGGGGGGGGGGGTTTGAACCCCCCCTTGGCTACGGCCTTGATATAAATAAGCATTCTTTTGTAAGCTTTGTAAAATCCATACTTTACTGCTGTTAAAATGCGTGAAACCCGACTATTTTGCACTTATATTTTCAATTTTTTCCCCGGGCCCCTCCCTCTTCTGGTTAAACGCAATATAATTTTAAAATTTTAAACTATCTAAACCGTCCCGTCGTAATGAAAACATCACATTTTAGTCCTCATATCCGTAAAATATTATAAGCCTGTGTTCCCACCCAGGCTATATCCTCCAATAAATTGACGTATGATGTGCCCATGCTATCATATACAGTATATAAGAGTAAAACCATAACCTATAAAGAATTCACTCAATACAATAGAGTTCTCAAGAAATAAATTTACACAAGATAGGATAGGAGGGGGGGGGGGGAGTCAGCTGGACACCACCAAAAATTTAGCAAAACAGCAAATTTTTCATATATTTATTCAAAAAAATTCACCGGGGAGACCCCAGTCCTCCTGCTAGTTTTGTTAATAATGTTATCTTCTGCAAAATCAAAATTGTTTCGCAAGACAAACTATTTCAGGCCTATCTTTTAAAAAACATTCCCCGCGGTAGCCCCCGGGCCTCCCTTGTTAGCTGTAATATTCTGCATAATATGTAAAATATGAACCTAACTGCTTTCAAAGTGCGTAAATTCCACTATTTGGGCCTATTCTTTTTCAAAATGCACCCATTTCTTCCAGTAGGTCTAATATTTTTCGGTTGTAAAACCTTACCATTATTAGAATAGGTTACAAGTCGTATATACATCAAAATGTGTAAAACTCCACAATTTCAGGCCTATTTTTTTTCAAAAACCTTCTCCGGGGGAGACCCCTGGGGGCCGAAGGGAAGTTAAGATCATGCCCCTAACTAGAAGATGCGTACGTCCATGAGGACGGCTTTCCTATTTTTCTACTATTTTTTATGAAAATATGGGGGGGGGGGGAGGGCCCAATGAAACACCATTCGAAAACTGGTGGAGCTTGAATAATTATGCTATAGTAGGCTACCACCCAAATCATGCTAAAAATATGCAAACTTATTTTTAAGGCGCATGGCTTGTATTTTGTGAAGCTAGCATTAAGTTTTGAGTTGTGTGAATAAAAGTAAATTTAATCATTTTTGGGCCCAGTGATCTGAATTTACTGGTTCTGAAGTTAACCGTTATCAATATGGTGGACAATTGTATATTTCGCTTATAAGCGAAATTCTCTTGTTTGCCAGTGTCCGGACCTAAAAAAAACGACAGATCAAACGATTGTCCTCAAATATTTTAATTTGTGTAGTTTTAGCTCAAAATGCGCATTATGCTATACAATTATGCTATATGCCAAAGAAGAGCAAACTTTCAAAACGGCACTAATCCATTTTCGTAAAATGTTCAGGAAACACGAAAGACATAATTATTTTGGCTTTATTATAACGGGAATATACAATTTTAACCCTTCAGAAGACTGGGCTAATTTTTTTGTTTGTTTTTGTTTTGATTAGCAATCGTGATTCAACTCATCTTCAAGATGTAAAATCGATGATAAAATAATTTTTTAATTGTCATGATGGATTGGTGACGTTTTGAAAGTTTGCAATTATTTTAAATAAGATATGCCAAATAAGGTGAAAAATGCTAAATTTAGCATATGATATGGCTAATTGGCAACACTTAACTGGGGCGGTGTATAACTTGTTGTCTTTCACATGGACGTACCTACGCAGTTTTTAAATCAATCCCCCCCCCCTCCCCTCCAGGTGATTGTCAAGCTCCCTACCAGGATTTTCGAAGAAATAAAACAAATTGATTTAAACAACTTAATAAGTAAACGAATGATTAAAAATATGTAAATTTTCCACACAGCATGACAATCATTTCTTTACTGCTGCTTACAGCGTCTAAATGATACTATGGCGGGGTTTCCACATACGTCAATCGTCAATGAAAATTATGAAATTGAAGGACATTTCAATTTTTTATTGATGGCGGCGTTTCCACATGTTTTTTCAAAAATTGACAATTTTCTATTATTTTTATATATATTATATATATTATTATTTCTATTATATGCGCCAAATTGTTGAAATTTGTTTGAATTTGTTTTTTGAAATTTTGTTTGTATTTGTTTTCTTCGTACACTTATTATTTTTAATAAAACCTAATAATAGTAGGAGATCCGAAGTAAGATCGACCTTCACCGATCTGTTTAATGGATGAAAACTGTTTTTTAAAAAAATCAATTAAAATAGGCTAGTTGTACTTGACATAAAGAACTTCTAATATAATATATCCCATGACGCCATTTTTTAATTTTAGTTTGTTTGTGATTTTACTCTATGATCAATTGATCATTGATCAATTTTAACAATGGCATCGAGTAAAATTGAAATGTCCTTCAATTTCATAATTTTCATTGACGATTGACGCTTGTGGAAACCCCGCGCAAGCATATATGTTACCAATGCTACAGAACTTTTTGCTATATTTCAGGCTGATCTCCGTATTATCCGGGACAGTTCGCCTCAATCAGTCAGGTGGCTTTTACGAAATGTCTGTCTGTCTGGCAGGTTCTTCGATGTCCGGGCAAAATTTTAATTAAATTTGACATGACGGTTCAAATGAACCGGTCCGAGTGGGGAGGGTCCATCTGGCGTCTCCGATGGTGAGGTTACCTCAATATACGATAATATACTCGTATTTAAAAATCATTAAAACTCCATTTTATCTAATGACTAATGTACGCTACAAACGTTTCGGGGGGCGAGGGCCCGGACCCCTGGACCCAGTGCCGGATTAACCCCTGGGGGGGGGGCGGCGGTGGCACAAGATATGGGGGGGCCGTGGGTGCAAACCAGAGGCGGTTCCAGACCTCATAAAATGGGGAGGTACTTGTCAGTGGCGTAACGATAGGTTTTCGAAGGTGTGGTACAATTTTGTGCCTCTCCACCCATTTTCATGAATGTTGCTCAGGAGACAAGGGCTGAAATATTGAGGTTTTCCAAATTGTGAGAGCAAGAAAGCTTACATATTATATAACAATGAATCAATATAATTATGGAGAGAAAAATATTGAAAAATAGGGCTGAAATGGTGAATTTAAACGCACTTTTAGAGCAATAAGGCTTATAGATTAGAATAAAGCAATATAATTGTGGACAAGGGGGGTCCGGGGGTCTCCCCCGAGAGAAAAATTTTAGAGAATTTTTTTGAAAAGTAAGGCTGAAATATTGAGGTTTTATACATTTTGAAAGCAATAATTTTAAGGTTTATAATATAATACATATTATGTTTAATTTCTAATTTTAATTTTTTTATATTTTAATCTAAAAATATCTCATTCTGGGGGGGGGGGGTGGCATTTTAGGCATTTCTGGGGGGGCGGGGACCTGTTCCCCAAGTGCCCATGGGTTCATCCGGCACTGCCTGGACCCCCCTCTGACTACGGCCCCTATCCCGAAGCACTGAATTAATCAATGGTATTGCATATTATAGAACGGGCAAACCAATACATTGCCACACACTCACACAGTAATAATGGCACGGCACGCAATATATTGGAGCGTGAATTTCATATACCGGTAATTTCTTTAAAAAAATAATTTTTTGCACTAAACCAAATTCATTTTTGGGGAAAGCAACCGGTTCGGTTTTGTTACTATAGGCTATTTAACACCTAATACATACTTGAAGATAAAAATCATCGATAGATAGGTTCCGCAGAAACATTATTTTTTAGTCATTTTTCATGATAATTGACTTATTTTTATTTTTTTACCCCAGAAGCAACACCCCAAGGGGTAAGAAAGAAAGAAAGAAAGAAAGAAAGAAAGAAAATCGTCTTTATTTTCCAAGTGGGCGAATTTTGGGCCTTTCGGCCCACTCTTACAATTTACCCACAATATTTTCACAGAAATATTCCAATTACATTATAAAATTACATAAATAAAAAAATAAAAAAATGAGTAAAATAATAAAGTATGTACCTACGGACACAACATTCACTCAACATTCGCTCCTCATTCATACCGTTACATGAGAAAACTATGACAAGCCACCCTAAAACTCTCCAAACTCTTATCACCTCTGGTGGGATCAGGCAGTGAATTGTAAGCGACCCATTGCGTTTTGTTATCATTATTAACGACTTCAATATAAGTGAATTTAAAAGAAATCGTTGCGTTGCATCAGTTTTTGAGAAATAATTGTTTTAAACGTTTTTTGGGGTTTAAAAAAAAATAAAACCCCCCAAAATTGAGTTAGCCCCAAATAAATAAAAATGTTCCCGAGGTATGATTTTTTTGAACCTCCAACAATTTCGTTTATATATCCACGTATTATATTGTGGTCGTTACTAATGTTAAGAGACGCAATGGGTCGCTTGTCCCTTGGGAGGTTGCTTCTGGGAGTGAAAAAATAAAAATAACTCAATTTCCATGAAAAATTAATAAAAAAACATTTTTCTGTGGAACCTTTCTATCGATGATTTCCACCTTCAGGCATGTTGTAGGTGTTAAATAGGGTGACAAAACCGAGCACCAAACAGGTTGAATTCCCATAAAAAGATTTGATTTTGTGCAAAAAATTATTTTTTTTGAAGAAATTATGGAAAATTCACCCTCATCATTGCGTACTCTGCCAGTATTACTATATTATAAAGTATTGGTCTGTCCGTTCTAGAATATGCAATCCCATCGATAAATTCCGTGCTTTGGGATAGGGTAGTCAAACACCCCCGAACACATTGCAAGGTACACTAGATAGAATGGAGTTTTAAGGATTTTTACCGTTTTACCTCACCTCTGGTGACGACAGATGCACTCCCCCCCCCCCCCCCCCCAAGGGATCCGATATTTAACCATAGGGAAATTAATTACTATGAAAGCACTTAAACATTCTCTATCTACTAATTTTTAAATTGGAAAGCATGTTCGAGTAAACTCTTTTCTTTTAAAAATTGCTTTTGAACATGAAATGATAGGAACATTGGATTTAAACTGTTCATGGATGCTTGTAAAGTCGTAAATGTGGCAACGTCGGATGGATGAATCTTGGCAACACTTGGCCAAACTTGAAAGACCCCCTAATGTATCCTAGGAGGGTGAGTTCCAGTCTATTGTACTGTACATTTTTGGAATTATGTAGTGAATTGGCGTGAAGACTGCATAGTGCAGAGCAGAGCCCAATTTAGCATTTATTTTCGTGTTCCAAATTCCAATGCCCATACACGTACAACGCCACTCCCCATCCCGTATTTTTGCTTTCCAATTTATACGTAGTATAAGGAAAGCTTTGTGATTATTTATTGGATTTTGTGCGTAATGCGGTCCCAAGCGTTAAACGTTAAACACTAGTCACTAGTGGGAAGCATTTTTCATGCAAAGTAATTTGATTCTACGCATTTACACCTACAATTACAATTAAAGGAACGAAATAGGCTACATAGAACACGCTTGCCGTATTATTAAGGTTTAAAGGCTACCGGTGTTTGAGAACCAGCAAAGAATATACAGTATATCAGTGTAACTCCCGGGAAATACGGAGGTGTTTAATAAGGGGGAGGGGCTCATTGTGTTTTGTTAACATTAGTACCGACGTTAATATATCATGTGGATTTATAATAATTCGCTTGGAGATGCATTTTTTTAGCAGTTTTTTTTAGGGTAAACCTCCCCTAAATTGAGTTAGTCCAAAATAAATTAACGGTCCAAGGTATGATTCTTGTGAACCTGCTTGCCGAATGTCATCAATCCATCGAGTAGTTTGCCCACAAATCGACGAACAGGCACTAGACTGTCATTTCGTAAAAACAATTTTTTTGGTTTCTTGGGTTTCCAAACGTGTAAATCTCGAAATAGAAAATTTTGAATACCAATAATATAAATTTTATAGATGCAAATGTTAGTTGTTTTAACATTGACCACGATATAGAAGTAAGAACCGCACCAAAAGTACGTGTAGGCCAATGTCCTTAATATTTAAAGGGTCAAAAAAATTAAGAACAATGAACAAAGGAAAGCAAAAGCACTATACTTATTCCCATTTCATACAATAGTACCCTAACAGGAAACTGGACTGAATTTGTTGTCTTTGCGTTAAAGTAGGCAAGTAGGGGTAAGCGCACATGGTGAAGGTATAGTCATCATTACCATTATATTTTAACATAATAACAAGCTGGGATGGGATATTAATTTTTTTTTTTGCTTTCCAATTTATAGGTTTGTGATGATAATGGTCAAAATTTTCGACTCTGAGATTTCAACGGGTTTACACGTTTTGAGGTCCCAGGAACCCAAAAAGTGGTTTTTACGAAATGTCTGTCTGTCTGTCCATCGATTTGGGCGCAAAATTCTAGGTGAATTTTGATGAAATTTGGCATGCAGGTTCACAAAAATCATGCCTCGGAACAATTTTTACTTTATTTTGGGCTAACTCAATTTTGGGGGTTTCATTCTCAAAAAACTCCAAAATAGCGTCTAAAAACATTATATCTCTAAAACGGCTCCAACGATTTCTTTTAAATTCACATACATACAAGTATATTGTAGTCGTTATTAATGTTAATAAAATGCGGGGGGTCGCTTGCCCCTTGATAGTTTGCCTCTGGGGGTAAAAAACAAACAAAAATATTTCAATTATTATGAAGAATGACTAAAAAATAATTTTCCTGTGGAACCTTTCTATCGATGATTTCTACCTTCAGGCATGTTTTAGGTGTTAAATTGAGTAACAAAACCGAACAGGTTGCTTTCCCAAAACAAAAAATATATTTATTGAAAAAATGATAGAAAATTCACGACGGTCAAATGCATTGCGTGTCCTGCCATTATTACTGTGGTAATGTCTGTGGTCTGTGTCTGTGGTCTGCCCGAATTATAATATGCAATGCTATCAATTAATTGAGTGCTTTTGGATAGGGATATCCTAGGCCGATGCGGCGTTGCCATAGGGCGTTCCAGGGGGTCCGGAGTCCGGACCCTACCCCCTTTGTCACAAATGGTTGCAGCGTGCACTAGATAGAATGGAGTTTTAAGGATTTTTAAATATTTTGATGTTACCTCACATCCGGTGACGTCAGATATGGACATCACCCCCCTCCCCCGAGGGATCCGAAATTTAATCATACGAAAATTATTTACTAAAATTAACTTACTAAATTTACAAAATTACTCATTTTCTCTATTTGCTAATTGATAAAATATTGGAATGCATGTTTGAGTAAACTCGGACCGGTTCTTCAATTTACGATAATGTGGCACATGCAATTAATTATACGTCATTTTCTAACACAAATTATGCCATACTTGTAAAAGAGAAGTTATGGAACATTTTGCCCTTTAACATTAAGACACACAATAGAAACCTTTTTTATTACATGACGTCGACCAGAATATTGATGATGCGGCTTGACTAACGAACGGTTTTTCTTATTTCATTGTAGTTCAGTGTAATTTACAATTTGCATAATACAATGTGGTAGAGTATTTTAACGACTGTTATTGACTTTTACAGGCTAATGATTTGATTATGTTTCAGAAATGTCAAGTTATCGGCATCGTGTAGTCAACTTTAAAGCTGAACGAACTGGGAGTTACCAAGTCATAAACGAAAACAAGGCATAGGCCTATTACCCGCCGACAAAGGACGCACGGCGGTTTTTAACCAAGTCAATTAGCGTAGCTGATGTACAGATATGGAACGCATACGACAGCTATAGGACAGGCATGTAGCTATTTTTATTATTGCTTTCCTATTTATAGTACCTATAAGGAAAGCTTCGTGAAGTTCAAAATTTTTGGTTACAGGATTTCAGTGGGTTTACAGGTTTTGAGGTCCCAATAACAAGAAAAGAATTGGTTTCTATGAAATATCTGTCTGTTGGCTTGTCTGTCTGTTCGTCAATTTCAGGGTTTTACCCTCCAAAAACATCAAATTTAAAATAAAAAATAAAAATGGTAGAATTACTGCATATGTTGTGTAGACCAATATTAAAACTAAAAATATAAAATATTAAAACTCAATATAGAAATGTCACATCGTCATGGACTCTCCCAAGTGTAAAAGTAGTAAGCCTATTGAAAACATAGGCTCGAAATAGTGCGATTGTTCATTCATATAATACAAACAGGGTGGCCCATGGGGAAAAGTTTTTATGTAAATAGGCGTGAAATAAAGGGGCTTTACGCATTTTGGCTGCATCTTATTCAAAACCAAATATTTAAAGTTTCTCTTTGGTCAACAAACCACTGTCACCGGTGACCAAGGCAAATGAATGAATGAATGTGGATAGTGGTGAATTTGAATTAGTGTGACTGTTATTATTAATAGAAGGTAGGACTGATATACTGTATATCAACTTAGGCTAGGCCTATATACGTACAAATATTTTAGTTAAACTACACTGTAGTTGGAAGATAGGGCCTGTATCCTTATTGTTTTTTCAAAGACTTTTATTATTATTATTATTATTAATGTTGTATTGTATTCTTTCTATTAAATGCTCCCAGTGCTGGGGGTACCAGCTGGAAAAAAAAAATATTATTATTATTACGTCTGGCTAGACGATGAGTGCAAGAGATGGTTAGGTGGGGGTAGTGTCAACCCTTTAAAAATGTTATCACTGTTTCTACGAAATTTCAAATATTCCAAGTCATGACATGCATCGGCTGTTGTGAGAAGTGTTCCTAATTTCATTCGAGCCTCCTACCTGAATTGTGATGTAACGCATTGTTTGTAACAAAAAAATTATTTTTATAGATGTTGTGAGAATTAAATACCGGAGACAAAAGACGGTGACTTTACGACAAACAGACTGCCCAGCCCAAGTGGTTAAGCTGATGCAAGGACAGAGATGGAGCCGTGACCAGTTGTGGCGGGAATCAGAAGGGAGACGCGAAGGCGGCCAAAATACAGGAACATGAATCGACAATGGTAGCTTAGCATTGCATACTATATGTAGGCCTATGGCGGAGTTTCCACTGACCGGCTAGGGCTATTTACAAAAACGGTGACGTGGTAGCAGACATTCAAGACTTAGGTGGCGTTTCCACCGATCTCGCATTGCAGAATGCAAGTGGCATTGACGGAAATGTTTGTTTTACTCTATGCCATAGTTAAAATTGATCAATGATCATAGAGTAAAATCACAAACTAACTAAAATTAAAAAATGGCGTCATGGGATGTGTTAATTACAAACATTTTAATAGATTTCTATAAAAAGAAAAACAAACATTTCCGTCAATGTCATTTGCATTCTGCAATGCGAGATCGGTGGAAACGCCACCTAAGTCTTGAATATCTGCTACCACGTCACCGTTTTTGTAAATAGCCCTAGCCGGTCGGTGGAAACCCCGCCTATGTAACATGCAGACATGCAGTATTTGACTAGATTAGTATTATATTGTATTTGTATAATTTTACATAATGAATTACTGGTGAAAATTCCAAAACACTTTTTTAAAATAATTTATATATAGAGATGACCATCAGTGGCAGATTTAGGGTTTTCGCGAACATAAGCATAAGAAATTTTACGGACAATCAGGCTAAAAGCATTGTCAACCATTGGAGTTATGGGTTATTTATTTATTATTATCGATATATTATTTATTTACCTATGCATTTATTTATTTAAATGGGACTCAACGTAACAATGCAAAAATTCGTGGCAGCAGAACTTAGGTAGTTACTTCTGCAGCCTGATCATGGCGATTATAATACTGGTATTTATTTAATCCCCTGGTATTAAAAATGAAAACAAAAAAACTTTCAATTATAAATTATACGTATACATTTATAATACCAGAAGGGGATTAAATAAACACCGGTATTATAATCGCCATGATCAGGCTGCCGGTGACATCTTTTTTTAATTATTTAAATGGGGACGGAACATAAAATACGATTTTCTATTAAAAAGCTTACACGTTTTTGAAAATCACTACAAAAATATACCTCAAGCATCTGAGCGCGCGCGGCCTACCCACCTGCTTGGTATACCTTGCGGTTAATCCGCCACTGATGACCATGGTAACTTTGTTGTTTAAAATCCAGGATGATAATAATTGGGAAATATGTTTTTCAAATGAATTATGTGGTATGCTACGTAGAAAATTAGCACACCAAAATTGAATACTTTCCCTTGCTTACTCGTATTTCATTAACTCAGCAAGTTATTAAAAATTTGTCTCATTTAAGTTGTATAAGACTGCTTCGGGCATAATATAATCGGGTATTTTTACTTTTCGGTTCTGCAGTTTTTCCAACTATTCCAGACTATAGGCGAAATTTTAGTCCCCTCAATTGTTTTTATGTAAGAACTAAGGTGTCCAAAATTTGATATTTCCCATTATACGATGGTATACGAAGGTTGCCAGATTTATAAAAGATAAAAACCGGACAGGGAGTCAATGGGCCATTCTCTCTAATGTAAAGTTTCCTAAAAAAAATGTCATTTTATCTAGTCTTGAATTTAATGAATTTTGAGGAGCTTACCATACTTTTTAGTAGCCAGTATCAGATTTTTAAAATTATTCCATTCTCCAGAAAAAAGGAAATTGGGATACTAGAGCGAAAAAACCGAACAAACCATTATCCGGTCAACCTTTTATTTTTTTCACCGGACAGAGGTACGAAAAACCGGACTGTCCGGTGAAAAACCGGACACCTGGCAACCCTAGATGCATGCGCCATGCAGTAATCATCAGCAACTTACACGAGCCAAATCGTTAATAACTTGCTTTGTTAATAAATTAAAAACTGTGAAACAACAAATTTGAGGGTGCTAATTTTCAACGTAGCATGTCCTCGTATCATGACTAACATTAATATCGCATTATATTACAGTTTAAGGCAATAGTTTTGCTGCTAAAAAAGCCAAAAGTCTTTGATAAAATAATGACTACTTATGGTAACCTTGTTGTAACTGAAAGTGTACTTACGAACGTTTCCCCGACATATATAGTATATACATACTTTATGTATCATATATCAGCATATAACAGCAATTTATTTTTCTCTCTAATTCGCTAATAATAATAATAATAATAATCACTTCACTTCACTTTTTTTCCTTGACCGGTAACCCCGGACAAGGTGCATATATTGAGAACAACAATTTGTTATTAATCAGCATTATCACGCTCAAGCTTCCGCTTATCGAGCGATCATAGTGCAGTGGCTCTGCAAGATATAAATATAATTAATAATAATTAATAATAATAATAAACCGTTATATAGTACTCACTCTAGCTTTCTGCAATGAGTGAGATCCTTCTGAACTCTGAAGGATGTATTTATATATATTTATTATTTATACTATTATATATTGATGTAAAATTATATGTATAATGAAATGGCTAATAGTCTGTATTTAAAATTAAGTATTTTTTTAATTCTTTTTTTATTTTCCCTATTTTGTTCAATTGATGACCAGGAAGAATATGATGAACTCAGAAGAGAAGCAAACCGAGTATGCCGCAGAAAGAAGAAAGAAATGATTAACAAAAAACTAGAAGAAATAGAAAACAAAAGGCAGCAAAATCAGACCAGGAAATTTTATAAAGACACAGACTGGTTCAGGAAAGAATACAAGGCGAGACTAAGCGGTTGCAAAGATAAGAATGGGAAACTACTTGGCGAAGAGGAGAGTATTATGGAACGATGGACCGAGTACTTCAAAGAACTACTCAACAAAGAGAGCGACACTACACCAGAAGAAGAACCACTACCACAAACTGCGGAAATGCTTATACCCCCACCAACACTAATAGAGGTAGAAAACGCCATAAAAAGGATGAATAACTATAAAGCACCAGGCAAAGATGGCATCACCAGTGAAATACTAAAATACTCTGGGTCAGAGGTTGTAAAAGAACTACATGACATTATTACAAAGATCTGGGCAAACGAATGTATGCCGGAAGCATGGCAAACAGGAACTATAGTACCGATTTACAAGAAAGGCGACAAGTTGGACTGCAATAACTACAGAGGAATTACACTCCTTAATACTGCCTACAAGACTTTCTCAAATCTTCTATTAAGAAAAATCTCACCGTATGCAGAAGAAATAATAGGCGAGTACCAATGTGGTTTTAGACCAGCCAGGGGAACTGTTGACCAAATCTTCGTTGTACGGCAAACTATGGAAAAATGCTACGAGCATAATACGGACCTACACATGCTCTTTGTGGATTTTAGACAGGCTTTCGATTCTATTTGGAAAGACAGCCTATATAACACAATGATCCGACAAGGAATACCAAAAAAACTAGTTAATCTAGTAAAAATGACTATGGAAAACGCCAGAGCCAGTGTAATAATAGACGGACGATGTGGAGAAGAATTCCCACTCGGCAGAGGGGTACGACAAGGAGACGCCCTCTCAGCTACACTGTTCAACCTGGCACTGCAAGCAGCGTTACAGAATATAGTAGAGAGTGGGACAATTGTATACAAGTCACAAATGATCTGCGCATATGCGGATGACATAGTCATAATCACTAAAAATAGGAAGCAACTAGGAGAGATACTTGCTAGACTATGTGTAGAGGCGAGTAGAGCTGGACTAGAAATAAATGTCTCAAAAACTAAGTATCTAGTAATGTCAGCGTTAGAAAGGAGACGGAGAAGTGACAACCTGACTGTACAAGGAATGGCTTTCGAGAATGTAAAGAGCTTCATCTACCTTGGTGCAGAAGTAAACAATCAAAACAAAACTAGCGCAGAGATAGACAGAAGAATAACAGCAGCCAATAGAGCATATTTTGCCAACCTAAAATTGCTCAAGTCATGACTTATCTCTAGAGCCACAAAACTACGAATATACAAAACCCTTATAAGACCAGTTGCAACATACGGATCGGAAACCTGGAATCTCACTGTAAACGATGCCAACAAACTACGTGTACTCGAAAGAAAGATAATAAGGAGGATATATGGACCCCTTTACGAGTACGGAGAATGGCGTATAAGACACAACGCTGAAATCGACGCCGCTCTCAACGGAGAAGACATAGTAAGGTTCATTAAAGCACAACGATTAAGGTGGCTGGGACACGTTGTAAGGATGTCTGAAGAACGCATGCCACGAAAAATGTACAAAGCAAGCATGACGGGAAGACGACTGCCAGGACGGCCAAGAAACCGCTGGAAGGACGAGTTAGAGAATGACCTTCGCGAGTTGGGAGTCTCCAGATGGTGGAGCGTTGTGCAAAACCGAGAAGAATGGAGGAGTGTTGTCGAGCAGGCCAAAGCCCACCAAGGGCTGTAGAGCCGGAAGAAGAAGAAGATTTTGTTCAATTCTTTTAGTTTAAGTGGCAATTTGTTAAATATCTCTGGTAAAACTGTTTCATTGAGGCGTCTGCCGTACTTATTATGTGTTATAGGAATATTTTGTCTCAATGTGTCTACGTTTCTCAGTTGCCTCTTATTCTGTGTGTTTCCAACAATTTTGCTTAAATACATAAAATAGTTATTCTTTATTATAAGATATTTGTACAGTTTTCCTATTGGTAGTATATCTAGAAATCTGTATTTTTCGTCTATATTTTTAAATTTTTTTTTTTTTTTTTAATTGTTAATTATTTTTTATATTTTTTTATATTTTATATTTATATATATATTTTATATATATATATATATTTTATATTTATATATATATTTATATTTAAATTAATTGGTAATTGTTAATTGTTTAATTTTTTTTAATTTATTAGATAGCATGTTTTTTACTATTTTATTTTGCATTTTTTGTATTTTTGTGAAATAGCTGTTGTTATCTCTCCCCCAAGTTTGTATTCCATAATTTAATACCGATTCTATTAGTGCATGGTAAATCATTTTTAGGGTTTTTAGCGGAAGGCAATATTTTAATTTTTGTATGGCACAATAATAATAATAATAATAATAATAATAATAATAATACAATTAAACCGACGATTCTGCTATAATATACGAAACTTACCCTCGTCTGATTTATTTGGAGGCACTACTATGGATTCGAATGTTTCCTCAATGTGTGACGCTGCTACCGGTACTGCTGACTTGACACTGTCACTGCAGCCTGATCGAGGCGATTATAATACCGGGGTTAAATAAACACCCTATTATACCAGATTATAACTGTAAGCAAACAGATTTTGAATAGCACTTTCCATTATAAAATTATCTTGTTTACATTTTTAACACCAGGAGATTAAATAAATACCGGTATTATAATCGCCTCGATCAGGCTGCAGCTGTCACTATCTACGCTGTATCTGTGGTTTCTTTGTCGTTTTTTTTTTTCGTCTCATGTTTATTGCTTTTTTGCTTTCATTGCACCAATGCTTTTTCAATCCGATGACTGCAGAATAATCATCTGATAATTAGCATGGAAGGCTGGTGTGTCTGGCAAATGCTGGAGGTGACTGAAATGGTCGGACATTTGTTCGTCTCATGTTTATTTCCCAACAGGGACTCTATGTCTGAAATTCCCTCCAATACTTTTTCAATGCCGATGGCTACAGAATAATCATAAGAAAATTAATAGAATGTAAAAAAAAATATATCACATAGTAAATATCACATCATAAAATGGTACACAAAGTATTGTGATACTGAGAAATTTTTATTTTACGGGATAAAAATGTTTAGTTAATTTGCAAGTCGTAGACTACTAAATTGAATGCCTTTAATTTAGATGGTTGATGGTGAAGCGAAAGCCACTCTTTTTCTCCTCTTTAATTTTTAACAGCAGTAAACTTGGGAATAATATGGAAAAAATAATTTTTTTAACGTAATATCCTTTCGGATTTGGAACTATAGGCTTTAAATTTTCTCGTAGTGCAATAGTCTATAAACGTTTTGTAATCTTCAGCTGAAGTTACTAAAAAACGGGCAGATGATACATATTTATCGCATAATCTGCCGAGCAATGCAGTTACAAGGTGGCTTATTCGAAAATTCCACACTCCCAAAGTCGCTGAGTGCCTATTGAGTTTGTTTGTATTGCAATGTTTAACATGAATCACCCATGGTAGCTCAGAATTGCATACAGTATAGCCTATATGTATCTTCTGTTTTTTATGAGGTATATGCTGCGTAGAAAATTGGCGCCCCAAAATTGAATACTTTCCATTTTTTACTCGTATTTCATTAACTCAGCAAGTTATTAACAATTTGCCTCATTTAAGTTATATAAGACTACTTCGTGCATCATATAGCCTAATCGGGTATTTTTACTTTTTGGTTTTGTAGTTTTTCCAACTATCCCTGATTATAGGCGAAATTTTAGTCCCCTCTGGTTTTTATATGAGAACTAAGGTGTCCAAAATTTGGTGTTTCCTATTATACGATGCATGCAGTAGTCATCTGCAACTTACATGAGCCAAATCGTTAATAACGTGCTTTGTTAATTAATTAAAAACTGAAAAACAACAAATTTTCTACGCAACATGTCCTTGTAACATGACTAACATTACAACCGTATTATATTGTAGTTTTAAGTAATAATTTTGCTACTAAAAGAGCCCCAAGTCATTTATAAAATAATCAATACATGGTAACTTGGTTGTTACTGTTATATCCGGCCTTGAAAGCATTTGTAATTATATTTTGTTGTACTCAAAAGAAGATAGCTCGGTATATGATATAATCGGTTAAATACAGTTAAATCGGGCAAGGCTCTTTATTTTTTGAATTTAATTGAATAGAAGAAATGGATGTGTTCAGAATAAATGGCCCATGATAATCTATCGGCATAGCTAACAGACAGTGTTCTGCAGAGTAAGTCAAAAAATTATTCCATTGACTCGCATAACAGACAGGGTCATTCTGCTTTCCAGCTTATTCGTGTCTAACATATCACCGGCTAATCAGTTTTAGG
Organism: Psococerastis gibbosa; assembly: GCA_963971405.1. Lineage (NCBI taxonomy): Eukaryota > Metazoa > Arthropoda > Insecta > Psocodea > Psocidae > Psococerastis > Psococerastis gibbosa. Next base: position 12,536,985 of record OZ020492.1, read on the forward strand.
AGTGCCTTCGGCTACTGAATAGAGAACAGATTAACATTTACTATTTATTCATTTCACAGGATTTCATTTTGATTGAACAAAAAATATCCTTAATTATGTATTTATTTAATAATTTAATTTAATTTTTCGTGTCCAAGCGATTGAAAATTTTAACTCAATGACCAATATTTGACCACATCAACGGCAACCTGGTTTTTCAAATGAATGTTTGTTATTCAAAAACTTTTAAAATATAGAGTCGAAAAGGAAAGCCCGTTGCAACAGTTATCCGCATATGACATGTTCAGGCAGGCATTTCTATAGCATTGGGGTAATTGCCCAGTTGCTAATGAATTCATATACAACAAATTATAACACAATGAGACCACAGATAATAAATGGACATTTCTGAAACATTATCAAATAATGGGCTTTTTTTAGTCATATTTTGGTCAGGGTTTAGGGTTTAATTATGTTTGGCACTTTTCTTGAATGTTTCTAAATACAAAATTAAATTGTACCGTACAATATTGAAATGCGTATTTTATTAATTCAATCATAATTTTTATATTATCAATCAATCAAATTTCACCTATAGTAAAGAAAATGTATTACAAAAAAAATTTCTGCATAATGTACATTAATGAAATCATATATTTTCCTGGATTCTTTTCCATTGAAGTGGGCGTTTCTCAAAAATTTAACTAGGCCCTATGTTTAGCTTATGCCTATGGCGAAGCTAATCCATTGGCACATTTATGATTAGCTGATTATAATAAATTTTGTAATTCATGCTCTTGCTACGAAAGATCAAGTGAATGACCGCATGGAACGTGTGGACTGTGGACATTAAATATTGGAAATGTATGTCTTCCAATATATATTAACTCCGCTTCACACATGACAAATTAAATGACAGTAAAAATATGTAAAGCAAAATTGTTTTTATGTTGATTGGATAATAAAATACGCCCAGACTGTTTCATGACATGTTCATGTAAAGACTGACAATTTAAGTTTTTTTATAAGTTTAATATCTACTATACTTCATTGTTTCTTCATTTATTAAATAATGTGCTTTATTTGGAACTATTGCTAATTTTGGTGTACCGTTCTTAATGACGCCATAACTAACTAAGCCATTTTCGATTGCGTGTCAGTATTATTTCTTCGTTTCACTTACATGACCCAATCAAGTTTGGGATTTTTCGCCCTTCTTTTGGTTGAAATAAAGGAAAACTCGAAAGCTTATTACGTGTCTCCTTCACGGTTCAATCATTAGAAGGGTATTGAATCCCTGACGTGGGTCATAGAAGGTAAACGCAGAGAGGCCCTATGAAGCGCATCCATCAATGGTACAGCCTTGGTTTTCCGTGGCTGGGCCATTGAAGGATACGCTTCATTGGCCCTCCCTGGTGTTCCCTATCTGGGCCAATGAAGCGTACCCTTCAATGGCCCAGATAGGGAAAACCAGGGAGGGCCAATGAAGCGTACCCTTCAATGGCCCAGCCACGGAAAACCAGGGAGGGCCAATGAAGCGTATCCTTCAATGGCCCAGCCACGGAAAACCAAGGCTGGACCATTTTAGTATGATCAATGAAGGGCCTTACATATTGCTCTAGGGGAGGGCCAAGGTTGGCACGCCAATAAGTACGGCATGCCTTGATTGGCCCTAAAAAGGGCCAGGATTGGCACGCCAGTAAATACGGCTGGCCTTGATTGGCCATTCATAGGCCCGATGGTCGGGTCAAGCCGGGGAATGTCTTGGGCCAATATTGGTTTGTCATCATTGGTTCGCGATTGGCGGGGCGGACATTCCGGAGCAAACCCCAATCATTCGGGGCAACGCTGCCCCAGTCAATGAAGGGCCTTAGATATCGCTCTAGGAGAGGGCCAAGGTTGGCACGCCAATAAGTACGGCATGCCTTGATTGGCCATTCATTGGCCCGATGGTCGGGTCAAGCCGGGGAATGTCTTGGGCCAATATTGGTTTGTCATCATTGGTTCGCGATTGGCGGGGCGGACATTCCGGAGCAAACCCCAATCATTCGGGGCAACGCTGCCCCAGTCAATGAAGGGCCTTAGATATCGCTCTAGGAGAGGGCCAAGGTTGGCACGCCAATAAGTACGGGATGCCTTGATTGACCCTAAAAAGGGCCAGGATTGGCACGCCAATAAATACGGCTTGCCTTGATTGGCCATTCATAGGCCCGATGGTCGGGTCAAGCCGGGGGTTGTCTCGGGCCAATATTGGTTTGTCATCATTGGTTCGCGATTGGCGGGGCGGACATTGCGGAGCAAACCCCAATCGTTCGGGGCAACGTTGCCCCAGTCAATCCCCGATCAACCGTGCTACATGGGCTAGGGTTGGAGTAGGCCATAGGAGGGCCTACTGCGTTCTTTGAGCATCAGTGCAGCCTTCCTGTGGTCTAACCCGATTTAGGAGAGGCCGACCTTCTCTTCCATGTCACCCTGATTTTCAATTAGTAAAGTCTCATGGCTTCTGCCAGCGAGCGTAGGCCGACCTTACTACGTGTTCACATCGATATCTGAGCTAGCTAGTTGGGCAAAACCCTGTCACCTGCGAGGTTCTAGGGGTGGTGTTCGCTTTGGAGTATAGAGTTCAAAAGAAAGCAATTAGTATAATAAATAGATGAGTATTAAGATAGAAATAAAGAAGTTAAGAGCAATCATTGTCATACATACATTGGGATTTGAGAAGAATTCTATATAAGGATAATAAGTAATACATACGTAAACACAGTGAATCACTAGCAAAGCAAATATATACTATAATAGAAAGCAGTCGAGAGTTTTATAAAATAATAACAGAGTAAGTTCACGTTAGAATCGAATAATTTTCGATAGTAGTTAACTAAATATACATAGAGTACGGTAATATAGTTTACAGAGTAGACTCTGACCAGGAACACTTTAATTTACATAACTGTACTGTCAGTTTAGTATAATACAGTATATGATTTGAAGGCTACCGTATTTACAGGTTTTGTGGTCTCTGAAAACTGGTCAAAAAATACACTGGCGACTTTGATACTAGACGACTCAGTTGACTTAGTGTTGCTCTACAACAGCTTAATATATAGTAGGCTATACGGCAGTCACCAACGCGAAATGGCTATATACAGGTAGGCGGGGTTTCCACATAACTTACGTCAATAGTCAATAGTAAATGTGGTTTTGACGTGGTAGCAGGCATTTTTAGTATGTCTTTAATGTCTGCTACCACGTCAAAACCACATTTACTATTGACGTATGTGGAAACCCCGCCTTACAGCCATGTCGTCAAACGCACCAACTCATAACCATAACAACTGTATTAATACAGATCAAGGTCAATTTCTGACGGATTGGTGATATTTGATGGCCTGTCGACATACTATGCATCAAAATGTATATGAAAAATTCCTATCGCTACTAATGTGACATACAGTATCTGTATTTAATTTTTACTTTTATTTTTATTCGTGAAAATCAAAATTTTTAATTGTGAGATTTCGACGGATTTACACGTCTTAAGGTCCCAGGAACCAAAAACGTTTTTTACGAAATGTCTTGTCTGTTCGTCGATTTGTGGGAAAACAACTCGGCGGATTTTGATGAAATATGGCACGTAGGTCATCATATCCCGGGTAAATTTTGTTTTGGTATAGGCCTAACTCAATTTTTCTCAAAAAAAGGCTGGAACGATTTTGATTTAATTCGCATATGCCTAGGTCTATAGGTGTAGTAGGCGTTATTATTGGAACAAAACCCAACAGCCTCTTTATAGTTTGATGCGGGGGCAAACAATAAAAAAAAAACTCCATCTTAATCCAAATAAAATTTCTACTGTGGAAACTTACTGTCGATTCTTTCTAACTCAGGTATGTTTAAGGTGTTAAGTAGAAAAACAAACCTGAAGCAAAGTTGTGGTTTTAAATAATAACATTTGTTTTTGGAAATTATGGAAAATTCGTGCCCCAATACATTGCATACTCTGCCATTATACTGTGTTGCATTACATTAGTCCGCCCGTTCTTGACTATGAAATTTAGTGCTTTGGCATAAGGAATTTAATTATACTATCAAGTAATCAACAAGTAAGAGCAAGAGATGGTCCCTAGGCAATTTAGGGAAGTTAGTAGCATTTCTCGCTGACTCATACCTGTTCTTGGTTAAGTCATGCCTTCGCCTATTTCATTGCGTCAATGATGAGCTTGTCTCAGCTTGTTCATTATCGCGTTTGTAGCCCGTGTAGGTTGACAACGAGGACATATATACCAGTTAGTCAATGGCCAAAAATTCATAAGGAAACTATACAAATAATGTCCAAAACCCATGGAGTCGTTCGCATTTGACAAGGGACCTATGGGCCACTTATATAAGCAGGTCTGGGTCCATTACAAGTAAAAAAAAAAAGGTTAATCCCATACAAACAATTCAATGAATGTATCCGATTGACCTCTTCAGTCGCCTCACTAAGTTACCTAATGGGTACTTGTGTCGAGTAACGACACGTCTCCGATGTAAACTCGCACATGTACAAGTACGCTACCACCTGGCCATTGAAGTCGATATTTACTAGCATTTCTCGCCGATCTCAGTTCATTCGGGAGTTTAATAAGGATGCGATGCTGGTCGACGTCGAGTGCAGGCTGGCGTGATGTGGCACAGTCATAGTGCCATGGAACAAGTGAGTAAGGGGATGGAAAAAATGCAGGAGTGAGACAAGAATTTAATAAGAAGAGCCGAATATGCCTCGATACCTGCATACTTCTTAGTACGCCTGTTTTTATAGTCTACTTGTCACATTCCGTCATTTTTCAACCTCCTTACTCCACCACGTAGGTCTGGATAAGTTACAGGCTCTGGAAATTTGGGAAGCAGGCCATGTATGTGCTCACTATCATCGCAGACAGGGGGTTGACAGCTTCGTCTAGTTCTTTCTGGATCATGACCAGGGTAGCCTAACCCTAATATTTGCACAGCCGGTCTGTCAGTGTCAGTGTTCATTACCCAGTCAGCTTTACTCGGATTTCTGATAGTCTGCCTTTGTCCTTTAGTGCCATTATCTATAGTAAAAAGAATATGATAGTGGTTGTCAAGTAGTTTGAATCTAGGCGCTTCGAGTGGAAGCGGCCATTTTGTTTTAAGTAAAAAATTCAACATGGAAACTTCAAAATTGTATTATTTTTTCAAGAACCTAAATTAATTAAAATACAACGCAACAACAAACATTACATGGCGCTGCGGTTGAGAATAAATAAAACTTACGTATGTACCAATTAATTAGGCTAATCATAAAAATTAATAAAAATGAACAATTTACCGCCACCACCGAAGCTGACCCTAACTGGGCAGCCCCACATGGAATATAAAAAGTGGAAAAAAGCCTTCGAGCTGTGTGCAACGGCAACAGCATTAACGAGTAAGGCAAAAGACGTACAGGCGGCAGTATTCCTACACTTAATAGGGCCGGAAGGCCAGGAAATATTTGATTCGTTTGCATTAAATGACAGCGATAGTAAAGACCCACAAAAGGTAATAAGGGATGCTTTTGATAATTATTTCATGCCAAAAAGTAATGAAACTGTGGAAAGGCATATTTTTGCTATGAGAATGCAAAAAGAAGGCGAATCTTTTGACGAGTATGTGACTGCTTTAAAACTTTTAGCATCAAGTTGCGATTTTCAGTCAATGAAAGACAGCTTGATTAAGGACCGAATAATAGCCGGAACAAATAATAACCAACTAAAGGAACGGTTGCTGAGGGAGGACAACCTTAATCTAGCCAAATGTATAAATATTGGGAGAGCTTCAGAACTGGCAGAAAAGCAAATAATGGCAATGAGGAAGACTGATGAACAATGGTAGATACAATACGAAATGAACATCAAAGTCAACGTCAGGATAGCCAGAAGGTGCCTAAGCAGAAGTTTATCAAGCATCAGAAGCAGAGAGGACGTCGAGAAGGCTACATAAATGATTGCACCCGATGTCTCAGAAGTCACAAAATAAATCAGTGTCCTGCTTTTGGTAAGAAGTGTCATAAATGTTCCTTAATGAATCATTTCAGTCAGGCATGCAAGACAGGCAATAGGCCTAAGAAAGTAAATGCTGTTGAAGAAGAAAGTGGCAGTGAAAGTGATGAAAGAAAATATTATGTTGGTTCAATTAATAAAGATAGGTCGCGTGGACCCAATAATTGGGTCAAGCGTTTCTATGTGTCAAATAGTAGGTGGTTTAATGCCATTTTGGACAGTGGTGCTGATAAGTCAGTGATGCCACATGCAACATATGAATTGATTGCAAAAGATTTACCGTTAGAAAGATGCAATGTAAAGTTATTTAATTATGATGGTACACGTATGGAAGTTTTTGGTAAATTTAATATCTCTGTACACGACAAGGAAAATAAGAACTATAATTTAGAATTTATTGTAGTAAAAACGAATAAAATGTGTAATACTGTGGTGGGCAGACCCGCCATTGACGAAAATGGTTTAGCCTTTACAGTCAATATAATAAAAAATGAGATTCCAAACAGATATATTGAATTGATTACTAAGTACGCTGAAGTATTTTCCGATAAAATTAAACAGCTGAGACAGTTTGAATATGAAATTAAATTAAAATCTGACTACGTTGGTAAGATTGAGGCAAGACGTGTAGTACCAGAAAAGCTAAAAGTTCCGTTAAAGAAAGAAATTGACCAAATGTTAAAGGACGGAATAATAAAAAAGGTTGATGAACCTACTGAATTTGTGAATTCTATGGTAATTGTCAGGAAACCTGACAATAGTTTGCGAATTTGTTTAGATCCTAAATACTTAAATAAATGTATTATGAGAGAACATCATCAATTGCCTACTTTTGAAGAAATAAGTGCCAAAATGAAAGGATGTCGTACTTTTAGCACTTTAGATGCAAGACAGGCCTTTTGGCAGCTAAAATTAAATGAAAAGAGTCAATTATACACAACTTTCAATGCTCCTTATGGTAGATATTGTTTCAAGCGTTTACCGTATGGTATCAATTCAGCTCCTGAAGTTTTTCATAAGCATTATTCGAAGATTTTCGAAGGAATTGAAGGGGTACAAATTTTCATTGATGATGTGCTTTGTTTTTCAAAAAATGAAAAAGAACATGCTGAATTATTAGAAAAAGTACTAAAACGTGCAAAAGAGTACAATGTTACTTTAAATAAAAGCAAATGTAAATTTGGTTTAAGTGAAGTGAAATACTTGGGTCATAAATTTACTGCGAATGGTCTTATGACTGACGAAAATAAAATTAAAGCTATTAAAGAATTAAAAGCTCCACAAAATGTTTCTGAATGTAAATCACTGTTGGGCATGTTAGCCTATGTATCCAAGTTTGTTCCTAACTTAAGTCAAATAAGTGAACCTATAAGAATGTTATTAAAGAAAAATGTAGCTTGGTCATGGAATTTTGAAAAAGAAAAAGCTTTTAATGAGATCAGGGAACAATTGTCAAGTTCTCCAGTTTTGCAATACTATGATCCTAACTTACCTGTGAAACTCTCAGTTGATAGTTCAAGTACGGGAGTAGGCGCGGTAATGCTTCAAAATGACTTACCAGTTGCTTATATTTCGTCATCTTTAAATGAAAGCCAACAAAAATGGGCACAAATCGAGAAAGAATTATATGCTATTGTTTTTGCGTGTGAACGATTTCACAAATATATTTTTGCAAATAAATTAGTGACAGTAGAAACTGATCATCGTCCATTACAATTTATTGCTGAAAAACCATTACATCAATGTCCACCAAGATTGCAAAGAATGTTAATGCGTTTGCAGGCATATGATTTGAAAATTAAATGGAAACCAGGTAAAGAGCTATTATTAGCTGATGCTTTATCTAGAAATTATTGTAATAATAGTGACAGTGGTTCTGACACATTATTGTCGCACAGTGAAATTGAGTTGTATGTTTCTACGGTTATCGAATTGCCAATGTCAAAAGGAAAATATGCTAAATTTATAAAAGAAACTCAAACTGACGAAACTCTGAAAACACTGGCTACAATGTTAAAAGATGGATGGCCAGAAAATAAATTGTTTTTACCTGATTGTAGTAAGCCATACCATTCTTTTCATCATGAATTGTTTGAATATAAAGGGTTACTGTTCAAAAATAAATCAGTAATAGTGCCAACAAATTTGCGCAAGGATATTTTAAAGAAACTTCATTATACACACATGGGAATAAATAAAACTCTGAGTAGAGCCAGAGAATCAGTGTATTGGCCCGGTATGAGCAAACAAATTACAGATATAATTGAGAATTGCTCAGTGTGCTTAAAATTTCAAAGGAAAAATCAATCCGAACCTTTACTTTTACGAGAAGTTCCTTACAAACCTTTTGAAGTAGTTGGTACTGATTTATTTCAATTAAATAATAAACATTACTTGATGGTAGTTGATTATTACTCTAAGTTTGTTGAACTTGCGTTGCTAACTGATTTGTCCTGTGAGACAACTATTCATGAATTGAAATCCATTTTCAGCCGTCATGGCATTCAAAAAATTGTATATTCAGGTAATGGACCACAATATTCGGGTTTTCGATTTAGAAAATTTGCTAAAGATTGGTGTTTTGAGGATAAGACTTCGAGTCCTTTGTACAGTCAATCTAATGGCATGGTAGAGCGTGCTATAGGAACGGTTAAAAAATTACTAAGGAAATGTGTTGCTGATAGTAAAGATCCTTATATTGCTATGTTAGAGTACAGAGCTACTCCTATTGACACTAATTTAAAATCACCAGCTGAATTGTTATTCAATCGAAAATTGACTGGTATATTGCCAAGTGTAAGTGATTTTTTTGGAAGCGAGTTAGATGTTGATGAAAACATTCGCGCTAAATTAGAAGAGAGGCAAAAGATCAAAAGATACAGAAAAAATATTATGACAGAAAAACAAGATTAATGAAAAATTTTATCCCGAGAGATCCTGTATATGTAAATGAGAACGGTCACGTGTATGCTGGTGAAATTGTAAATTTTGCAAATCGTCCTAGGTCATATAAAATAAAAACAGAGAGAGGAACTCTGGTGGAAAGAAACAGAAAATTCTTAACTAAGAATACAAGTTTAAAGGAAAATAAAGATTTCACCAACATGCAGGGTGATTATTACTCAAAAGGCAAAGAGCCAGAAAGTTCACCAAGACTAAGTGAACTGACTGCAAATAACGAACCGCCGGTAAATAATGAACTCATGGCAAATAATGAAACTCCGGTGTATAGTAGATACGGCAGGAAAATAAAAAGACCGGTTGTTTTGAATGATTATGTTTAAGAGTGTATTGTTATCAAATTTTTCTTGAATGCATTAATGGGTACATTTAGCTATTAGTTTTAGTACTATAGTAGTATTATTATTTTCATTAATTTCGTTTTCAGCGTCGGCAGTAGCGGAATATCGAAGGCGTTCTCTAAGAGACTGCAATTATTTTAGTTCCTTGTCTTTGCTGTATTCTTGTTCCTAATTGATTATGTTTTAAATAAAAGCAATGTTCAGCCTATGGTTATCTGTCGCGATAGTACACGGATTAAATGGGACTTCTTAGGCAATGAAAGGCCAATACGATATTGAAATTGAGATTAGTAAAACGAGATACTCACGGATGATTTTGTTGTTCGCAACTGTGTGCTACACTTCATTTTGCCAGTTTGATGTTGAATTTTATCCGGAACCATCTTTCATTGCCTAAGATATTTCTAAGTTTCATCAAACTTACAAGACATCAGACTTGTGAAAAAAAGAGGACGGATTCTACAATATAAAGTTTATAATTGCTTTTCGAATTATACATCGTGATGTAATAAGCCATGCCAATCTTGTTGGATTTGGTTTTATGGTACCGAAGTTTATTACGCAATAAAATTCTATATCTACACAATATCAAGTTTGTAATTGCCTTTCGAATCGTGATGTAATTATTGATGCCAATATTGTTGGATTTGATCTGTTAGTTCCGTACTGAAGTCTATCACGTAATTAAATTCTATACATATGCAATATAAAGTTTATAATTGCTTTTCGAAATAGAAATCGTGAAGTAGTGAGCCATGCCATTCTTGGTGGATTTGATCTGTTAGTACCCTATCGAAGTTTATCTCGTGATAAAATTCTTGAAAGACAGCCTGGTTTTTAAATTTATTTATTTTGCTTTCCATTTCTGTAGCATATTTAAAATTTGGCCTGTGGAAACATCACTCTACGACAAAGCCAACTTATGAACCGAGCTGAAATCCTCGAGAACAAGAATGACTAGCAAACCGGCTTAATGCACGTCCACGATATGCCCTGGTAAAGTTAGGTAACCTGGTAAACCCTTCCTCGGGTCAGGACAAAACTGTTTGAAATGTAGTAGCCAATTCCGACAAGTGTATCTTGTCTGAGGAACTGAGGCCGAACCACTGCTAACACCTTTTTTGGAGTGGCAGCCAAGGTTTAATTGAGTACATCTAGCACATTTAATGACTGGTCACAATCATGTCTATTTGAAATTTAAATAAAATCACTAACGAAACTTCCGGTGAGGGGACATTTATTCATTATTATATTAAAAGTAATATCGTATTTTTTAAAACTTATGGTACATAAATCCAACACTGAACATTTCAGGATTTTTTTTTTAAACAAAATGCGGCGAAAAACTAGTGGTACTGCTATGATTATTGCACTGGGTAGGGTTTCATAAATGACATGAGAATGACAGCGTTCACGATAAATTAAATTTACATATCACTTCTGAATTATCTCAGATTAATATGCATTGAAACAAATGACAACACAATTTGCCTGAACTTTTCAGGATTTTGTATAAAATAAAAAATAGTAAAATAAAATAAAGTTTCATAAATGACATGGGAATGACAGCGGTCACGACAAATTAAATTTCCATATCGGTTCTGAAACTGAAAAGATTAATATGCCTTGGTGCAAATGATAACAAAACAATTTGTAAAAAGTAGAAAAAAATCGAGCAACTAGCGACAGCTACAAGAATGTTATTTAATTGCTAGCAGCAGTCGATGAAAAATTTCTCCTGTGTTAAATTTGCAGTTCCCAGTGGTTCTGTGAAAACATTTACATAAAATTCAGGGCGACAGTACTGCTATTCAAATACGTTTTAGAGCTTAGTGAGACACCATTAAAGGCTCCCATCACCACTTATTCATCTGGTAAATTACAATTGAAGAAAGCCGGTAGCTTGTAGAGCTACCTACTTGCGGCTAAAATTAAAAATTATAAAAATCAAAATGCAAAACCTTTTCAATGAAAACTCCATTTGCACCAAGTCACTAATAACAATCATATAATATGTTATCACCATGATGAGACAAAATTGAAATTATGATTTTGTCCAAAAGATAAATATGAAATAGTAAAAGAAGCTTTTAAAAGAAGCCACCTGCTACCAAGCTTAGTTTTTCATTATTCAATAAAGGTTCAACATCGCATCAAGCCTCATTCAGCCTCAGCAACATCTAACATCAATTCTCAATCTCAATTCTCCTGACCATGGCCAAGGATTGCTGAAATACAGCTTAAAGCACAAAGTTATTCTATTTCAACATTTCTATTGCTAAAAATAAACAGAGAAGTAATTTTACTGTTAGGCCCTACTACTATTAATAACATTTATATAAAACATAAGCAATTAGAAAAAAACCAAGGAAAAGTGGTCATTGTATCATCTACATGATTTAGCAAAATAAAATGTTTTATTTCTCTTGGTTTGAAACAACTATGAAGAGCTGTAGCAGATGGCCACTAAATGTAGTTTGTTCAGTAGTAGTTAAGCCTTTGTTGCGTAGAGAACTGACAACGCTCTTAGCACCTTTTTAAGTGAAAAAGACTCAAGCTACCGATGAAGTCACAGCTGATAAATGTTAGTGGTTCAGATCAATAACATTATTGTAGGTATTTACATTGACTTTTTGTCACGTTTTCCTCTCATCTACATGAAATGCCGGTTGAGAACTGGTGGTTTTCTGTAATAAACTTTGGCTCTTGACAATTTATACTTTAATACTGTTATTTATATAGAACTTCTTTATATTGAAGTTTTTATTACAGTACAAAAAAGAACGAATTATGTTATAATAATTCTTTAAAAACTAACAACAGTTGTGACTTCACAGACGTTCTATTACATGATTATTACTTTTTTTAGTAATCTTATACGCCCCTCATATCCTATATTTCATAGGAACTTTAAGGCTAACAACATTGATGAAACATGCATTGCATCCAAGTATTATGCAGGCATGGGCTGTCAAATAAGTAACATTATTTGAAACACAATGAGATGCATGGTGGATGTAAACAATTAAGAAGGAACGTCATCATTACTAACTTATTATTTACACCTGCTAATCGCCAATTAGCAATAATAGTGATAACAAAAATTTAGATGACGTCAAGACGACCATTAAATCTAACAAATTTGACAGTACAGTAATACGACAATAAAGTACGACGATTAGTAAACATGAGAGGGGGAAATAGTCATTAAACAAGCACGGCTTCGCTCGGAGAAATTCGAGCCCAAGTATCAAATCGTCAACGACACATGTGCTGCAGGAGACAGAAAAAGGAGCTCCGTAACATCATCGTTTCCGTGTGACTGTGGGATGACAGTCACTCAACGTCAATGTCTGGGATAAGAATATCTTCCTTGACGAAATTAGCACTGTCGATATCCGAAACCCGGGGGAGGCGCTTCGAGAGAGCGCTCAGTTTCCTCAAGAATTTCGCCCAAATAAGGCGGAATTCCTCCGTACCGGGCATGGACATTCTGCCGGAAGGCATTAGCCATCTGAAGCTGCAAAGTGCCAACAGTTTAAATAAACAGGAAGGTGGGAATTTAAAAAAATCAGTGATCTTTTAGATCCTGTAATGGGTTGGAGCGAGATAGTGTTAATACCGAATTTAAATGGTTAAAATCATAAATAATTTAAGTTAGTCTTTCTATTTAACGTAGTATAAGGAAAGCTTTGTGATGGTCGAAATTTTCCATTCCGAGATTTCAATGGATTTATACGTCTTGCGGTCCCAGGAATAAAAAAAAAAGTTTTTTACGTCATGTCTGCCTGTCCGTCGCTTTGCGGGCAAACTACTTGGTGGATTCGGATGAAATTTGGCATGTAGGTACACAAAAATCATACCTCATGACATTTTTATTTTGGGCTAACTCAGTTTTGGGGGTTTCACTCTTTAAAAAAACTGTTTGAAAACTGAAAGAAATCGGCTGCAATGATTTTCTTTAAATTCACATATATTGTAGTGGTTCATAATGCTTACAAAACGCAGTAGGCAGACAGGGTCCAGCTCGGCCTTAAAAGCAGTATTTTGTTTGTTTACAGTTGGCGGATCCTGTCCGCGTGACCTGATTATTTCATAACAGATACTTGAGACTGCGCTAGTGTCGCGTTCCCGCCTTAACCACCAAACAAACAAACTTTCATTTTATATTGATTTTATATTGTTTATTTGAATAATAAATAAATAAAGTATTAAATTTGTTCAGATTAACAATTTAGTTTTTAATTAATTATTAAAAATAGTGCTGTTGAACACGTAGTAAAATACCGACGGGGTCCAGCTCGGCTTTGAAAGCAGTATTTTTGCTTGTTTACAGATGGCGGATCCCTGCTTATTTCATAACAGATACATGAGACTGCGCTAGTTTCGCGTTTTCCGCCTTAACACGAAAATTTAAATGCCGGCCTGAATCCTTGTTACTGCGCATGTGTCAGGACTTGGTCCAATTGGCTCTACCCCTCCAACGAGGAAGGTGTACAACTTACAAGTTTCAGAATTTTAAAATATAGCCTAAAAGTAAAACAACCAGCACTCATTTTTATCAATAGCTTTTCATGGTCCTTAAACGTTATTATAAGCCTAAATGCAACCAGTATGTACTGGATTTTGATCATAGCATACCTACCTACCTATAGGTTTTACTTTTAGGCTATATTTTTAAATTCTGAAATTTTGACTTTATCAAATGGTCAATTGTTAGGTATTATTAATTATGACAGCTAACTTAATTAGTTACTGTTTTGACTATTTTCCGTGAGAATCTACTGAATTGTTTTATATGTCGTGCATTATGGTTGGAAATGGAATAAATAGCCTAGGCTTTGCATAGTAACTGTTAAGTAACTATAATATAAGTATATATATAAGTAACTAGTTAAGTTAGCTGCCATAATTAATAATATCTAACAATTAACCATTAATTTTGATAAAGTCAAAGTTCCAGAATTTAAAAATATAGCCTAAAAGTAAAACCTATAGGTAAGTAGGTATGCAATGATCAAAATCTAGTACATATTGGTTGAATTTAGGCTTATAATAACGTTTAAGGACCATGAAAAGCTATTGATAAAAATGAGTGCTGGAGGTTTTACTTTTAGGCTATATTTTAAAATTCTGGAACTTGTAAGTTGGACATAAATAATTGTATTGTATTGCATTGTACTGTGTGTTTCAATATAATTATTTATTCATTCATTAATTCATTCATTCACACCTTCCACGTTGGAGGGGTAGAGCCAATTGGAACAAGTCCTGACACATGCGCAATAACAAGGATTCAGGCCAGCATTTAAGTTTTCGTGCCAAACACCAAACAAACAAATTTTAAATCGATTTTATATTGTTTATTTAAATAATAAATAAATGCTCATTTAAATTTACATAATTTACAAAGTATTAAATTTGTTCAGATAAACAATTTAGTTGTTAATTAATTATTAACAATGGTGCTGTTGAACACGTAGTAAAATACAAACAAAAATGGCTGATCAACTAAGTTTGTTTTATTTTCAGATAAAATGTAGCCTGAAGTTTAAATAATGATCGTTGTTTATAATAAATATTATTAAATTTATGAAAATATTGAAGTTGCTTAGATAACCAATTTAATTGTAATTAATTATTAAAAACAGTGCTTTTGACTTTCCTTAGACAAGGTAGGGCGATGGCGGTTGCAGTCGTTGACTGTCCTCAGATAAAATATACACTTAAATTTGAGAAAGAAATGGGTCCTTGTTTATAATAAATATATATAAAATTTATAAAAAAAATTAAATATGCTTAGATAAATAATTTAATTGTAATTAATTATTAAAAGCAGTGCTTTTGACTTTCGTATTCAGATTATATTTCATAACAGATCCTGTAGTTGGCGCTGCGGGCGGAAATACTGTGAGCGCTATCTACTGGACCATCTATTTACTTATTTATCTAGGGCAGTAGGTCGCTTTCCCTTTGATAGTTTGGTTCTAGAGGTAAAAAATACAGAAAGACTCAATTTTCATGAAAAATGACTAAAAAATAATTTTCCAGCGGCTCCTTTCTATCGATGCTTTTAAATATCAGGTATGTTTTATGTGAAAATTAGAGTAACAAAACCAAACAGGTTAGTTACCCAAAATAGGCTTTGTTTTTACAAAACATTATTCTTTGAAGAAATTATGGAAAATTCATTGCGTTCCCTGTCATTATTCCTGTGTTTTAATGTACAGTCTACCCGTTCTAGGCAATGCAATCGTCACATCGATCAATTCAGTGCTTTCTGCTTTGGGATAGGGGATGTCGAGGGAACCGAAATTTAACCACAGGAAAATTATTTACTATGGAAATGCTCATATTATCTATCTACAAATTGATGAATAGGAAAGTTTGTTCGGGTGAACTCGGGCTGGTTCTTTTATCAGCTAATGTTGCCTCCAAGTTTAAATCAATATTCCTCTAAACAAATTACATGTTTAATAGGTGAGGATAGTAATGGAAATAACTCACCTTTTCTAATGTGTCCAAATGCATTTGCATCTGAATTTGCAGAGTTTTCAGCGTGGCCATTGTCATATTCCTTAAATCTGATAACCCATGCGCCCGATGCAGAAATTGGTTCTTTTGCAATGATTCTATTTCTTTTTGCAAAAGTTTTGACTGGTTCAGGGCCTGTTTAAAGAAATTACAATTTGATAAGAATTAATAATAGAGACATTGCTTTTGTTATACTGATACAAGGCGAAAGAGGTGATGGAATAAACTGGTTGTTTAATTGTAATGAGAGGTAGTCATGGACTAAGTTTGTAAATTGCTAGTTTCGATTTTTCTGAATTCTGAAAGAAGTAGACCGTTAATTAAGAAGAATTATAAACAGAAATGCTCGGAAATAAATTCAAGCCAAAGAATTCTTATTACAGACTCAGATGAGTTACTAGTTAATCCAAATATGGGGGCATAGGTGTTTATGCGGGGAAAAAATTAAACATTGCTGTTGTGTCTTGTTCTCAATTGGACTTAACCAGTAGACCATCTGATTTTATAATAAGAATTCATTCTACTCGGACTAAAATTAACATTTAAATTCTTATTAATTAGCAGCCTAATTCTCCACGCATGAATTTAACATTCGAAATTAGCCCTTTATATCCCGATCGCGTTGGGAAGACATTCTTTAGGCTTATTTTTTATATGTAAAATAGACATATTCGTCATGTTCAGGTTAAGAATAATTACATTAGTAGCATAAATACATGTTTAATGAGATTGACTTGTGTATTATGCAATGATTTATTTTTAATTGGGGGAGAATTAAAACAACCTGACGCAGGACAGTCGGTCCGAATCCAAAGGAAGTGCTGTAGGGCTTTAGGGAGATTGAGTGACCAAGAAGACCAAGGAAGTAGTACAGACACCAAATAGAATACAATCTCAGAAAACTGTGACTGGAACCAAAGGAAGTGATGCAAGGCTTGATGGAGAGTGAGAGTACATGCTTCATCAGAAGAACAACCGCAGTCATTATTAAATTAAATAAGTAGGCAGAAATGCGGGCATCCTAAATAACGTGCTGTCGACCCAAGTGATGGCTTTCAGTAAGAGTACAGTGATAAATTATAATATTGTTGTTCTCGATGGTGCGGCTGTAGTACAAGGTTAACAATACCGGTAGCTCGTATGCATTGTAAACAGAGAGTGGGAGGTGAGTCTGATAATTCGCAGCTGCAATGCCTTTATCAAAAAGTACTGCGGTGTCAGAACCTGCGGTTGCACCTTCATTTGAGAATGGTGAAATGTTATGTATTTCCAATCGTTTTACATGTTATGGAGGGATGAAAGTTGACACAAGCTATAGAGAACAGAACCAGTGAATTTAAAAAGTGAGGATATATTGACAAATTCTGCGCATATCCTGGAGAGATCGTGCCCCTAATAAGGAGGTTTTGAGGCGAATGGTTACAGAAGCCGACTTGCTGCTAACGGTTAAATGACGGAAACTAAAATAATGGCAATGGAAACGGAACGCAAAAATGTCGCCTTCAGCATGGAATAATCCAAAGGAAGATGGAAGTACTGAGGGTCCGATGAAGAATTCATAAAAACATTCAAGCTTCCTCAAAACACTGAGTATGCGTCATAATAATTAAAACTTTGATTTGTTTACAAAATATTTCGAAATCACTGACATAAAGAAGAAAGGTGAAAATTTGCCTTAACGGAGGGTAGTTTGAACTGGAAAAGTTTGATAGACTGTATGAAATCAAAAACTGTGGCAGATGATCCGGGACAACCACAATGAGGCGGAGATTGATTTTGTATAGGTAACTTGTTCATTATATAATTATGTAATAACCCTGCATATCGCAAGTTTAAGAAAAACATCTTGGTTGAAAAACCTAAGGCAGTGGTTTCGCAAGAGCACGACTTCCCTTTTCGGAGCAGCTGTCTCTAGGTTCAAATTGCCTTGCTGATCGCCAATCTTTGATTGAAGAGGCATTTAAAGAAGAACAGACCAAGGTGGAGATACAGAAATCTAAGTGAAGACTATCTCAGGAAAGTGGGGCTGGAACCGTATAGCCTGAACAAGAAGGACAAGGTGTGTTCTCTTCGCAATGAGAAGTCCCTCTAAGATCTTTTATTAGTTCAGGGAAGCCAGCCCATGTCGTCCTGACTAGCGCTCTCATTGGACAATAATGACGTACATTGCGACAGCAGGCCATACGTACACGGGTACGCACGCAAGCTTTAGACCCAGCTGTCTAGAGTGCATCATTATTTTGCAATTGAGGAATATAGCATCACACCTGCGCGAGTAGAGTTATGGACGATGGTGACTATCGCCGATGTTAATTTCAGCATATCGCGTCTAATTTTAAAGAATAATAATAATTTTATAAGTCTTGGTGGTGGCGGTGGCATGCAGTGGCCATGGGATGCCACTTACCAAGACTTTACCAACGGCGGTGAGATCAGCCGCTTCGTATTACTTACTTCATCTCTTTGCTGTTTAATAGCTTTGGCAGCCCTAGCATGTTCTTCACAGTCCCGCCGAACCAAATTCATAGTTGCATGCGAAGCAATCAGCAAGGTTTCACAATTACTTGCGTGTTTTCTCACTTGCTGTAATTCCATTTGTAGCCTCTGCACCTGAACCAATGATAATTCTCACGATGAAGTTAAAATTCACCAAAATAGAAAACCAAAGAATTTATTTTATAAATAAATAATAACAAGTTGTTGGTTAAATATGCTACTCAACAAGTAACCAGGAAACTGGCTTACCACAGGACTGTAAAATTGGTTTAGTCCTATACCAAGTAGCGACAAATACAGCATTGCAAAAATTGAGGAAAGTAAAGGGTTTCATGTTCGCGGATGATATGGCCATAGTAGTGGTAAGCAAGGAAATTAACGATATTATAGAAAAACAAATTGTAGAAATACAAAAAAGCTCACATGATATTGGGCTCACAATAAATTGCGCAAAGACGAAGATAATGCTATTAAGAAACAGGGGGCCGAAGTAATTACAACATAAGTTCAATATTTGAAATCATCAGTTTTTGACAATGATAAAGAAATGGAAATGCAGTGATTACACAAAGGTGATTGAAGAGCATAAGTATCTGGGAATTTGGATAAATGGAAGCTTTCAAATGTAAACGCAAATTGACGCGATTATTTAGAATACTATGATCAGTAATTGAAGCACCACACAAATTGAAATATGGCGTTCAGTTTGAAACACTTAAAATGTATCAAGCGTTAGTGAGTCAGACATAAGCTATAGAATCACCTCATGGGACAGAGATAATAATACATACACGGAAAAGATACAAAAGACCCAAAATATAAAAGTAGCAAACATGCATTCGGAGAAAATTAATAAAAAAATCAAAGATACTTGTTCGAAATTTCAACATGCTCAATTGTTAACCGTCAAAAATATCTTACATTACAAAATTATAAAAGAAAATTACTAAAAAATAGAAATTACTAATGAATAATATAAAATAACGGACAAAAAGAAACATACTTAACCACAACAACATTCGGGGACGAACAGAACATTCTTTGCATACCAGAGATATTCAACGAAATTTCCCGACCAATCAAAAAATAAAAAATGTAAAGGCAGAAAAAGTTATAAAAAGGCCAAAATTAATAAAAAGTTACAACATTTATCCATTTGATGACGCCACCCCCCGACAAGCGAAAGCTTTGGGGTGGACGTGTTATTGTACTTTTGAAGTAAAAATGTTTTGTTTAATACTCACCAATCCGGCGGATTAACCAGTAAGGGAAATATATAAAAAAAGTTATGATCTATGATCAATCAAATGAGTTCAACAGCCATGGATGGTCATAGCTATATACCCTCAGGCCATGTACGATTAACTGTCAACTCTCTCACAGTTTCCAATTTGCGAAACATTACCACAGCCATAACGCCACCAACACGGAAAGTGTCATTCAGCTTACTGGTCCAAGCCTATTTTCGGAAAAAGTGAATGCGAGCATCAAGCAGGGTTTCTTTCAGGAAACTTTTCCACAGGGAGGGGGGGGGGGGATCGCACCGACTCCCGGTTTTTGGTGTTTTCTATAACCTAAAAGTGATTTTTCGGGAAAATTAATCAATTAAACGTGAACGTGGCACATTTTTAGTTTATAAACAAGACTCCTTGTCCAAGTGTCCTTGCAGGCTATCGAATCACCGGTAGCTAGTATCTTAATAGCATTCTTCAACTGTTCAATCCAAAGTGCATGAGGAAATGGCTGGAGAAAGAAATAGAGAGAACACGAAGAAAAGGGGAACCGAGAACAGAAACCAGATTGAGGACAAACTCAGAAGAGTGGGACTGGTACCAGAAAGTGTTGAAAAATTCTTATGGAGACCGGGTCAGTGGGAGCGGAGGAGACTCATTTAACACACCCGGGCAACTGGAGCCAATTATTGACGATGATGGAACATAATATAGTAGATCATCCAGAAAATAGAAAATGGTCATTTACAAATGGATTCCCTATCGAAATCGCTTAGGTAACTAGTTTAAAAATTCAAAAGAACACTTGCATCGCGTCACATGAGTGGTACGTACGACTCTCCTTCCTCTTTATACCTCGGTTTGTAAAAAAAAAAACTGAACGGCCGAGGTTACCATATTTAATAATAATTGTGTCTTGAATGACTTTATATGAACCTAGGCCTACCTATTGGTTCCTTGTCCAATGCCAACGGCCCCATGGATTTTGGACATTATTTATTTTGTATCCGTATTAATTTTTGGACACTGGTGAACTGCGATACTTCCTCGATGTCAACCTGTGCCGGCAACCAGCGATAATGGACAAGTGGAGACAAGCGTACCATTGCACAAATGTAACAGGCGAAAGCATTAACCAGGTAAGCCGAGGCTACCGTACTATATACTACGATGCATGCTTACCTCAGTTAAAACAGTTCCATTTTCCTGGGAATAGCTTATATATGGTGAGAGTAGTGGTGAGTGCGAAATTGGGCGGTGTGGCATCACACTCTGCCCGAAGTCATAAATTCCGGTAGGCTGAAAATTTCCCATTTTTGACTGGAAAGACTGACCAATAAATGATGAATTCTGTAACAATGTGAAATTCAATAAGTAAGTTATGAATATAAACTCATCACTATACATTTTACGCATTTGCATTCGGTGTTTAACGACAAAGATGCAGATAACTGCAAAGAGAAACTTTTTGAAACAAATAGTCCGAAAATATAGTGGTTGAATGCGTTTTGCACGCAGCACGGTTTAATTTTTACCAAAGAAGATTTGAGACATGGGGTCCCCCACAAGGAAAATCTTTTTGAAATCAAAACACGAAATTCCGAAACTGAAATTATCGAGCATCACAGAGGTTTCCTTACACTAGCCACTAACGTATAAATAGGAAAGCAAAAAGGGCAGGCGTTAACTTGTGGGACCTTCATATCAATGGCAACATCCCTATGCACATGCATCAAAGCCATCTTCGGTCATTCGCGATGCCATCCTAGTACAATATATCATCATCTACGAGTAATTCCCACTTTACTTTTATGTTTTTCTTGATACAAATGAGTAAATTGTTTATTATTTATAAGCAAAGAAACTTAAATATTCAATAAGTTATTAATATTCCAATAGAAATTGCCTAAACCCCGATTTTATCTACGCTGAAATATCCCTGGCCCCCTTGTATCCGCGTTTGCATCTCCTAGAAGTACATAATACCCTCCTAGCCGGTGTTTTGGAGTTTTTAGTTAGCCCGAAATAAAATAAAAATGGTTCCGAGGCATGATTTTTTTTTTGTACCTGCATGCCAAATTTCCGCAAAATCGATCTAAGAGTTTGTCCTCAAATCAAAGGGAAGACAGACTTTTCGTAAGAATCACTGTCTGCGGTCTTCAATTCACCAAAATTATCTTATGCTAAGGCATAAATAGGAAAGTAATAACTAGACAATACTTACCACATCTTCATCTTCTTGGAAGCGGTTGCTAGTCAGGTAACCGATATCATTTAATGGCGAAGCCATTGGAGAGAAATTTCTAGGTTCTAGCAGTCCTCCACCCGGGATATTCACCGGATCTGAACTTCCAAATAAACCTGAATATAATACGTAACAAGCGGTAACTAAGCGGAACAAAGACTAAAAAAAAATACTATTCTTTTTATTCAAATGAATTTACAGCAATATATTCATAAATTTGAATTTAAGCAAGTTTTATTGCAATTGCCGTAAGCAGGGTGCCCTTGTTGATTTATAGTCTTTTGTGTTCTAAATTCGATATACTCTTTCTTATTATTGACGTTTTGTTCTATTACTAAGCCAACCTAGTGGAGTTAGGGCTGAAAAGCCCTCGCTTACACTCAACTTGGAAGACGACCCGGGACCGCCTGCTTTGCATGCCCACTGAAGACTGAAGCATGACCAAAAAATTTAGCAAGGATGGGACTCGAGCCAATTACCTTTCGGGTGAAATTCGGAGCCGGTACCACTACCTTACACGTCCTGATACAAATAGATGTTTTGATACAAATGATACTTTTCTACAGAATTTTGTAAATTGAAATAGAATATAACAAATAAATAAATAATCATTTATTTGCAAACAGACCTAAAAGTCCAATAAAATGCAAATCTTATACAGAGTATTGAGTACACTTTAAATTCCTAGATTTGTTTTACTAAGTTGCTTAAAAAATATGTATTAGACAGTAATCATCTAAACTATCGAGACAGAACATCCTGCTGCTGTTGTACACAATAGCAATCAAAAGTAAAAATTGAAGAACACATTAATGAGGAATGAAACAAAAAGTAATAAAATAACAATTTTCAATAGGCTATATAGATTTATGTAATATTTTATAATATTGAAATTGCAATAATAGTGGTATTGTTGGAATTTAATATTTTAAAATATATGATATTTATTAAAGGTTAATTCTGACAGTGTTTCAAGGAAAATTACTTTAGTGTCAGTAAGATCAAATGAACGAGAGTTTAGATTAAATATTTTTGTTAACCGATAAATTAAATCTGGATGTTTGCAGGTAAGAAAACTCTTTGTTTCTGGATCTTCAATTAGGTATACTGTATTCATATAAAGTTTTTTTAAAAGCTCTGTGAATCAATGTGCAAGTGAAATATATAATGAAGTACTTTTATTGCGAGAATCGATCTTCTAGCCTTTAAGGTAGGCAACATAAATCGAGTTAAAATGTGTCATAAGGCATTTGTTGGGGGTAGATCCCAGTTTGTTTG
This sequence comes from Psococerastis gibbosa, assembly GCA_963971405.1. Taxonomy (NCBI): domain Eukaryota; kingdom Metazoa; phylum Arthropoda; class Insecta; order Psocodea; family Psocidae; genus Psococerastis; species Psococerastis gibbosa. The sequence continues at coordinate 12,560,092 of OZ020492.1, forward strand.
TAGTGGATACATTTAAAAAATATCTTCTGTTTTTTTTTCTATTCGACTTATGTTGCCCTTTGTGCAGGGGTCCCATACTTCACAGCAGCATTCAAATACACTCCTACATAATGAATAATATAGATTAAATATTATATTTGGGTTTCTCGATATACCTCTAGTATTTCTAATAATAAATCCCAACATTTTATTTGAGTTATTTATTATTTTATATATTTGATTATTAAAGTTTCACTTAGTTTCTAGTAGAAATCTTTTACAGCGGTTACTCGATCTAGATCTATTCAATCAGTTGAGTAGGTAAATTCAGTTTGATAAGTTTTAAGAGAAAAAGTCATGAATATTGACACAAATGTGAATAATTAAATTATCTTACGATTTTTAAATGAAAAAATGCAGCTATGAATATTGACCTAATTTTTAATGAATAGTATGTTCAGTGAATTGATTGAACATGAATATTGTTGGACCGGCAGCACGCACAGACTTCTACTGCACGATGTATGGAACTGAGGAAGCCGGCGGAGGCAAGAACGGAATGGAGAATCCGGAGCGTATTACTGCAAACCAACCCCTAGTGGTTGTTCACAAGAAGAAGAAAGAATTCTCTACTGGCTAACTGGTGCACAGAATAAATCTGTATAAATAGTCACATAAACTTACCTGTGCTTGCCAGACCGGCAGCGATTGAATTAGGAATGGTGGTAGAGTTGGCTTCTAGTTCCCTGTCCATAGACGACAGATTCAATGGATCATCTAGCATAATGTTACCCAGAGCATTCCCTATAACAACATAACGCCATGGCATAATTTTGAATTCAAATTAAAGTATGCTCCTGTGATAGTTAAATAGCTTAAAAATTCAAGAGGAAAAATGCATAAGAAGCAATATTTTGTGACAGATTCCAATAAGGAATGGTGAACGTATATGTAGTCTCATTCCCTTGCCACGTAAAACTTTTAATGTTTAAATATTAAAAAGGTGACGAAAATGAAATAACTTAGTAAATTCTAGTTCTTAATAAATAGTTATTTTTTATTTAATTTACGAAGCTAGTTACTACAGATATGTAGTCTATTCAACTTTAGCAGACTATTTCTTACATAATATCGTAAGGTATTTTTAATTTTTGGCGCAGCAGTTCTTTCATAAAAGTTACTAGGGACTAAAATTTTTCTGAGTAAGGTTCAGGGGAAAACTATAACACAAACTATTAAAAAAAGCCTATGATATGATTAATGCAAAAGTCTTCTAAAACTTGAATAGACCAAATTTTTGTTTACTTAGTAAATTACATAAAAATATTAAGCAACGGATTTTGAGGTGACAACTTTTAACGCTCCATAATATCCTCTCTAGGCTTTTTCATTTATTAACAATTTAGGCACGGAAATTGTAATATCTTTATTAAAAAATAAAAAATATGGGAATCGTTTAAAATTAAAAAAAAAGTAGTTTGAGATCATAATTTTAAAGAAATAACGTTTCAAAGTTCCTTAGATGTGTTAACTTATCATTTATGAACCCGCGACAAAATTCTACAACTCAGGCTCTATATCCCTTAGTGCAATAATATCGTTCATGCGCTTTTTTTTTTTTTTTTTTTTTTTTGCGGTGCCTCCTTAAGGTAAGGTTCGTTGCGTCGACCTTTGAGATCTATTGCAGCCGCTTTGTCATGGAGATTCATGTCTGGAATATACCCACTTTCTTGATGAAAGAGCGGGTTTTTCCTACTGGATCTTCACGAATTGTCTTCGTTTCTGACCCTGGTATTCCCAGTATCCTGAAACGGTTTTTGGCCAGAGCTTCACATTCTAAGAGAACGTGCTCTGCTGTTTCGTCCTCCATTTCACACCATCTACATTCTCTACTGCCCGTGTGGACTTTGAGTTTATACAGATGATGCCTTAGGTGGCAGTGCCCTGTGAGCAAACCAACAATATTCCTTATTTCTAATCTGCCAAGTAATAGCAAATTTTGGGTAAGTTTTTTTGATGGTTTTATTCCAAGTCTTTTTAGACTTCGTTTTTCTGTCATATTGTGCCAGGATTCAATTTTCTTGGTCTGGATCCATCTGTCAACTATAGTGCGTACACTTCCATAGGATATACCACAGGTTGGCTCTGGTCCAACAAATATTGAGTCCGAACCTATATTTGCTAGTGCATCGGCTCGTTCATTTCCCTCTACTCCAGAGTGTCCCGGCACCCACTCCAACTTAAGTTTATTATTTTTACTTACTCTGAGTAGGAGCTGTTTACAATCCCGTACTAACTTTGATTTAGTACAGTAAGAATCCAGAGCTTTAATAGCTGCCTGGCTATCAGAAAAAATGTGAATGGTCTTATTCTCATATTCCATTCTCAGAATTTCCCTTAAGCACTCAGCAATGGCACAGACTTCAGCCTGAAAAACCGTGCAAAATTTTCCCAGGCTTATGCTGATGGACTTTACTGGGTTCACCCCGTTAACTCCCGCACCCGTACCATTTGCTGTCTTAGAGCCATCAGTAAACCATACCAGTGTGCCAGCCTCCTGGCTCAGCGTACCTTCCGTCCAGCTTTCTCGAGTTAAGATTCTGGATTCGAAGGGCCTCCTAAAGTCATATTCAGGCAACATCTGATCAGATGGCATACTAATGCCTTCCTCAGTAATTGAGTTTTTTATAGCACAGTGTCCTCTGAGAGAATTTTCCCAGAGTCCTCCTTGCTCCAATCTGTACGCACTCATTCTGGCCTGCCCCATAATAAATAAATTTAATGATGGGAGATCCAGAAGGGTATCTAGGGCGTCAGTGGGAGTGGTAGACATTGCACCTGTTATTCCTATGCAAGCCAACCTCTGCACACTATTTAGTGTTAATTTCGCTGTGGTTTGATTTGCCTTCTGCCACCAAACTACAGCAGCATATGAGATTATAGGCCTTATGACAGCCGTATATTCATGCGCCTAATATAACACGTCTTAAGTATTACATGGTAACATTACTCTATGCATTGAACTGATCAGTTTGAATCTTACCAACAAAAGATTCGACTGTGTCCGAATTCAAGTATGTGTCCAGTATTCCGTTGGAGTTACCGAAATAGCCTACATTGGTAGAAGTCATGTCAACTTGGCCAAAAAGCGAGTTGCTACACATTGGCTGCGGTTGATGAAGCAAACTCTGTGAATTATAAAAGAAAGAGTTACATCAAAAACCGCTAGTATACAATTAGTACGATTCACAAATTGATCAGAATAATATATTGACTAAACAAATGAGCAATACAATAAAACCTTTTTCGTCAAATTTGGAGGAAATGCTTCTGAACATTTTAGAAATGCAAATAATGGGGATTCTGTTCTTAAGTAATGGAACAAAAAGTATAGACTATGCTTTATTTTACTTTTACTATTCGTGGTGGAGGTGGCAACCGAACAGATGGGGCCCAAGTTTGAGCCAAGATAAGCGAAAAACACACCCTCTTCTGTGCAGGGCACTCTTTTGTCCAGGGGCTAGCGAAACTAGCCCCGAAGGCGGAGAAACTCAATGAAGAGTCAACGGCATTTGCAGAAAGCAACGGGAAATCACTGCATTACAATTCCCTACTATGATCATCATGGCTACAATGTCGTGATGATCACCAAGATAGAAGAGTCATTTGAAGAAGCCAGCCAATCAACAATATGAGCGAGGATTCTCCATAAGCCAGTCATGAGTGCTATCATTGCATTTTTCATACATTAGTTTCGTTGGAAGGCTCGATTGAACCAAATCTTCTATTTTTAATAAATTACGTGTTAAATAAAATAAAACAAATCAAACTAACAGATTTTGATGTAATCCAGGGATGGCTTATATATACTGTCAGCTTCGTCTTAAAAAAAAAAATCGTATCGATAAGACGCAACTACCAGCATATTGTAGCATCAGCCCTATTTGTTACATCCATCAAACTGATGAAACCCAACATTGCGTCATTGGCCACAGCGTGTGGAAACAAAGTGCTTCTTATCAGTAATCTTGACATGCAGCAACTTGCAGTCGGACCAATCTAAAAACACTGTGCATCCAGTATACTGTATGACAGTGTACAAGATAGATCTTGCCTAAAACCTGTCTCACTTGCTGGTCTACTGGGATTTAATAATTGTCTGAGACAGTTATTAATTGCTCTGCTTTGGTGGAAATACCCCAACCCAAGTAAACAGTAAGTAATAATAAGGAAATTGAAAGCGAGAATAACAGTAATAATTATAAGTGCAGTAGAGAAATTCTGTAAAGGGCGCAATAGGCCAATATCAGTGCGTACGTACCCCAATAAAGAAACAAAACTTGTAATATTAGGAGAAATGTTCAATATGGCAAAGTCCATGCTTTGAGATTGGGCTGGTGCCTCAGATTTGGATTTAACTGTAAAACAGTTAGTCCGTCACACTTAATTGATTATAAATAAGACTGCTTACCGATGAATAACTTTTTTGACCTGCATCAGGGGGAGGAACGTTAAATAACATATCTGCGGGATTAGTTCCAGTTGCAATGTCCGTATCCGGTGTAACACTCTTTTCTTCTGCAAAATCAAAACCATTTCAATTTAGATAAAGACAGATTATTTCGGAGCGTTGAAATGGCAAACAGGGGAAGCATAGGGGCTATACGCAGTTGTTCCTTCTAACGTAAGGAAGCGATTTAAAAACTATTTTAATAAAAATAACCACCGGATTTTTTTCGAGTAAATTAATTAACTCTAAATTGAAAAAACCTGTGGTAGTGGTATGAAAATATCATAACATCCCTTTTCAGAGTAGCAGTCTCCAAGGTCCAGATTGCCATGATGATCGCCAATCTCCGCCAGAAGAGGCTTATAAACAAGAAGACATCGCAATGGGGTTGAATGTGTGAGCCAAGAAATTCATCTATATGCCCGATAGTTATAATTATTTATTTATGGTAAGGCTATACTACATATACAACTTGTTCGGCTTTCAAAACAGATTATTCGTCAAGGCAAAGGAAAAAGACTATTCCATCACATACTTACGGTCTATGTGTGCAAATGCACAAAAAGTACCTCTGGGACAATACCCCGTTTTTTGTACCACATTACATTTGGTACTTTTATATATTTCCTGATGGAATTGCTGTTCGCTTCGTGTGTGACAGTACTGACAGAGATCACCCAGTTCACAATTTGCAGGTTCACCCCACTCATCTCCATGTTTAACATTAGAGCAAGGTGATGCCCTGAAAAAAACATATAATTACCTACCACCGCAAGGTCACTCCTCTGGATGAGAAAATAACTAGGGGATCCAGGAACTATTGGTGAGGAAGACAGCGAGGAGTCAGCAATGGTTCGGACACGTAAAAAATAGTGGATAGCAACACATAAAAGGTGTTGGAAGAGAAAAACCAATGAAGGGTTAAAGAAACCAGATTGAAGACAAGTGTGAATCAGAAGTGGAGAGGCACGAGGTAGTGGAGGAGGCTCAGGTAGCATGAATGATGAATTTAATAAAAAATGTTGATCTTACTAAATAATAAAAATAAATCTTTCATGATGATCACGTTTAATAAACCTCATCAAGCCCAATCCAATGAGAAGAAGTAAAGTTATAATGTTATAAAATCTGTGTCTGAAATTTCTCATCTCAAGCGAATTTAATTTCATACCTTGCCTCTTTTTGTAGACTAGCCTATAAAGGGCAGGTATACAATCAAGACCGGAGTCATGCCCCACCTGTAGACTGTAGACAAAACCATTCTAAAACACCCATGACTTCCGCACACACACACACACACCGACCGGCGCGAATACTCGAAAGAGTCCCGCGCCTTAAAAAAAAAAAAAAAAAAAACAATCTGGACTCACCTGTATTGAAATTTTGTAGGATCTCGTCGTTTATCTTTAGTATCATGATACTGAGGACAAGCAAAGCCTTGGCGGCAGAGTCTAGGCGGCCTTTTGCATTGCTCAGTCTTGTAATTGGCCAAAAGATATGAACTATCTGAAATAAAATAAAAATATAATCTCACTGGCAGATGACACAATTCAATTAGTAGTTTTGTAACAAGAGTCGTATCTGTACTTGGTAAAGTCATGCTTACGCTCGTTACATCGTGTCAATGGTAAGTTTGTCACAGCTTGTCCATTACCACCTCTACCCATAGGGGATTGACATTGAGGTCGTGTAAGTTTGCCAATGGCCTATAAATTCATACGGAAACAATATTAATAATGTCCCAATAAATAAACAAAAAATAACAAAAACCAGAACCAGTGGAATCCGGGCTGATGTGCCGTGGTCCAAATGAAAGTAATTGCTCATGACATTCGGAGTATAGGTTCTGGTCAGACGGGTTGTACTTCCGACCCTACACGAGCTTGCTCGTTTCCTTGAACACCACTATGACCAGGATCCCAAATGAATTCGACAGTGTTGTATCTAGCAACGGTTTGGTACTTATGTTTTCATTCTCTGCCAAGCTGCGATTTCTCAATAGGTCCATGTATTGCTCGTATGACAGCATGACTAACTGAGCAGATAAGAATCCTCTTCCCCCTAACTGCACGGTCACTACAGACCGTCAGCAAAACCAACCTTTGATCTGGGACACTGTAACTAATTTACCCAGAGCAGAGGATGCGAGATTCTGATATCAAGATCATCACTAAACACCCCTGTGGAGGCAGAATCATTCTTGAGTGACCCATCAGTATAAAACACAAGATGTCCTCTTAATCAATAAAGGGAAAACTCTAGACATAAGTACGGGGCTAAATATGAGTTCTTTGTGACATAATATGTCTTTTGGTATTTCCAGTATTGGCGGAAATATATATTTGCGTGACCATGGTGTGCTCTGCCATGGACTAGATCAAATTGTTTCAGTCTGAAAACAGCAGCAATTACTTCCTCTTCAATACACAAAGGAAGATAACTTGAAGCGCATTAGTGAGGGTAGCCCCAGTAATAGCAATGCATGCCATTCTCTGCAACTGATTTAACAATGTTCGACAGGTGACAAGTTCTGTTTTCTGCAACCATACGAGACAGCCACACACAACCCATTACACAAAACATTGAGATAATGCCAATCTCCTACGATTAAACTAATTCTATAATAGCCGTTAATGTGCTGACCTTGCCATTTGGGGTCTTCATTCTTGAAATTCCTCTCCTTGTCCAGAACGTTGGGACCATTCGCGGTGGCATTAGAATGGCTATCGGCACCCCCTTGTGCTTGTAGTTCTTTGATATCGAAGACCGCCGGCCTCACGTCGTCATTTCCATGGGCAAACGCGCAATGCACCCCATTTTTGACACAATATCCACGCCTGTCCGTATCGTGCACGCATGTGCAAGTTTTGTAATACCTTAGGTGAAACTGACGCTCCGTATCACCAGCAGTCCTATGCAGGAACGGGCAACTGAAACAAAACAAGCATGCAGTTTGACACTACAGGACGTTACAAGTATGTAAGAGTTACTGTTTTGAGTGTCATTACAAAGAATACACGTCAGTAAGATAAATAAATATGGGCGCAGTATCAATATGAATCCAGATATTTAGAGCCCGAGGGTCAACTCCTGGACGCGGTGCCATTTGCAAGGCAGGGCTAACTGTTTTAACCGTCATTATTAGCCATAAATGAAGCCACGGATTAATACTTCAGGTTCATAATAACGTTATGAAGTTGTTAATTTCGGCTTGATGGCTGCAATAAGCTGTATGGAATTCATGGTAAAAATTAAAATTCACAATATTACGTAATAATAATAAAATACACCACCCGTTTCGGCTCTCACTATCGTTAAGTGCAAGAAAAGAAAAAAACACTAGTATGCACTCTTAAACATAAAACATAAGGTAATTTCTAGATAGGTCAGACCAACACATCACACAGCAATAATGGCAGGGCACGCAATGCATTTAAGCGTGAATTTTCTATCATTTTTTCAAAAAACAAAATTTTTGCACAAAACCAAATGGTTTTTTGGTTAAAGCAACCTGTCCGGTTTCGTTATTCTATTTAACACCTAAAACATGCCTGAAGGTGGAAATAATCGATTGAAAGGTTTCGCAGAAAAATTATTTTTTAATCATTTTTCATGAAAATTTTGTTATTTTTATTTTTTTACCCCCAGAAGCAAACTATCAAGGGGCAAGCGACCCCTTGCATTTTGTTAACATTAATAACGACTACAAGATATGTGAATTTAAAAGAAATCGTTGGAGCCGTTTTTGAGAAATAATTTTTTTAGACGTTTTTTTTTGGAGTTTTTTGAGAATAAAACCCCCCCAAATTGAGCCCAAAATAAAAAAAATTGTCTCGAGGTATGATTTTTGTGAACCTACATGCAAAACCGGAAATCGATGAACAGACAGACATACAGACATACAGACAGGCATACAGACAGATCGACAGACAGACATTTCATAAAAAACACTTTTTTGGGTTCCTGGGACCTCAAAACCTGTAAATCCGTTGAAATTTCGACCATCACAAAGCTTTCCTTATACTAAGTATAAATTGGAAAGCAAAAACCTAAATAAAATAAGAACTGATCAGAATAGCAAGCAATATTAGGAGTATTAAATAATAGTATACTATTCTTTAAAAAAATAAAAAGTTATGACTTATTTTGTAATATGCATTCTTCTAGTATGTTTGTGTAAGGATTAAGATATGTTTCAATTCGTTGTTTGAAAATTATTGTAGTAGGGGTAGATTTAATGTTTTATGCTAGCTTATTAAAGAACCGGTCCGAGTTTACTCGAACATGCTTTCCAATTTATCAAGTAGTAACTAGAGAAAATGAGTAATTTCATGGTAAATAATTTTCCTATAGTTAAATTTCGGGCATCTGGGGGGGGGGGCGTTGTCCAGCTGACGTCACTGGAGGTGAGGTAAATTCTAGATAGGTCAGACCAACAAATTACCACACAGCAATAATGGCAGGGCGCGCTATGCATTGAGCGCGAATTTTCTATCATTTTTTCAAAAAATAATTTTTTGTGCAAAAAATTAATAGTTTTTTGGGAAAGCAACATGTCCAGTTTCGTTACTAAATTTAACACCTAAAATATACCTGAAGGTAGAAATCATCGATAGAAAGGTTTCGCAGAAAAATTATTTTTTAGTCATTTTTCATTAAAATTTAGTTATTTTTATTTTTTTACCCCAGAAGGCAGACAGACGGACATTTCGTAAAAACCACTTTTTTGGGTTCCTAGGACCTCAAAACGTGTAAATCCGTTGAAATCTCGGAATCGAAAATTTCGACCATCACAAAGCTTTCCTTATACTAGGCTACGTATAAATTGGAAAGCAATAATGAGACAGACAAGTAAGTATGGGGGTGTTGAAATAGGGACGTATTGTGCTTAGGAATCTGGTAATTACAGCCGTTGCCAAGTCTTGTGCCACAATTGTGGTAACCAGCTGATCCGGGGTGCTTTTCTCAGTAGTTTGTGTCGGTAAAGTAACAGTTTTCGAGCGTAGGTTGTCGTTAATGTTGGTACACTTAGCTCTAGGTGTAGCGTCGATGTATGTTCACGGTAATGTTTACCCATTGCCACCTTCAGAACACATCTTATTGCAGCTTCCAATGGCTCGATGTGCGTGAAATGTGCCCCTCCCCAGGCTAGTATGCTATAATTAACAAGTGATTGTACAATACCAAAGTAAACTTGCCGTATCATGTCTCTGTTGAGTATGCGTCTAAGTTTTCTAAATTTGTACATAGTTTTTCTGATTATAATAATAAAATATAATAAATAACCGTGTATTTTTCCTAAAACAATTTTTAACCGAATACAAAATACAGTTGAAGTGCCCCCTTAAGCCAGCGGCGTGCGAGGGTAGCACTCACTACTTAACTATAGCCTACCTAATTCATTACTGTAATTTGTTGAGTTCGACCCTGGTCCATAGTCTTATAATTGTCCTGTATGTTGCTGTTCTTGTGTTACTGTTAGTGTTGTCTATGATTCGTTTCGTTGTTAGTAAAATGTGGCTTTCCAGCGTAAGTATTGGTCGATTATAGTCCCTAAGTACTTGTAATTTTGCATTTTTGTTATTGTCTTACAGTTGGAACAGACGGAACGTAAACAGTCATGTTGATGTAATTTTAAAATTAAATTATTGGATTGGTTAGTTTGTGTGTTGTTAAAAGTGGTGTATTGTGTTTTTTATACATTTAGAGTCAGTAAGTTTGAGTCGAGCCATTTCTTTACAGTAGTTAGGGCATTAGATGCTTTTTGGTATGCTTCTTCCCAATTTTTGCCTGTAAAATATAGAGCCATGTCGTCAGCCAAGCCCACCAGTTCACCATTCAAGTCCAATTTGGTTAGTTGGTTTATGAAGACAGTAAAGCAAATTGGACCTAAAACAGTGCCTTAAGGGATTCCACAGGTTACGTTTGTCTTGTCACTTAGAAAGTCAGTTTTTGGTAGCGTCTGTAGTGGTCCCTTAAGTCGAACTTGCTGTTGTCTGTTGGTGAGGTAAGAGCGAAGAAACCCCCCCCCCCCCCCCCCGAGATATCGGAAATTTAACCATAGCAAAATTATTTACCATGAAATTACTCATTTTCTCTATCTACTAATTTTGATAAATTGGAAAGCATGTTCGAGTAAACTCGGACCGGTTCTTTTCATATAATTTTCCTCTATAATACTCATTTTTTGTTGTTGTTTTAATTTATTTGCTTTTATTTTTATAGTTGTTATTGTTTGGTAGCGCATTCAATCTTTGTTTCATGCTGTCGCGACGTCTTATGGACCGGATTAGCCAATTTGTTATCCATGGTTTTAACTTAGCTGTTTTATTGGAGGCCTTAATATGTCTCGTAGAGAGGTTAACGTGGTTAGTCAGGATTGCAATAAGATTGTCCGCACACCTGTTAACGTCCGTTTCGGTCAGCACCGTCTCCCAGGTTTCCTTCAGTAATCGATCATTTAAGAGTAAGTCATCAGTAACTGATTTGTCACATGTCATTTGTTTAGTTTTGTTTTTTGTATCGTTGAACTGAATTGTGAGTGCAGTCACAAAATGATCAGTAATTGAGGTGCGTAAGATTTGCCCCACTCCCCTTTCATAATCAGTCGTAAAGAAGTGATCAATGCAAGATTTTTTAATTGTCAGATCAGCTGGTACCCGGGTATGATTGTTTATTGCCGAGTATAATCCCATGGAACTTAAAATATTTAAATAATTTATGGTATCTAGTTGCGGATTTTCGTTTAAAATATCAATGTTAATAACACCCACCAGAATTAACGATTCGTTGGGATTGATGAGAAGTTTTCAAGAAAGTTAGCCAGATTCCCATTAAATGTAGTAATTTCTTCAGAAGGCGACCTGTATAATGCATATAGCATTTTAAATTTACAGTGATTTTAATCAAAAGTAATAGTTCATGCATTACTTCCCTTTATTTCGACTGTTAGAAAACTAGCACTTAAACAAGACTTGGCCAATATTGCAACCCCATCACATTTATTTATAAAACCATAGCTGAAAAAGGAATCATATTGTGGGATATGATATGTGCAACCAGAATCAGAAGAATGATGAGTTTCGGTTAGTATTATAACGTCGAATGTTATCCCCAGGCCTTGTAAGAATACCAGAAATTGGTCAAAGTTTTTATTAATACTCCTAATATTCATCTGCAATACTTTTAATGTGGTTCCATCAAAATATCTAAAATTAAAATTTGAGTCTGATACAAGTGTGCGTAAATGTAAATGTAAAGGTAAATTGTCAATATCCCCTAAAAAAATTATTCATTCAAGATCAGGTTCTCAGTTTTCCTAAATTACAGTTTAGAAGTACTATTGTATTTATATCATCTACCAGTTAAAAGTGCGTTGTTATTATATTAGCGCATAAAAAGAAACATGAGATTTGACACTGGAGGCTCAATACAAATGAAATAATAACAATTTATACAGTTTTGAGCACTAGATAATAAAAATAAATAAACAATGAAAAGGAGTCTAGAAGCAACATTTTCTGACTACATAAACAGTGTAAGAAATGAAACAAGATGAATCTGTTCACATGGAAGTTCCTGAAGGGCCTAATGTGAAAAATAAAATATGTAAATTGCAAAAGGCTCTACAAGGGCTAAAACAGGCTTCACGGATGTCAATCAGGCAATGATAAAAATGAATACCAAATCGATAAATTACTTGAAACCCTAAAGCGTGATTTTAACATTAAAATCTTTAACTGTCCCAAAATATAGGCTGGTATTGAAGTAAAATAGGATGAGACAGGTATGATTCTAAGTCAGACTGCTTATTGCAAACAAGTTTTAAGCAGATTTAATATGTCAAATTGTAAGAGCTTTTATACACCGTCATCTCCAGCTGAAGAAGATTCACTTAACACAAAGAATGAAAGTTTACCTAATAGGCACTGAGAAGTTTTCAGTATTTAAGTACTAAGGCAAATCCCGGCAAATCATATGCAGTAGACTATGAAACGCGCTCGATGGAAAATACCATTAATAATTGTGTAATCAATTTGAAAAGAACGTTAAAATACTTTATGGGTACTCGAAGTGTTGGTATACAATTTAACAATGTGTACTGTGACTCAGGGTATGCAGTCGATGTGAAGGATCCAAAACGTACAACAGGGCTCGTACTGTTCATGTGTGGATGTCCTATTTCATGGTGTAGTCTGTTAAATATCTATTGTAGCTACATTTACAACAGAGGCTGAGTTTATATCAGCAGCTGAGTCTCCAGTCTCCAGTCCAGGAGAGGTTTCCTTAGCAATGTCCCTCTGGAGCCTCCAGCCTGGTACCCTCTACGGCCGCCTCAAACGACAGGTACCAATCTCGACTGGCGAACATGGGCGACCCTAAACCAAATACGCTCTGGTGCGGCCCGTACGAAGACCAACAGGGCTAGATGGGGTCAGCTCGATGTAAATGACACCCTCTGCGCATGCGGCCAGCGCCAAGACTTAGAACATCTGTTCCTGTGCAGCCTTTGCCCCCACCGCTGCACACCTGAAGACCTGTGGGAGACCAATGAGGCGGCTATGAATTTCGCCCAGTTTTGGACGCGCTTGGACACGAAAAAGTAAAGTAAGTAAGCAGCTGAGCCCATAAAATAAACAGAATGCAGCAATGCACCCATTGAAAAAATAGTTGAGAATTAAATAAAGGTATCACTTAATATTGATAATAATTATACTATTTATCTTATTAAGAATCGTCAGTTTAACCGGCGCACAAAACACATTGATGAAAATGCTGAATAATGCATTTACTTATTGCTTGGATTTAAGTTGTCCTCTTATTATCTTTGGTTGATAGAACTATATTTAACAATCTCTTGACAGGAAAGCATGGAGTGTACAGAGGTTTAAGAAAAACACTTTAAATTGTCATTTCCGGTTTATAGCAACAAAAAAGGATTAATTAAAGTAACACGTTGTTTAAGATAAAACTACTGCTTTGTAAAAAAAATAAAAATGGTCACCTCTACAGTGTTAAACAACCCTATACTGCTCCCCTTGTTGTTGTTGATAGTAGCATGTAATGCTAATGATTGTCAACAATCCATCGATCACAGTAAAGTTGATATAGTGGTACCACAAAAACTGTGCAATTAACTGTTCCTCACAATTTTAACCAAAGCACTTCTGAAGGCGCCCAACGTTTATATCAGTTATATTCATGCCATTTTCAAGCTAGCTAGGGCTAGCAGCTGCTTGTGTCGATCCTCTTGATTTCTGCCGGGAGATTATAATAACGACTAATTCCAAAATCAAACATAGAATTTTTACCACTTTGGCACTTCCACTATGCGATTCATACCTCTTACATTTGGTCTATTTGTTATGTGTTAGGCCAACACATCAACATAACACAAGGTACATAAAAACTAACCCAGAATCTATATCAACAGTCTCGACAAGCTACTCTCAAAAGCAATCGGCCTATATTGGAAAGAAGTACTTTACTCAACTTCCTATGACTATAAAAAACTCACCAAACTATAATTTATTCAGAAAAGAATCCACAAATGGCTTATAGAAGCCCAAGTGTCGTAAATAAATCTAAAATAGCAAATATCATTCCATCACGTACATACACCATGCCATACAATACATACATATTGACTTCCAATAAAGTTAAGTAGCTTTAAATCAGTTGGTAATCTAGTCTAAAGTAAAATTTTCAACCCTAAAACGGACCTAGCCCATAAGGCACTGTTCTTTTTATATTGTATATTGTTTTTGTAGAGATGGAAAATAAACTATACATTCATTCATTCATTGAACTGAGAAATCGATTTGGCGTGAACGTTGTAATTACGACATTTGCATTTTGCAGGATTGTCGCATACCTTTTGATTTTCACCATAGAAATTGATTCTATTTGACAATAAAAGGCTACAAAACACAATAATTTTACACAGTAAACGAGAAATGTTGGCGACATTATAGGAACAAAGAAAAATGTAACTATCAGGTTCGGGGTTCGGCCATATTTAATTTCAAGATCAAAATAATTTGTTTTTACTTACTCATCCCCGTCAGGACAAATGCCCGTAGACTCGTCAAATTTAACGCAATAAGTATCTGCACTGTAATTAAATGTTCCATCGCGTTTCCGTACGGGTCTGCGGCGTCGCTGGTTCATAAAATGCCAATGAAAACATGTATACGGCCTGTGTTGTGTGCATTTACGCTTAAGAAAAAGTGGGCATTGATCAACCCGAAATTCTTTCAATAGCCTGTAAAGAAAAGTGCATGAATTACATCAATATCTTTTTAAATAATTTTAGATTCTTTTACACATACAATTTGGTACTATACTTACGAATAATGATTTGGTTTTTCAATTTGAGCCGATATTGATGGCTTCGGTTCCAACGGCATTTTGCTCAGAAAATAAAACCGTGCACATCTACTAGCTAGTAGCCGCTGCCCGCCAGCTCCAGCATTTCATTTTTCTCAAATTCACTGAATTTTTCTCCGGATGTTTAATTCCGGAGAATCCAATACGGGTAACCCATAGGAAGCCATCACAACATTGTTTCGGACTTCATATAATTCTCCGGAAAATGTAATTGGCAGCCCTGTACGAAACTCAGTATACTACTGCGCATCTTTTAAATTAAGCTTCCGAAATTTTTAAATTATTTGAAATCTTTTAAATTTCACCCAATAGTTATTTTTGAAAATTAAAAATTATAATTTTAATCGTTATTATATTTCAATCTTGTGATCTACAATTTATATAATCGATAATGAAAGTGTCTTATCAGTACATTGATCTATATATTTATGTATTCACACCATTGAACTATATATATATACACTGGAAACACACCAGGAGCGCTAGGGATGTCGGCAACGGACAAAACCTGATATCTTGGATATTATGGCAGAAGCGTTCCATGCCATATACACTTACGTGTAAATTTGATGTTTTTCAATAATTTTTTTAATACGATTTATTGACATTTTCTGCTTTTGTAATATTTATTTATTTATTATAGAACAATATTCTATGGTCACATACCGGCATTTATGAGGATTTATTAATATTTAGCTAGGAATATGTTACTAAGAAAAATTGTGTCAAGCAGCAATTTAACAAAATATAGTCAACCTATTTAGTCCAATCTAACCATGTTCGTTTATTTAATTGCAATGGGACTAAATTTGAAGTGTTCAACTTGCTAAATTTAGGCTCCTACCTATACCAGGAGTAGATCCAGCCCATTGGGGGGGGGGGGGGGTAATTTGGCTCACGATATAATAAACATATGTAGTATCCTTTACATTATAATGTAATAAGTTAGGCAACTTACAACAGGCTAGCTTATAAGATTTTGGGGGCAGCTCCCCCTTCAGCTGTCAGCTGTCTGACAGGGGGGCGGTTATCCCCCCCCCCCCCAAAAAAAAATAATAATCAGTGAATCTGTTTTATAAGGTAATTTTTATAACGCTCTGATTTAATCGATACTACATAGGTTTTTCCTATTTTGACCCACAGCTCCCCCCCCCCCATGATGAGCTGGATCCGTCCCTGATCCACCCACACCGGCATTCGAATTTTTAAATCTCATAGCCTACTTATTATGCTTACACGATGTGAATATTCTGTGTGCTATCATCAATGAAAAAATATTGCAGTGTTGATTTAGGGATGTCAATATCAATAAGCCTAATAATTTCTAGACATTTTACAGTACGTGTGATTTGCAAGAAAGCCACGAAATTCGCCCAAATGGGAAATCAAAACACTTTTTTCCTCTGTAAATTTGCCTTATAGTGTTTCGCTATTTTTATTCACTATCAAAACTTAGGTTCTGCAGGACTAGGCCTGCTTAGGCTGCTGGAATTTTCAGCTTCCTAAAATAATTTTAAACTTGACGAACTAAAAAATGCCTTGAGGTTGAAACAATAATAATAATAATAATAATAATAATAATAATAATAATTTACCGGAATAGTTTTTACCGGAATACTGCATGTAAGCCCCATAAGGGAGGCTTGTGGCAGGATTCGCCAAAAGACTAAAACCAGTTATTATGGGGAGTACGAACTACATTATTACAAGTGTAAATAAAATAATAATAATACAGTTATATAGTTAGTTAATGTTAAATAAGTTAAAGTTACCTTACATTATCCTGTATAAAATAAAATAAAAATAAATCAAAATAAATAATAATAATAATAATAATGATAATAATAATAATAATAATAATAATTAGTATTAAAATTATACAGGACGGACAATCAAGGCCGCAGCCAGGATTTTTCTTTGGGGGGGGGGGGGGGGGGTAAAAATTTCATTGGGTATTACATAGTGGTTTTTATGTTTCCTCTCAAAATCCGATTCTATCTAGTGTCAAGCCATTTCATTTCGGGGCAGTAACGGTTTCAGAAAAAGTTTTCGGGGGGGGGGGCGGTGGCCCAAAAAATATCGCGTTTCCCTTACTTGAGTAATAATTTCTCTTAATTTCCTTCAAAAGTCCATTCTAACTAGAATAATGCTATTTCTCTCGGGGGGGGGGGGGGCGACCGCCCCCTCCGCCCCCAATGATCCCCCCTTTGCTACGGCCTTGAGGACAATTGAAAGTGTGCGATTTGTTAAGATAATGATTAATAAAACTGAAATAAACCCATAAATGTTGCATCAACTAATGACCTCTCGGGGGGGGGGGGGGGGGCGGCCGCCCCCAATGATCCCCCCTTGGCTACGGCCTTGAGGACAATTGAAAGTGTGCGATTTGTTAACATATTGATTAATAAAACTGAAATAAACCCATAAATAATGCATCAACTAATGACCAAACCATGCGAACACTTACTTGTGAAAAGTAATATTTTCCCCCGTTTCTCGACATATCTTGAACCTATTAGTGCATTTGGAAGCAGAGGAAGATATGACCATGATGTCAAACCAAAGAAAAACTCAATACATGGGTAAATAGATTAAATAACAGGCAATGAAATACGTCTAAATCGCATTGAACGCAATGGAGTCAACCACTTCTTGCCATAATACCCCTTTTGTCACGTGACCAAAAGTGAAGACATTTGTTCAGCGTGGGCTAGGTGCCGTGGTAGTCTTCTTTCTTCTTATGGTGCACAACCACTAGGGGTTGGTTTGCAGCAGCATGCTCCGGATCCTCCATTCCGTTCTGTCCTCGGCCAGCCTCTTTAGGTCCCTGTACGTCGTGCAGTTGAAATCTCTGAGCAGCTGGTCCAAGTACTCAGCACGCGGGCGGCCTATCGCGACATAACCATACATATGCCCTTCCAAGATTGTGTGAAGTAATCCATCGTGGCGTAACTTGTGACCGATCCAATTGGCTCTCCACTTAGCAATAGATGCCCCAATTTTTCTCTCTTCCCCAATGATTCACACATATTATACCATTTCTCAAGATGGCGGACCATTTTACCTGTTTAACTTATTAAAAAAGACATAATACGTCACCATTTCATTAATTTCATTCATTTTACGGCAAAAAAGCTATAGTTATATTAATTATAATTATAATAAATTGGACATTATTAATAGCTATTATTGAACTTTCAGCCCTTCATTATTATTTATATTATTATTTACACCCACTAAATAATAATTAAAATTCTGGTGAATCTGGTCGTTGGACTGACTCGAAGGCGCCAATTCCATTGACCGGCTAGGGCTATTTCCAAAACGGTGACGTGGTAGCAGACACTCAAGACTGAGGTAACGTCTCCATCGACCTCGCATTGCAGATTGCAAGTGACATTGACGGTAATGTTTGTTTTTCTTTTTATAGAAATCTATTAAAATGTTTGTAATTAACATATCCCATGAAGCCATTTTTTAATTTTAGTTTGTTTGTGATTTTATTGTATGATCATTGATCAATTTTAACTATGGCATAGAGGAAAATAAACATTTCCGTCAATTCTGCAATGCGAGGTCGATGGAAACGTCACGTAAGTCTTGTGTGTCTGCTACCACGTCACCGTTTTGGAAATAGCCCTAGCCGGTCAATGGAATGGGCACCTTAGTTTTCCGTTTTTCACAGTGGCCACCCTGTTGTTTAATAAACAAACAGCATATCATAAGCATAAAGCATCGCAGAGGAAGACAGATTTTTTTGAAAATTTAAATCAAAATTAAATATTCCTTTGTGAATTTGTGATGTTAATATCGTTACAGGTGATGGCAGCCTACCTTAAATAACCATCTGTAACTCATTTAAAAATAAAATTGGTTTTCTTTTCAACTACAGACACTATTCTTCATGGAAGGTTCAACAATCAAGGACTTACAAATTTTAATAAATCAAGCAATGAGAGTGATATTGAAAGCTAGTTACGATACCCCGCTTTCTCAAATGTTAAGAGAACTCGGGTGGCAATCAGTGGATCATATGGCCTGGACCGACGCCTTAACGTTTATACACAAGATCAAAAAAGGACTGATGCCAAGTTAACTAAAACTACAGCGATTCTCGCACAATCACGGGTACAACACCAGAGGAAGGAACGACTTCACTCTTCAATATAGGACCCTGGAGATAGGGTGTAATTCGTTACTTCAGAAAGGACTATTGGAGTATAACAGACCAAACGGTGCTATTAAGGAAATGGAGTCGATAGGAGCCTTTCGTTTAGCCCTGCGTGAAATAGTTCGTAATGCATAGACATAGTTAATCTGTGATTAATATAGTGATATATGGAAAGACTAATTAGCGTCTCTACGCTATTCATAATCATAGACAACATTTTGCGGTTTCAATAGGGTCAGCTATAGTGAGCCTTTACCAAAAATTGTATCTGCCTTACTGTATTATTCTATTAAAAAGATCTCTCATGACCTGACGAGAACTAATAATTTTTACATTGTATTTATGAAGTATCATTAGGCCTACTGTAACAATATATAAATGCGTCAAAATTCAAACTGTTCCTCTAAGTAAAATTTTATTAATTTTGCCAATTATTTACCTTTAAAATAAAGTTATGATAATTCTATTACCATTGTAAAATAAACGGTACAAGTAAACCCATATGTGCTTTCCTATTTACCAATCAGTATAGGTACCTTAATAGTTCCATGGTAACTAATTGTCGCTTGGTTTAATATTGACTGCCCATGGATTTTCCTTATCCTAATTAAAGCACTGGATTAATCGATGCGACAATTGCATAATTTGCATAGTACAGAATGAGCAGGGCATTAATATAATACTTCTTCTTCAAATGCCTCTTCTACTATTGAGGATTGGCGATCATCATGGCGATTTGAACCTTGGAGACTGCTGCTCTGAAAAGGGAAGTCGTGCTCTTGCCAAACCACTGCCTCAGGTTTGTCAACCAAGATGTTCTTCTTCTGCCGTGAGCTCTCAGTCCTTCTATCTTCCCTTGCATTATAACTTGCAGAAGGCAATTCATCAGGAACTCTGCTTCTGTGTCCATTCGCCTCCCTCAGGACGTCAGTTCGTGCTACGATCTCTCCAGAATATACCCAAAATTAGTCTGCATACCCACATTTCCAATGCACTGATGCTATTCTAGCTCCAGAACTTGTGTCAATGTCCTCCGTAATCCCTCCATACAATATATAACGATTGGGAACACAATATATTTTACCATTCTCGACGGTCAAGCCGCAGGTTCCCACATCGAAGTATTTTCTGCATTTTGATGAATAAATTCTGAGCTTGTACTATGTGGCTGCGAATTAATTGACTCCCCTCCCAATCACCATTTACAATGCATTCGAGCCAACGCTATGTTTACATTGTACTACAGATGCACCATCCAGACAGTATGACATTAATATTCAAAATCGATAAGGGTCTGACACCTAGCGCTAACTATGAGATACGAAGAATGGCACACCTACGAGACGAGAAATCGAGAAAATCTAACTACTAGTGGTAGTCAAGTCAGGAAGACAATATTTCAAGACGGAATCTCCGAATATAACAATCTAAGCAGAAGAATAAGAGAATGCAATACAGTGGAAATGTTCAGAAAAAAACTAAAAGAAGTGATTGTGTGTAAAAGGTTAAATGACTGAGCTGATCATGGATGAAAGACAATTAGTAGACTGAACTGTGAACTGTTGTAAACAAATAAGTGTTTCACTTCTAAGTTTTCAACAACAACAACAACAACAACAATATTCAGAGTTAAGTCTGCCCTCTTAGAATATAATAGAATATTTCTGTATTGAGTCATTAACATGAAACAATAGGCGTTCTAAAATCTTAGGCACAATAACAATAAATAAATGAAACACTAAAAAATAGCCTGAAGCAATATACCAGTTAATGGTAGCGGTTTTAGTAATATCTGCTCTGAGAATCATGAGAAGAACACCGGCTGTCCAGTTCAACATCATGTCCTCCACATACAAGCATTGGTCTATGGGTGCCTCTTTAGTTTACTTCTAAAAGCTGTCATTATTTCCAACTCTAATTTTCTTAGGCAGTGTCACTCAGCCTAGGCAAGGTGCCGTGCACCTTCTTTACATAGGTGCACACCTCCAGAACATAGATTACTGACAGCCATCACGTCTTCTGAACGTTAATTAAGATCCCTGCATTCTGCCTGTTACATTTATTTTATTTCATGACGACTGTTGACACTTACGGCTTATTTACTTATGTATACCATTTTTGCATAGGAATCGGAGAATCTACCATCCGGCATCCGTGAATATCGCCTCTGTTTACGACATGCACTGACAGGGGCTGTACTCCTGTAGCCTTCAGCAGGTGGTGACTTTCATTGCTTAAGGCTCCAGACTGGTCCTGCACTATTTATAATAGATCATTTTTGTAGACATTATTCTACCAATAATATATTCCTTGCTATCGTATGGTCAGTAACTTCTAGCAAGTTTCATGATTATACATTGAGATTTGTTACTAAGTCAACTTGACCGCACAACCACAGCACAGTAGATTTGTTTGATGAATGCGTCGTTAGTTGGTGTTAACAAAAAAGCAACTTATTGCCCTGGAGCCATGCCTTTTGAAGGGCTAGTCATAGGCAAGGATACTCTATATAAATATGTATATATGTCCATGGTCAAAGGAGACGTGGCAGGTAGTACCGGGAATTCAGAAATATATATTTATGGCGGGAAGCGGACCCCTCTTTCGGGTAATTTCAATACGTTATGATCTGTATTATCGGGTACATTAGGCATTATAGATGTTTTTCAAGGCGGCATGAAAAGTTTTCACCTCGCTAGTACGATTGCCCAGGGTTAGCCCTGCCGCTCCCTCCCCCGAAAAAAGTCCTAGATCCACCTAGGTGAAACTTAGGCTTACAATAAAGTGATGCCCACTGCGGGTCACAGAATCAGACTGTATATTACTAACATCTTATTAAGGCGCCCATTCCATTGACCGGCTAGGGCTATTTCCAAAACGGTGACGTGGTAGCAGACACTCAAGACTTAGGTAGCGTCTCCACCGACCTCACATTGCAGATTGCAAGTGACATTGACGGTAATGTTTGTTTTACTTTTTATAGAAAGCTATTAAAATATTTGTAATTAACACATCCCATGAAGCCATTTTTTAATTTTAGTTTGTTTGTTTGTGATTTTATTGTATGATCATTGATCAATTTTAACTATGGCATAGAGGAAAATAAACATTTCCGTCAATTCTGCAATGCGAGGTCGGTGGAAACGCCACCTAAGTCTTGAGTGTCTGCTACCACGTCACCGTTTTGGAAATAGCCCTAGCCGGTCAATGGAATGGGCACCTAAGTGGAATCTTGTTTCAGAGATGCAGGCTGGGGGGCTGGAGCCAACGGTGACTAGTTGCACCTTCTGCAACGATGCGATGGACTGCAAGATGACAAGAGTGTCCCAATGGGATCAGCACGGGAAACTGTATTAGCATATGAGTACCGTACCTAACTATTTACGACCGTGTACTGATGGATTTGGTCCTGTCCGTAGTTAACTTTCTGCTGTGGCCCGCCACCAGGCCTTATATCAGTCTATGATGCGTATATTGGACAAAATAAAATATCACAGAAAATATCGATCATAAAGTAACGAGTATCGTTGGGTCATTAACAATAACATAAATATAAAAATTATTTATTTTCAAACATTTCTTTTTTTTTAAAGATTAATCGCATACAAACAATTTAATGAATGTATCCGATTGACCTCTTCCAGTCGCCTCTGTAGGTTAGTACCCGTGTTGAGTTACGACACGTCTCCGATCGCATGGCGTGTAAAGACTCGCAGAAGTGCAAGCACGTTTCCACCTGGCCATCGAAGTCGCTTACGTACTTTGTTTTCTATTTTGGGGAAATTTGCCAACGGCCTTACCATGTTGATTCCATTAGAGCAGAGCATGTTTCAAACCGCGGCAACTTGGTACGGTAGTGTGCACAGCGTTGGCAGGGGAACCTGGTGGGACATGATAACTCGCTCAGGCAGTATAAGTCGAGTCCTGGTCACCTCCGATTTAATCGTGTGACTTCACCATGTTCCCCAAGTGGTTCGGAATCCACTATAATCAGGAGGTCCACCCTGTTAGTCAACTCCCCTTTCCCCGAGGTGAAAGAGTCTGCCCTTAGGGTGCCTCAAGTTAACAAACAGACTCACTCCCCCCGCCAGGCTGACAGGGTTGCTTAAAGCAGAAATTCTGAAAGCAGGCGTTAGAAACAACAACAACATTTTGGGGAAATAACGATGTACGAGGCATGTTCTAGTAGACTTGGTGTTCCTCTGCAGTTTAATATAGAGTATGCGGCAGACTGGCCGTCACCATCCCTAAATGGCTACAGTTTAAGTCTTCTGACACCCCATAATAACCGTTTTTTATACTGCTCAATTTCAATTTTTGACGGTTTGTTAATATTGATGTCCTGCCCACATACTATGCATCATATTGTCTATTGCCAATAAGTTTCTTGACAATTTTGGGACTCATATGTTAATGCATTAGTAGATTTATTACCCCTTAAAATATTTTTTTTCTTCATAAAAACGTTATTTAGTAGACGTCAATTTAAGTTTGATGCTGGTTGGAAGGGGGGTCGCGTGACTTCAGAATGTGTTGTCAATTTGCGAAGCGGTGGAGAAATGCTAGTAGTAATTCCCTGTGGCCAAAACGAAATGTGACGTCATTTCAAGTTCAAATGTGCCAGGCGCCGGCATTTTGGCTTTTGTAATCCACAGTTAAAAACACCAACATTGATTTATTTATTTTTTCATATAAAAACATATTGTGTTACTATTGTTAGCCGATAACTTGCCTAATCTAGCATATTTTAAATGTTATTTTTACAACTGACTTATAACCGCTTTTTGGAGCTTTTGGGGGTTTTAAGCCCCTTACATCGAGTTAGCCCAAAATAAAAAATAAAAATAGAATGAACCCGATGCATGATTTTGGGAACCGGTATGACAAATTTAACGAAAATCCATTGAGTAATTTGTCCACAAATCAACAAACAGACAGACCCGACATTCATTTTCAACCATCACAAAGCTCTCCTTCTACTGACGTATAAATAATTTAATAATGAAGCCCTTGTGCACTGAAGAAAAATTGCCGCACATATTTGGGCATCTGTGACTTTCTTCATCAATAAATTATAAAACAAATCTTTGAGCCATGTGGATCACTCATGTATGCCACAGCCGTGTTATAGTTGGTTTGAGAAGAATTCTGATATGGGTCACACTAGTGTCTTAAATTACACACAGTAATTGTACAGTATATAGAACCGATACGATGCTTTCCTCTTTATCAAATTAGTATAGGTACCGAGATAGATAATGTTAGTAGTCTCATGGTAAATAATTGTTCTAGGGTTAAATTTCGGTAGCCCCGACTTTCCCTATCCCAAAGCACTGAATTGATCGATGACACGATTGCATAGTCTTAAAGGTGTAGCTCTAATTACAACACAGTAATAATAGCAGGGACCGCAGGGTATAAAATGTATTGGGGCATGAGTTATCCAAAGTAACTTCAAAAAAAAAAAAAAAAAATTAATCCTAACCCAATCATTGCTTGGGAAAGCAACCTGTTCGGTTTTGTTACTCTATTTAATTCCTAAAACATACCTGAAGTTAGAAAGCATCGTTAAATGGTACCATCACAAAGCTTTCCTCATTCTATGTATAAATGGGAAAGCAATAAGGTGCTTCACATCACCTGTCCGTACCCTATATTTCGATTATTATGAGGAATTTTGAATATTTCCGTTGTATTATATTTTTTTTCGGGGGGTCGGAAATGGCTCTATTTTTTCGATGAGTGTTTTAAAATTTATCCTACCCATATTTTCAAATCGTGAGTGATCGTTACATATTCCACACCAAAACCTAGGAATTTTAGGACGACAAATATAATGGCCTAAGCTGCATAGTAATTGTTCACAACATTGGAATTTCGGAAACATTATTAAATTTCCTTACTCGAATTGTATGTTTCTGATATACGAGTATTCTTGAAATATATTTAAATGCAATTCTTTTTCAGAGCCGGCAATAGCAGAAGATAATGAAGTTCTTGAAGAGACTGCAATTATTTTTGTCCCTTGTTTGTGCTGTATTTCTGTGATTATGTGTGAAATAAAAGAGATATTCAGCCTATGGATTTCTGTCTCTATAGTACTCGTATTAGATCATTCGTAATTTGACCTCTTAGGCAATGAAATGCTTCAGTACCTTATTGAAATTAAGATTAGTAATATCGAGATACTCACGAACGATATTAATGTTTAGAACTGTGTGCTACACTTCATTTTTTAGTTTGATGTTGAATTGTATCCGAACCCTAAGTTTCACCAAAGTTACATGACATCAGACTTGTGAAAAGAAGGAGACGGATTCAACAAAAGCTTATACTTGCTTCGCAAAGTAGATATCTGTAAGGTTTTGAAAAATGGCGCGTAAAGTGACCAAGTTTAATCTGGACAGTTTGGAACTTGTCGGGGAGCTGACAAGAACAGCTGTGAGAGTGCGAGACTTGAAAAAGAGAAAAGGGGATTTTTACTTCAATTTTACTTAAATATTACCGTATACAAATTAAGTGAAGAGTGTCGAAAACGTGACTTGTGGTGAAACCCGGAGATATGGCCATGGAAAGTGAGAAGGATAAAGCCGATAAGTGTTGAAGGGGCCTATGGAAGGCTAAGGAACGGGTTTCGGCAATTCTGGGAGGACCGGGCTTGGTGGCTAGGGGGAACCGGCATACATAAAAAGATGATGTGACAACCGGATTCAGCCGGGGGTGGTCCACCCTGGGCCAGTAACAACCAAGGACGATGCTGATGGGATCGTCTGAAATTGCTGAGAGGCTGTTCGACACCTCGCGGGCGCTAGGTCAGACAACTTTCTTTTCCGGGTATTTCTTCACTTCAGTCCAGGTAGCATCGTTTCAATTTTTGTTATATATAATCCGGCAATCAGCTACAGCATTTGTTAAAATTGTTTATTATCTTCTACCTGTTACGTAAGCAGATCTCTGTTAGTTGGGCTTACTGTTGAACCTGTACGATGGCAAGCTTTTTATTAAGTGGACCACGCCTTAATAAAAGGAGCACTAGTTACAATTTTGGTAAATTAGGAAAAAGAGTAAGTGGTTGGCGCCCAGAGGCATTTTGTCCTAGTTTAAATTTTAGGTTAGGTAAACGTACAGTAGGTTGATGCTAACCGAGGTCTGCTCACGTAAACATGGACTGGCTTTATTTTCTTTCTTAGGGTTTAACTATATTGTTCAATTGATTGTATCTAAATTTGTATATTATGTAACTTTAATTTGCCGGTAGCCAAAGGTCAATTATCTTTAATATACAGCATATGTAAAATGTAAGTTGTGTAAAGTTGTAGTGTTGTTTTCCCCGATTCACAATTTTCTCCAATAAATTGCTTTGGTCAGTTTCCCTATAGCTTGTTGGTTTCATTTAAGAGACACCCTAGTTTTGTGGTTCAACAACCCTGAGAGTCGGTTCTTGGGATACTGTAGTAGGGATTGGGCGATGGACTATTGGGGTTTGTACGACGCGGCTGTTATTGAGAAGTCAAAGAATGTTAGACTACCTTTTGAGTTTGACAGTTGATCGGAATAAGCTAATCCCTGCTAAGGTACACCAAGCAATTTTAAGAGTGATGCTTGCTCCCTAGTCTTGGGAGACGTTTTGAGCTAGCCTATACATCCTGAGTTATGTTTTCCACCTGGTTTTCCCAAGAGCTGGGGAGGTGGGCCGTTCGTGATGCAGCTGATGGTCAGTCATGTCGAGAAGAAACAAGTGACAAAAAGAAAAAGTTTACATATCGCGAAGTAGTGGGCCATGCCTATCTTGTTGGGTTGATTTGCTAGTGTCGTACCGAAGTCCTAAATTCTTGAAGTAACGCAGTAGTCTGATGTGAAAGTTGCCACAGTTATGACTGCCATTTCACTTTACCACTAAACTAACTTATGATTCCTTAATATTGCGATCGACTCAGCAAATAACTCATGAAACTGTAATGTGCCATTTATAACAGATTTCTTTTTAGACGCAACGTTGTTACAACAATATATACACTAGTTAAAGATTCACAACTAAAAAGACAACAAAACTTTAAAACGTATTCAGAAAACACATTCAAAAAACAAAAAGCACCTAGATAGATAATTAAATCGTTTTAAATATTTCTTTGCGAGCAAAAATTTCTGAACCGAATACTTATGGGATAATTTTTTTTTTTAGCATCGCAGCAATTTAGAGCAATGTCGTTAAGAGTAGCAACGAAGCTGAACTCCTACTGGTGCCCGTATGCACTTATAACAATGCACTATACACACAAGAAAAATAACTTCAGCTTGTTTACAGGAAGAGCTCTCAACAAAATTGCCGACGACGCCGTATATTCTGACAAATTTAATCACTCGTTAATTAAATCGTAGGTGGGGACAATTCAAAAGTCTGGAGTACATAGGTACATGATGATAATAGCCTTGGCAGATGAAATATGCAAACATAGTTTATTCAATGCTTTGGTTTCTTGAAAGGAAACTGGCTAGAATTATATCGCATCTAGAGTTTTTTAATTCCAACTTCTATGCAAGCTATAAATAAATAAATAATGCTGTTTCTTGAAGTTGTACATGACTAGCCTCTTTTTTCCACATATTTTCACATTTATGGAATAATCATTTCACCAAAAATTAAAAATACTTCATACCGGAACATATAGATATAGATAGAATAGGCATAGTCGTCAATAACGTAATTAGTCAATTAATAAGAAATTTCAGGTTGATTGTTGTTCAAATGGCATTGTCTTTTCCAATGGGTAAATTAAATTATTTCCTGATGATATTATTTTAACGAATCCTGAAATGATTATTAAATATTGAATCGGCAACCACTCCATTCGCATAGCATGTACGCTGTTTTAGCGATTGTTTCGTGCAATAGGATATTTTAAGTTCTTTGTAGTCTCGTAGTTGACAGTCGGCATCTTAACTTACTTATCGATTGTAACCGAGGAGTTCGAATTCGTACATGAAGAGTTCTGCTAAAGCTTTTATAACGTGACAAAAAATATATAGGCCGTGCAATCGTATTAATAGTACTTCGGTTAGTCAATGCACTTAGGAGCTTACAAAAGACTTGCAAAAACTGCCCTATGCTGTTAGTATGGATCGATTTCACTCTCCATAAATGCAAAACCGAATACTATGGATGACATTTCTCTGCTAAGGTCATCTAATATATGTTAGATTTTATATTTACTACAACTGAATTGGAACACATTGATTTATTTTAGAACTTATTTCCAACCACCCCCATCGTTTTTTCCAATAATTAATTCTCTGAATTTGTTTCACTAAGTAAATTCATAAGGTGAGTGCGCAGTACGTCATAAGCGTTTGATTACCATATTAAAAATTGGAAACAAAGCATTGAACAAATAACAGTGCAGTAAATCAATTCCTTTCTGAAGACTGCCATTTTAATATATTTTATCAATTTCTAAAAAAAATGACTCAATACATGCTTTCATTTCGCGCAGAAGCAATTATGTAACATCACTTATACGTAAATATCTATGCATAATATGTGGATCAAATGAAAAATCATCTAAGAACAATATCGCACGAGAAAATTCCAATATCAGTTTACATCTATCATTTACTATTGTGATAAAAAAGACAGATCTTACTTGCTACCTAAATCGAAAAGCAATTTTAGTTTGAACGACCAATCACAAGTGTATTGTTATGGTAGGCTTGCGCTATAATATGTTATCGTATAGAATTGCGGAGTAAGTCAACGATGTAATAAGGGCATTTCAAAGCTCTGCCGATTGATAACATTTCATGCAGGAGCCAGGAATGTTTCACAAGCTGTCTTTCACAGAAACAATAGACATTGAATGTAGTTTTGATTAATTTTATTATTTCTTCAACAACGCATTTGATTACAATTTTAATTACCTGTATGAAGATAAACGAAATAAAGTGCCTTTTAGTTGAACATTGGTAGGTCTAAGCCTAATTGGCTAGTTGTCACTCAAAATAAAATCTCGTCATTTTTCAACAATATTGGAGTAAGTACTACGGATTCATACGGCATCAATGTGATATAGATGTGAATGATAGGACATTTGAACTTTTCTTATGTTAAAGCGATCCAAAGTTCATTGAACAGATTCACACATGTACTGCCATCAATCGACATCTTTGCGCCTGTCTTATCAATATCAAGTCATGTAAGCAGAACATGAATACACGCTGCCACAGACATTGGGGGAACTTGTGTTTGAAATTTTGAGACAAAGAACGTGATTTCAAAATTTTCTTATTATGCTTAAGCCTTTGGCAACGTATTGAAGAGTCAAAACACTGTAGCCTGAGTGATCCGTAAGTTTCATGTGGTCCAAACTGCGGAAGGCATAGTATTAAAGACAATCATTAAATTCGGACGTGGAGACTATACCTTGTTAACGGAATTGATGATAGGTCTTGAATAGATGTTATAAATGATCGCAAGTTGCGTAATGTCTCCACATGACCAACAAACTAATAACTTATGCGCAAGATTGAGGACTTTAGTAACCATCTAATTGGAATTTGAAATGTATGCCAGCATAGATGATTATAATATATCCTCCTTTCCGCATGGATACTAATAATTAAGTAAGTCCTAGGCGAATTACAACTAACATAACAGATAGCCCAGCCAAATAGTTCAAGCTAGAAAAAAGTTCGGTCATCTTTGAACAGAGAATATACTGCAATATGCTCACCGAACTGTTTGCAACAATTTTTACGGGGGGTCCCCACCTAAAAAAAGCCTCGGAATGACGTCCCGCCATGACCATGGGAATGCAAACAGTCAGGCATAGTTTTTTTAGTTGTATAGAAATATTGAAGGCTACATGCAAATTTCTAATATGTTTCATATTTTAAAAACTCTACCATTACACTGGCGGAACTGAATTTTGTCTTTTAGGGAAAGAAAATTATATATATGACCTTTGGCATATATGAGGGAAAAATCGTGTACGAATCCTCCTGAATTCTGACCGGAATTCACAGTACCGTATACTAAAGGGGGTTCGGAATTAACATCAATAGTCAAGTAAGGGCTCAGAGGCGTTTTCAGTCGTAAACCAGACTACTGAAGCTAATGATTTGCAATATAAATGGACTACAATAATATGAAAGAGGGGGTAGATATATAAAGGAGGACGTTCCTAACAAGCGGATATTTTCGCCCATGAAACATTGAGAGCAGCACTAAGGCAATCAGTTATTACAGTTATTACCCTTACACCTCAATATAATGGAGTGATTACATTTAGACATGGATTTATTGCTTTATTTCCTTTAGCATATTTAACATTTTAATAATTACTAATAGCGGGAGGTCATTGCTGAAGCCGTAACACTACAAGCGTAATAATACTGTTCTCCACAAGCAGAGCCTTGTCATTCCTAGGTGCTTATTTTACCTCAACTAAAGCGCTTTACCTTATGTTCACAAAAACAACGTATATCACGTTATCACCATCATTTTCCATCTTCGACATGAAGAGGCTCAAACTGTGCACTGGTCGGCAAGATTTTCTCAATAGGAACATAGTTTTTTCAGTTTCAAAGCAAAAATATTCGAGAACACGATTGACTAGCTTGCCGGCTCAGAACACTTCTCGATAAACCCTGGTAAACCCTTGCTCGTGGCAAAACAAGTTGTTTGAAATGTAGTAACCTATGCCGACACGGTTGTCTGAAAAACTGAGGCAGGATCATTGCTGTTGGATTGTTTTCAAGTAACAGGCAAGGGTTTAATTGGGTACATCTAGCACATTTAAATACTGGTCAGAAGACCACAACAAACATGTCTACTTGAAATTTAAACAATATCAGTAGCGAAAATACTCCTGAGAACCTCCGCTAAGGGGATATTCATCATATGAAAAGTAATGTCATATTTTTTTAAATAGTGGTTGACAAATCCTGAGAAATTGTTGCCCAAACACTGAACTTTTCAGGATTTTTTATAAAATGCGGCAAAAAACTAGTGGCACTGATATGATTGGTGCATTGGGTAGGGGTTCACAAATGACATGGGAATGACTGCGTTCACGACAAATTAATTTTACTTATCTCTTCCGAAACTATCTCACATTAATATGCCTTGGTGCAAAGGAAAATATAATTCGTTAAATATATTAAATAAAGCATAACCGAACTAATAGTAACAGGTACGGTACATGAATATTATTTAACTGCTCCTAGCAGTCGATGAAAAATTTCCCCTGTGGCAAATATGCAGTTCCCAGTGGTTTAGCGCATGCATTAACATAAAACTAAGAGCGACAGTATCGTAATTCAATAGATACATTACTGTTGATGATTGCCTATAGTTTGTGGACCTACCTACCTGAGGTTACAGTTGAAAATTATTACAATATAAATATAAAACCTTCCAATGAAAGATTCATTTGCACCAAGTCATTAATATCAATAATAGAATCTGACTCTGGAAGTTATCTTATCATCATAATGAGGCAAAATCCAAAATGTAATGATTTTGTCCGACTGATATAAATCACAAAGTAAAACAAGCTTTTAAAAGAAACCACGCGCTAAAAATCTTAGTGTTTCGTAATTTAATAAAGATTCAACGTCGCATCCAGCCCATTATCATCTAGCATAAGGCCTACTCAAATTTTGGAACTCTCCTCAACATGGCAAAGGACTGCTGAAATATAGCTTTAAGCACAAAGTTAATATATTTCAACATTTCTCTATTGCTAAAAATAAATATAGAAGTAATTTTACTGTTAGGCCCTACTACTTTTAATAAAATTTAAAACAAAACTTAAGCAATTAGAGGAATCAAAGGAAGAGTGGTCATTGTATTATCTACATGACTTAGTAAAATTAAAGGTTTTATTTAGCCTACTTATATTGCTTTGAAACAACTATGAAGAGCTGTAGCAGATGGCCACTAAATTTAGATTGGTTTATTAGAAGTAAAGGCAGCCTTTGTTGCGTAGAGAACTGACAACGCCCTTATCACTTTTTCCAATGAAAAAGACTCAAGCTACTGATGAAGTCACAGCTGATAAATGTAATGTTAGTGGCTTAGATCAATAAAATTATGTAGCCGTTTAACGGAAGGTCGACCAAGTCAAGAAAATCTACATTCAGTACAAGTATTAAAGAAGAACAATGTCAAAGAACGATCAACAACCTATAAAACCTTTAAACTTGAAAAATGGCACTACTATACTTCAGTACATGGCATGAATCCCTGCACACTGGTGGAGTATGAGTAGAGAGAGGTTTTGTGTGTGTGGGAGTGAAAGATAGAGCGATTTACCACTACTTATTTTACTTGACTAATATGTCAATTAAGTACTTAGCGAAACGCAGAATAAACCTGCTTAGCGTTCACTAAAATACCACATCAGCGGCTTCGTTTACTTACACTTATCATTATTAGAGTGGACAACGCAAAACAAAAAATATTACCTTTCAATGACAAACAAATATGATATGACATCGAATACTCACCATTTAAACTTGCGTACAGTAACAAAATGTGATGACGAGTGCTCTCCGTGACGCAACTAAAAGTCTTAACGCATGAAACTTATTTTTACAATAATAAACATTAGTCTGTCTGCATATAAACAAGATAACAATAACAGACAGCTTATTTTATTGCTAATAAAACTATTCTAAATGACGGTTTTGGTGATCATTTATCTGATTACGTATCAAGAAAGGGTTCCAAGGAAAGATTAAAATGTTAAAAGAATTATGATTCAAATTTGATGTCAATCAATATTAAACTGTAATTACAGTGATGCCCACAAGCTCTTATGTTCTTTCCTTGTAATTGTTTGAATTATTTTATCCACCCCTTCATAGCTTCTCAATTCGTTCGCTTCCAGTGGGAATTGTGAACTTTTAGAAATCTACTCTGACTTTATGCCACGTTTTCCTCTCATCCATATATCTAACCTTCTCTGAATTGTTATTACCAATTCTTTAAAAATTCACATTTAATCAACAAGGCCCTTTAGAGAGGATGATCCACTCAAAATTAACACGATGTTATTATATTCTCTTGCACAAGCAATGCCGGAACCTTGGTTGCATTACGCCGGTTGAGAACTGGTGGTTGTCTGAATAAACTTTGGCCCCTGATAATTTCTACTTTAATATTGTTATTTATATTGAACATTATGGTTTTCTCAGTAAAAGAAGGACGACTCTTGATAAAATAGTGTCTTTTAAAACTAACATCAGTAGTAACTGAGAATACTGCCATTAATTTATAAAGAAGCTGGTTATTATAGCCTACTACCCATATTAATGGATGGCAAAATAGCGGACCATGCTGATTTTAAATAATTGCCAAATAAAATGGCCAATCCAATCGACCACTATTTCGGTTACTCTTCAAAGGTATTGAAGTTTGTAACCAGGCTACGCAAACCGGATCATGGATTTCACAGATGTTCCATTTCATCATTATCATTATTATTATTATTTTTTAAATTGAAGCTTATACCCCTCTTATCATAATATTTACTAGGCACTTTAAGGCTAACAACATAGATAAAACATGAATTGCATACAAGAATTATGCTGGTATGGGCTATCAAAAAGGTAACATTACTTAAAACATAATAAGGTGCAGTTTGGATGGAAACAATTAAGGAAAAACTAAATTAAGGAACGGCATAATTATTTACTAGGTACGTATGGAACATGTCATTACTAATTAGCAATAATGTCCCAAATTTAGATGACGTGACATGATCTATGAACTTTGAATGTCTTAATACATGACACCCGGACCAGCTTAGCCTTGTATGCACTGTTAAGTATAATCTTATTAATAATTTATTGCATAATCTATCCACTCTGTTGAAAGAGTAGAATATTTGGAGTTTTTTGATCACTTTGGGAAAACACAAAATACGGATTCTTAGTCCACCAAATTTTGAAACATCATAAAACACCAAGTACAACTAATAATATTTTACATACATCAATTTAGATCTAGCATTGGTGTTAACGTTAAGCCAACTACCTCTAAGGATGAGTCTAGACCTAAATGTTCACGCAGCCCCTGAAAATCAATGTATTGAGAAGCGTATTATTATAAATAAAAAATTATATATCTTACTTTGAGAAAAATAGAGAAGCCGCCATCATGGAAATAACGGTACAACATGAGAAGGGGAAATTGAGTCAATAAAACAGGCCACAGCACGGTTTCGCTCGGGGAAATTCGAGTCCAAAGTATCAAAATGTCGATGACACGTGTGCAGCAAGAGACAGAAAAAGGAGCTCCGTTACACCGCCGTTTCTGTGTGACTGTGGGATGACAGTCGCTCAACGTCTATGTCTGGGACACGAAGATCTTCTTGGACGTTATCAGCATAGTCGATACTCGACGCCTGGCTGAGACGCTTCGAAAGAGAGCTCTGTTTCCTCAGAACTTCGCTCAGAGTAGGCGGAATTCCTTCATACCGAGTATCGAGACCCTGCCGGAAGGCATTAACCACCCGAATCTGCAAAGTGCCAGCAGTTAAATAAACAGAAACTTGGGAATATAAACATGATGTGATCTTTTAGTGCGTAACTCTCACAATTTACAAAAGTATCACGCCAACATTCCGGTTAGAACACGCGTTAAGACCGGTTTTAGAACATGCAAATACAACAATTGAATACTATAAGTACCAGAACTGTAAGATAAGGGGTACTAGTGTTCGTAGAATCACACCCCATGAAGCCTTCTTCTACTACTACTACTGCACCTACACAAACTTAGTACTTTCAACCTTCAATGTTACATTCTTAAATGACGAGTTATGCGTTGAATAAAAAGAAATCCGAATGATTTGAATTTTTAAAATTTAGATAGTCAGCTTACAATTAACTAAAGATGCTTCACTTTCTTTTGTAGGTTGTGGGAATCTAATTCTAACGATCACTTTGACATCGAAATTAACGAAATGAGATAAGGGAAGGACTGACTGAATCATTTCCCAGTTTATCACAGGAGTTACTAGAGCCATGTTTTAAGACATATTCAAATTACTGAGAGGTCGAATAATTTGGATTTTTCCGCAAAATTTCAGATCTGATAATAATGTACCTACTCCCGCATACAACATTCCCTCTGCTCATATTTGAAATGCCTATAGAAGCTTACCTTTGTACAAAATCATTTTGATATACATTCTTTGACAGTGGTACTGGTACCTTAGTTAATCAAGCCTAATATCCCACAGTCTAACGTGATTTCCTTCCATTTTAATTCAAGAATTCTTGAAATGTCAATAGTGTGGTTACTGTTCTAAATAGGCCTAGTATAACAATAACAGACTTTAAATTTAAAGACTGTTCATAGTCAGAAAAAAATGCAAACGAAGCTTTAAGAAAACAAGCTAGAAATTTATCTCTACCCTAACACATAAATAAATAATGATTTTTTTTCTTCAAATTACTAAGTCAACCTAGCTGAGTTTGGGCCTTACACCCAATACAGTGGTTACAAGTAGAAAGTAGCCAGATTCCTATGACGATACCTATACGTATATATTTTTTTCGTAATCAAATAGAGAATACCAATATTTAATCTACACTGTACTATTGTACAAACAAATTAGCATGGGTGAGACTGAGCTGCATAAGCGACAGTTTGTATAGGCTCCTATTATACAGCAAATGACAATACTTGTAAATTAGATTGTTGGGTGCTTGCGTATATATACAAAAGATGAGTATAAGTAGACAAGGAAGGCACCATCACTAGCGCGAGCTAAGGAACCAATTCTTCAATAAATTAGCTTTTTTTCGAGGTAGGAACATAGCTGTACCTGGAAAAGTGTTGCAACCGATTAAAAAACCGAAAGTCACACGCCAAACCCTCTTTCTAACGGATTTTCGGGTGTTTATTCTGGTAAGGAGGATAAGGAATACTGGACTAACTGGACGGCACGGGTATGATCCAATTCAATTATGCCGCCCAGTATTCCAATTTCTATGGATGGAAGCTCATAGTTAGTCAGTTGGAAATTGTAATAAAAAGCTACAAGGCCAATAAAAAAAAACAAAAAAAAAACGGCAAAATTAACTACGGTATTGCTTAACCCGGCAGGTTTCAGTAAAACAGTGGCAGCATCCAAAAAAAAGTTTTGACGCCGGCTGCCATGTGGTTCGAAAAATTACGAAGCGTGAACTTAACCACTATGTTGCTTATGAGAAAGGAAGTTTGGGACCCTGGTTGAATAAAAAAGTACTGACTGTTACTATAGTGGGGAGAGATATCAGAGCATCTTTGCTTTATTCCTTTGTTCAATATCACTTCTATTTTTAAGACTCCGACCATCCAGCACAGGAAAATTTGATTTATGGGTCATTCCATTCCGAAAAAAACTTCGGTTTAATTTGCCCCAGGCATAAGACAATGATTTATCATAAAAAGGAATAGGCTAGGTCAAATTAATTCAATCCAATAATTTTAAGTATATTTTTCAATTTTTTGGATAACCCAGAAGTTGGGCTTTGCGTCGATTTGATATTTTGTGACAGTGGAATGTAGTTTTTTTTTAAAAATAAAATATTGAAACTCTCTTAAGTTTTTTAATAATTCTCATTTAACGTTTATTTTTCTCGATTGAAAATATTCCAGAAGTCTTAAAAACAGCCACAAGTCGCAGAATTCAATTCAAACCAAGGAGCTAATAGGATTAAATGACCAAGCAGGTGGTAAAGTCATTTTTTTAAGAACTTTACAATATCATAAGAAAATGGGCTTGCGATTGTGCCACCCACGACAATGGAATGACCCGTATCGAATGTGGTCTTAGAGAACGTAAGCCAACAATATACTAGTAAGTAGAAACTGCTCATCAAATTTCACTTCATCTTATAATATAGCCCACTCAGGCTTACTTTATTCAATCGTTATTTTTCATAACAAAAACATAATCGAAAAATAGGGACTCTTCCTTCGTTCTCCCAAGCCATTAGGCAACTTTTTTTTTTAGAAAATCTTACTTATAATGGCAATGTTACGTGCTTGTTTCAGAGGACAGATAGTTTCGTTGTAACGGAATGGGTAAAGATATTTGTTTCGGATATAACGTCTTGTACAAACGTTAAAAAAATAGTAAGTCTGTTGTAATTCAATGTATTACGTCCCAATTTAATCGATACTAATAATTTATTCCATTTTGACCCACCATTACCTCCCCCCCTCCTCCAAATGGGCAGGATCCGTCCTTTTAAGTCAACATAATGTGTTACACACGGCACATGTTCTTGTTTCGATAGTTTGGAGTGACCGTTTATGGAGCATATGTAGTTCCTTTCATGCCCTGGTTAAATTAACCGATACAAGGCAAATTACAGCAAACCAAGTACTCGTCACGTCAGTAAATTACGCAATTAAACGAACGATCGATACAGTTGCATGGAAGTATCGAGATTGAAGCAGATAATTAGAAATATTTTGTAAACGAAGAATAATCCGCGAAATTAATTAGTTCCTCCTTCTAAAATGGACCAATGCAAAATTCACAATAGATAAAAGCTTTAGCAGTAAATTTATATTTTCTCATCTATCATTACTTCAACAAAGAAACTTTAAAGTACATTAAATATATTTTATATAGTAGAAGTTAGTCGGGTAAATGGTTCGATTTGAGAGAAATTGAGGCATTTGTGGGAGTCAATCACTCAACCACTCTGGTTCCTTAATAGGCTATAGAATTAAGTAAACATTAAAGAAATTACCTCTTGCGATAGTGGGCGGCGACGCCTACGTCATGGTTTCCGACACAGCGTACCAAGTGACATTTCACCTTGTTCCTGTTTTCAAAGCAATTGTAAAACGAAAATATTCCAGTATTACATTCTGCCAAGCACAGATATAGCTTAGAAATAATTTATGGGGGGGGGGGGGAGTACACGATGGTTATAAATCAGTTCGAATAAGGTTTAATAATGAGTCCTTTGGGTAGGTACTTGCCAGCTAAGATGAGCAGAATGCTTCTAATTTTAAGAGTTATCAGAAAATTGTATTGCAGTATTATATGGTATATATAACACTGATATTAAATTAACTTTGGTTGAATAGGTAGTAACCTCCTCGCTATAAACGAAAAAAGAGGAAAAACTGGGCTTGCCGGGATTCGAACCCACGACCTACGCCTAAGGCGCCCATTCAATTGACCGGCTAGGACTATTTCCAAAAACAGTGACGTGGTAGCAGACATTCAAGACTTAGGTTGTGTTTCCACCGATCTCGCATTGCAGAATGCAAATGACATTGACGGAAATTAGAATTTTTCTTTTTATAGAAATCTATTAAAATGCTTGTACTTAACATATCCCATGACGCCATTTTTTAATTTTAGTTTGTTTGTTTGTGATTTTACTGTACGATCATTGATCAATTTAAACTATGGCATAGAGGAAAATAAACATTTCCGCCAATTCTGCAATGCGAGGGCGGTGGAAACGCCACCTAAGTCTTGAATGTCTGCTACACGTCACCGTTTTTGGAAATAGCCCTAGCCGGTCAATGGAATGGGCACCTTATCGGGGCGTCGTCTTAGCCGCTGGAACATAAGATATAATATCAGATAATCCCAAAATTCGAGGCTGTAACCTATACCTTCCCATTTTTCAACGGGCAGAGCTTTTTATAGTACGCGTAATAGAAATCGGACTGCTCCGTATACCATTATATAAAAGTCTCCGTGTTTTCCTTAATGTCAGCACCTGAAGCTCCACTCATGCATATATCTCATTTTATACTCATTATTAACCGATATTCCAACGAACCCTAATGCCTTATCCTCATGTAGACCAGTAGAACCACCCTTTAGCGACGACCCCGCATTCGGGTCATAATGGTATTTAGGCTATTCTCACATACCGACAAAGGGGCGAATCTATGAAAGAGAGAGAGAGAGAGAAAGAGAGAGCGAGAGAGAGAGAAATGCCAGCATTACGACGAAACATAATGGTATAATTATTTGATGTCACCATGGACTACGATGCATCATACTTCAGACATTTCTAAAGAAATAAGAAACGGCTGGGATCGTTGAAAGAACACACACATTGAACGGCAAGAAACTTAATTTTATCTTTCTAAAAAATTTAGCCAAGCTACGACCATCCATGACAATGTGTTCTTCGAATAATCCTATGCAAGACAACCCAATTAGAAATGGATCCTCTCTCATGACCTTGCCTCTATTTGGGATGTTGTGGTAAAAAATTACCATTGATTGCAGCAAAAAATTATTCCTATGGCCAATAATGTGTTAATTTTTATTTTTTTCCATTAAAGACGATTATTATTATTATTATTAATAATAGGCGATATATTAAGGATGGTGGCAGCTAACCCAGGTTTAGCCAGCATTTATGTAATCTCTATAGGATAAGAATTACTCGATGTTTGGACTGTTAGGGTACACGTGTTTGGCAGAATATTCATGTTTGGAATAAATGTGTCACACAAAAATCAACCCATTTGCACTTTTGATTAAAAAAGAAACATTTATCGAGCACATTGAGTGCAGTACAAATTGTGCCACATAAGATAAGCATCCAAAAAACACCCAACACATTCAAATATTTAAATACACACAAGCATGTGAAGAATGTACTCTACGGGCACACCAAAAATATTTTTCAAATCCTTTCTGAAATAGATGCCTCACAAATAATATTTTTATTTTGTGAGACGGTGACTTAAAGTAAGAAATCAAGTAGTAAGATACATTTGACATTTGCCAAGTGATATGAAACTTTTTAAATTAAATAAAAAAAAACAGAAGTATAAAAATATAATTATTTCGCGTCAGAAAACGTCGTACGAGAGGGGAATAAATTCTCTATCAACGCAAAAGTATATCACGCATGTAATATTCATTTTCATCCACATTGTGCAAGAAATATACGTATATACATATATTGAGTCGGAGAAAATAGTTTTCTGTTGAATTGAAAAGGAAATGGATCTGCGTTGATTTAATTAAATCACCCAGGCCTACTTCGCAACGCTTAGGATAATTTAAAAAAGAAAGTACGTCTCAATTCTGGTTTATAAAGTAAAATGTGGAAGAAGTGTCTGCATACATCATTGCCTGCTTGTTTCACATAATACAAAATAGTGATAGGTGCTAACAAGTGCCTTATAACATATATTTCATTTTTAAAAAAGGGACATACGTTCACCAGGAAACCCCGAATCAACGAACTTACCACTTCAGAGCTGAAAGCAGATTTTTATTACGTTTAGGTTATTATTATTCTAAAATGATTAACTCAATTTAAACTATAAATCTATAAATGACACAAAAACGTCTGATTTAAACATTTGAAAATAAATTGGGATAAACTGATTTCTTTCAACCACGATGTTCATAATGATATTGAATTAATTTCAGTAACTGGCCTACGTCAGTCTTTTTACATGGCCAACCAAATGCCTGTTAATAGGCCTAAGAAATAGTAAATTAGGAGTATTTGGGCATATTTTGGTTAAGTCCCGTAGAGTAAATGTATATGAGAATGTCACCACATAGCTAATTAAGATAAATATTATGGTCATAAATGGTAATTTATGTTCACGACACTTGACTTCCATTATCAGATATAGTACATGGTGAAAATGGGTTGTAATTGCTCGAAATCAGGAACAAATAAAAAATCATGTAGGTAACATGCGTTAAATGCTTAAAGGTTTCATTGGATAATAGGTAGTTGAGGATGAGTGTTTAAATTAAATTGGTTGATGCATCTAAAATTCAAATCGATTCAACAAAATAATAAAAAAAAAGTACTTGAGTAATACAGCAATCAGCGAATCTCAGCTGATTGGTGAAGGCAAACAGGGCGTATTAAAAACAAGTGATTTAGTAGAGATTACATAGAAAATGATTAATTACGTTACCTAACAACGAAGTACTTACATAATGAAACGCAAAATGGATCGGTCATTTTGTATTGTCCACTCGTCATAAGAATGCATTTTTTTACTCAGCTACATGAAATATTAAATCTTATAAGCTAGCAACTTCCTAGCCTATCAGCGAGAAACTGGACTGATTCATGCATTTTGTGTTATGCAAGATAATTTTCTAGCAGTGGTGGTCACCTTCTCTATTAAACCACAATTAGATTAAACGAACAAGTCGAAATATAAAACACACAAAGCAACCAACATTCAAACGCAAGCCAGCAAGCAAGGCCGAGAAAAAAATACAAACACGGCGGAACTTTTTGATACCCTACCAACAACTCAAAGCAATAATAACAATAGTATGAACAATGCACAATAAACATCAGTCTCGGAGAGTTCAAAAATATTTCAAAAGCTGAAAAACAATCTCGAAGTTAGTTCTACCTCTAACGGCGAATTTGATGGGCGTTTTATTACAACGCCCAGCAACAAATTCCAGAATGTATCCGGACACGCCTGCACACTCTATGCTTGTTTTCCTTAATTCCTTTTTATGTTGTTGAAAAAAGTTTGTACTAATGGCATCATTTGCGTCGTATAAGGTGAGCGATATTATATTATATATATATATTATAAGGTTCTGGCCCCCTCTGATTTCAGGGATCACAGATGCTCTGTATACAGAGGCGGACCCATAACTTGTCTTTGAGGGGGGGGGGGGCTCACCATACAGTATAAGTTAATGGGTATTTCAGCCGGTACATTCATTAATTTAATAAGAAACATTACTAAGTCATTTTATATTTCAAGTTATTAAACCCAGAGATTTTAATGACACGTCGGGGGGTTAAAAAGGGGTCCCGGAGTCTTTTTGTAAACGTATAGGAAATATTAGTGCGAAATAAAGTAGATATTTAAGGACTTTTAGACCTCGTATTTGGATCAATTTGAATTACTTCTACATTTTACATTGTAATTAGTCGGGTAAATAGTCTGCTTCATATATTTTTAATAAAAGAAATGAATATCAAATCTTTACGGCGACCAGCTGTGGAAAGGTCTAAGATTGAAAGGTCTAAAAAACGTTTGCAATCGGACATGGCGTAAGTGTTTTATGATTGAAAAATTAAGTAGTAAAACTCAGAGCACTTTTATAGACACGCTGAATTTCAATTACAATTAAGTTATAATTTCATATTTTATACATAATAATTGATATTATATTGTATACGCAACACGAGTGTGCAGGAGTGAAAATAATGGAACAAAAATGCGGCAATGCGTGTTAGGTAAGGAGCTGCACTCAAAAACGAGAAAAGCACACTACAAACAATTCAAAGGTTGGCCACAAATCTTTCGCTCGCGAATGCGGATTGCCTATACACATGAATGACCATGCGAAGTAAGTCTGTAATTTGCAAAGCATTGATGCTGAAGGTATATTAACACTATCGCGAAGGTACTGAGCACGCATTTAGTTTTAAAAGATTTATTTTTACTACTAAAAGAAGTTTCTATTGAAACATAATCTCAAAAGATTCAAACAGATAGTTGTGAAGAACTGAAAATTGTTCAATCTGCTTACTTTAAAAATAAATAAAAATCTGGCAAGATCTGAACCTTAGAGAAGGAACTTCTCAACAAAATTATGGCGTCACCTTAAGTTATATTTATTGTTATTTACATTCTACCAGACCTCAAAGAATAGACTTCAGGTAAGAAAAATCTTTAAACAGTTATACGGTAAGTCATTCGGCTTTCTGAGGTAATATTTTGTTAATTGTGCTTGTGCATGTTCATATTCATTCTAATTACTATGTCAGTGCTCTGGCATTGTTAGTGGTTTTTCCTTCTTTTAAATTTGAGTTTCAACAAAATTAGTCAGAAGCAAAAGCTGGAGCATGGTTTGAATTTTTAAAGCCATGTATCACCGCGCCATCTATACACAGTTAAGTCTTAACTTATGACTAGCTGCTATTAGAGAAAGGGAGATATGAAAAATTGGACAGGAAAAGGATTCGAACCGGAACTTCCACCTTTTCCGGGGGGGGGGGGGCTCAGCCCCCGGCAACAAACCGGCCTCCGTTCAACTCTTCATATCTTCCGATGGTTGACTGCCCTAAGTTGCCTACACGCTATAATAAATTAGTTTTCAATGTGAAGCACATAAATTCAGAC
Source organism: Psococerastis gibbosa (assembly GCA_963971405.1). Classification (NCBI taxonomy): domain Eukaryota; kingdom Metazoa; phylum Arthropoda; class Insecta; order Psocodea; family Psocidae; genus Psococerastis; species Psococerastis gibbosa. Next base: position 12,603,262 of record OZ020492.1, read on the forward strand.
CAAGAATCCCATATCAGCATGCAGTCATGCCGCAGCAATAGGGCCCACGACAAAATTCAACTTTTGCACTTTTTTGTAGAATTAATTATAACATGACAATTAAAAAATCTATTAGATTTGGTTTTAGAGTGCGATTTTCCCAGTACCTACGCAAAGCTAAAATTAAATGGCTAAAATGACTACTTTGGTAGAGTAATAACTAAATTTAGAAATGAATTCGCAGAAAGCAGAAAAATGAATATAGGAGCATCCGCTGGAGCAAAGAAATGTGTCACCAAGGCAATCCTATGACGTCCAAGCTACATGAGTGTGATGCAGTGTGTCCGTTGTTTCTGCTTAAGTAGATTCGGAAATCCATAAATACCATGCAGAAGGTCCACATGTTTATTATAAAATGATACAATTTTGATTAAATCTATGATGATATGAGCTTTAAAATTAATCGCGCAGGAATTATATTTAAGAAAAAAGAAAGGTTTTCAGAAAGAGTGTTCTTTCAATTAAAATAAAATTATTATGCAAATTTGACGCGGGTATTTATTGAAACTAGAAGGCCAGATTGGAAGCAATTTTATTACCCACCACCAATCGTACATCCTTCCGTATTTAGATAATAATATGTGCTTACTTCCATGGACACACTGAAATTACAAACATGTAAAGCTTTCACAATATCTTACCAATAATCTGGTTACACGAGAGCTTCTGCACGTCATTATCAAATAATAATATCAATCTGCACGACAAGGGTTTTGATAAAATTATAGCTAATTAAAGCCTGTAAGGAGAAGTATGATTGTCTAACTGGACTTTGGTCTCAAACTATACTCGCATTTTGAAAAAAATAATAGCCAAATAATACGAAAAATATCTTAAGTGAGACTCACTTAAGTACCATCTACTACTACTGTCATTGATTTTTCTATTACTACTATTCATGGAGCCAGCAAGGAGCTTGTTACTATTTCCATATCCTTGTAGTAAAAATTGAAATTTTTAGTACAGTTTTACGTTCTAATTATAAAATGCACGACCGGTCTTGCATATTGCCAACAAGGGTAAACTCGGCCTACTTGATAATTTAGAAACTATGGAGATTAAGGAGTATATTGCTGAGAACAAAACTGTACTAACAGACGCAGCCATTTTGAGTAGTTGTTCGTACCTTTTTAAGTGTTTAATACTAAGAAGTGGATGCTATCTTATTAGAGATTTGATAATAGATTACTATGTTCGTACTGAGTTTTGACAACGAGTTCATGTTTTAGCTATTACACTTCTGTATTTTGTTAATTTTTTCCTTGCCCTTGACTATGACGTGAGGCGAAACCAGTAGTGAATTTTGTTATTATTATAATGTAAAACTGTACTAAGAATTTTAATTTGAACAAAGCGTTTTGCAAAGTTAATAAGGGGACTATTATCAATATCCATTTCCTTGTGCTAAAAACGTTTAAAATGTATAAATACATTTCATTATATTATAGGGTTTAACCAGATTGAAGGCAAGCATTGACTGTGTTTCTAAAAGCATGGAAGCGTCATTGGGGCCGTATAGAGAAAGGTATGTACGCTTACAGCCTGATCGGTTGAACTCTTGCTGTACGGCACAGGGATCAACCTTTCTTGTAATTCGCCTCCGATCACCTTCAAGGAAACCAATTTCAAAGTGAATACAATGCTGACAGTAGATATTCCAGATTTATTTTGTATTCGAGACCACACACCACAGGGAATAGATAGACTAAGTAATTAATGGGAACAATATCCAAAATATATATATAATAGAGATAAATTTTCATAGGCACTAATTAATTTGCTACACATAGGGATGCGAAGAATAGAATAGTGTCCAAGAATAAAACTATTTCCCAAAGAAAAGTAAAGTACTCAACATACTAGATGTAAATATGAATACAATAAACAACAGCAGTGCATTGATATTGCAATACAGTTGCAGAGTAATCTACTTTATTTAACTTGCATGATCATTTGAAATCTTTGGCCAAAGTTACCATAATATCTATTAAAAACGATATTACCCTGGGAATAAAATTCAGTCTGAGCTACAGAACATAAAGTGCGCAACTTTAAATCTAAAATGGATAAGACTTAGCTTGGCCAAAAATATGAAAATAATATACTGGCATTTCATGTTGGGTAAGATATGATTAAATATGGAATAATAAATTCATTTTACCCCCATGGTGTCTGATTTGAATAAAATTTTGTGAGGTATGACGTGTAAGCACTGCGATCATAACCAATCACCCCATTACAGTTAGCAGACACCTAGAAGCGGTGCGCAGAGTGCCTGCAACAGAAACCATTATTCCAACCCAACAAATGCACATGCTACAGAGTTATACGACCCGAAACATAAATTACGTACCTCAGTCTGCTGCCAAATTGTAACAGTAGGAAATCCAACATTTCTTAAAAACAACCTGAAGATCTAGTACTTGTGCTACCCTCAGGATAGTTGGCCTATGTACGTTTGTATAGCTTGTTTGATGTACGCTTTGTCAGATGCAACGATAATCTGCATAGAGATTAAAGAACTGACCAAAGATACTAGAATTAATTGAAATTATCAAGAAAAATATCAATAGAAAGAACAAAGAGAAATACTAGCAATGATAGTGCAATAACTTCCCTGCCTAAAATGGCTTTGATGCATGTAGATCGATGAAATACAAAGAACTTTATTTACAGCTTGTCCACTGCCTCACTTGGTAGAGATTTCATCGCAAAAATCCCGCGCCCTACCTAATTGATGGCAATTTTTCTATACTTACAATGACGAGGGTAGCACTAATATTAGGGGGGTTTGCTTTATTACCAATTATCCATTGCTATTATATAAAAGAAAGTTGAGCCAACGTTGGAGCAGACTAAGGGTATAAACTCGACGACCACCAACAAGAAAGACAGCAGACAATAAACTAGAGCAAGTAGAACAGAAGTAGAAGAAAAATTGCGGCGCTGCGCCACATGCACTATGTGTTGATAGCGTAACAAACCTTCGAACGTTAGGGGGTAAAGCGTGCAGGGTTCTATATCCTTGTCTCGTGCACAGGCCTGGGCAGTGCACCATTGCGCACCCCGTCTTCTTCTGGGTGAAGTCGCCCTCCAAGATGCCGCACACTGTGCATAGAATGTAGCGAGCGCCGCTCTTCCAAATCCTCCAGCGTTGATTTGAACGCGCGAATAACGCGCAGCTGTAACATGGTTCATGGTCAACATAACCCTGCCTCTGTTTAAATTTCTTGGGTGAAGGTAAGATCAGGTGGAAGGTTGTGGCACCGCGACAGTAAACCTTCTTGTCAAGGCTAGGATGTTGGTTTTTGAGGTGTATAAATAAATTCTGGACACTCGAATTTTAGGATGCTAAAGCGAGAAAGTACGTTCAACATTTATTTCAACCCCACCATATTGATTATTTCCAGAGTATATAATGTTTACACCGATAAGTTAGTGTCAATCAAGCCTTGAAACTCAGATGGTTTCATTTCTAATTTCAAGTTCTAAAATATAAAGAAAGGCCATTTGACTTCTATTAAACTATCATAAAATAGGCGAGAATGCTCATGGCGTTTTCTTCAAAATTCCGAAGCGTTTGCTGGTCATTTTACTCCAATGTCTGTTTGATGCTATTGGAGAACCAAGGTCGGTACTTCACGTTATTAAATACTTTTGCTTCAAAGAATTCTATTAAACATAACGAGCAACTAAATTAGAGTTTGATGTAGATAGCAGCAAATTCTAATGTGATACAAAGTTCATTTTTACACTTGCACAGCAAGTTAAATTAAAGGTCTATTGAAACAGAGAATTCATTGAATTTCAGGAATGTGTACGCATATTATAACTTGTTTGGAAGCTTGGAATTAAAATGAGTTAAAGATAGAGTTATAGATGTTTCCATGCTATTTAGGAACATTCCAAGATTAATATAAATAATGCATTTATTATCAATATAAATTATTTAATCAGCCACTACCTACTCGGAAGTTTTTCAAATTATATAGAAAATGTAGAAATATTATGGGTTACAAAAATTGGCAAATACAATATTGGACTGAAATTATGAGTGGATATAAAATTTTAATTTTAAACTAAATATAAAGCTTTTTTAGCTCATTAATTATCAATGTCAGCAAGTTGGAACCCAGGTATGCAAATCCTAACGTCGACACAGTTGAATTGAAATAAGTTGATTAACAAATCGAATTTTTCTACTTTTATCTGTGGCATAAAAATAAGAGCCATGCTGCGTGACTCATAGATCGAAAGCCATTTGGTAGGCATTATGTCAAACGTCGGATTAACAGCATTTCTTTATTTCCAAAGGCACGTATGCTCGGATTAGTGTTAAAGACACTATCAAGTGTAATTAAAAGCATTCCTGATCATTTTAATACAAGTCCTTGTCAAAGTGGATGTAATTATTAAAAAAGAAGCAAAGTAGAGTTCGTTGGCCAGGGTAGTGTAAAAGGGGTTAACTTTCCGTGTCGGGATCAAGGGCTCAAGGGCCAGCATAATGCTAGTGATATTTATGAACATTTTTAGGAGCTAGTTTTAAAAGCACAATAATAACAAAAAATGGAATCTTGTTAAAAAGATGACAAGATACTTTCTACTTACCACAAAATTTAGTTCAATACTAATCAAGACAAACGTTGAATAAGCAAGTCTAATGCCTAGTTCAACAATAAGCGGCCAATAATTTTTTCGAATAAAGGATGCTGAGGAACACTTATCAAAATGCAATGATATAAAACTTAGAACTGAAATGCGCAACAACTGCGACAGCACCGAATACAACCTTCAGCTTGACGTTAAACATAAAAAAACATAAATATGATGAATTTTTTTGGCATCTACTACCATTTTTTATTAAATACTAGTGTCAACCTATTCTTTTTTTCGAAAACTTTTTGATTTAGTTCGTTCTATATTTCAAGCACTTGAAGCAACCAGCAAATCAAGAAATTAATTCTTAAGTGAGGTGGGATCGTGGTAGTCGAAGGCTGCCGCAAAAGAACTATCTATTTAGAATTTATATGATTCTGCGTAGTTTAATTTAACTTAACTACCCCTACCATCATCCTCCATATTTATTTATTTAGAACTTTTAAACAATTAAAACGTGTGGTGTTAGAAAAAAGGGCTGAAATTATGGACTAGGTATTCTTATTTTCAAATTGAGTAGGATTAGCCTAATTTGCCACAATCACGTTTGATAAGCAGCAGGCATTCTACATTCAACATCAAATTAACGCAAATGATACTCACATGACTACAAAAACCAGCCCGCATTGAGTTGCCCCACATAAATAGTTTGCCTTGGCTATTATTCAAGGCATTATAAGTAGACCTGGTAAGTTGTAATGAGGGAAATTTTTTTAACTTTCCCAAAGCCGTTACAAGAAATAAAAAGCCTAAGCTGCAATTTAACTTCAATAAAGTTGATTGGCTAATTATAATGTACAGCATACCTGGGCACATGACTACTTGCTTTGTGGGACAATCATAATTAAATTTAAGAAAATAGGCATATTTTTTGTTTGGATTTGGTTATTTTGTAATCTTAGAAAATTTTATTACGATTCCTTTAGTTAATTGAAATATAGCCGAAAGCCTACATAATGGCACAGCAAACATATAATAATAATAAGTTCTTTATTTTTTTGAATTTTAAATTTTTTTCTCCATAATCAGGGCCTATGGGCGGGGGCATATGAGCAATACTACTTATATTGCAGTAATCAACCGTTGTCGCTTATGATAAATTATTACAGTAGGAAATTACGTTTTGTTCCGTGAACCAATTCCTTAGTTTGGCAAGTTAAACAAAAATACTGAGAGTCTTGAACGATATTTGCTTTTTCTTTAAGAGGAAACTGACCGTTCTCACTCCTGATTCCTTCAAAATAGCTTGGTCTACATTGTTATTTAATTTAATACCTGCTTAAAAACGATATGTCTGTTCAATTAGCAGAGGACTAATCCATATATAGCACTACGTGGAGTTTTTAGGGGGTTTTCCGTGAAGTTCTTAAGTGATAGAAATTTACCGGATTGTCAAGTTCACGGAAAAATTATAACAAAAAAATTAGAAACAACTAATAATAATGTGTATGAAATAGTCTTCTACCCATTGAATGGATCAAATCTTAAGAATTAACTTTAATAATAAAAAAAATACAAACCAAACAATTTTGGGGTGATGCAGGGGTGACCAATGTCAACGGTCAACCTCATTAAAAAAATTAGAAAGAGATAGAGAAATAAATATCTACTGCGTTTCCTTAAGTTAAAACCCCATACGCCTCGTTAGTTTTCCACATGCAGTGACTACGGTGTAATAATTATAATTGATTGAATATAAAGCAATTTTACTACTAATTTTGTCTAAATGGGCGTATCGTTTCTCAGCACAATTCATTCGACATTTTAAACCATTTGTGAACTGAAGCTTATTGTATAATGAATCCGTCGCATTTCCAATTAGTCCATTACCAAGGCCGCGCATCCCAACAAAAAACTGATTTAAACGTGTAGCTAAATGAAGGAACTTGGCTCGAGCCAATACTTCCTAAGCAGCCAATCTCCATACCTCATAAATTTGAATGATTAAACCCTCACCACCTTTATAATTAACAAGCTACAAATGAATATTAATTGGTTGTCTGTCCCGAAACCGATTTATCCAGAGAAATAATGCCAATAAGTGCGTTATAACAGCCATTTTATTTTATGTTTTTATTTCAAATATAGAGACCAGATTTTAACATAATATAACATTACAATTAGGACAGAAATGTATTTAAGACAGTAAATATAATATATTGAATAGGTATTCTATGACAATTATTGCGAAAAATGTCATTGTCCATCGAATAAGATCCAGTGCAGAAACACGACAATAAAATGCTTCTTTTCCAAATAATAAAAAGATTTGTTGAAAATACGACTCATCTAGAAGTAACTCTATTTTTGTAATATTATTTAATTTAAAAAAATAGCCCTGTTTAGTGAACCACTGTAAAGAAGTAAATTTGACAATTAAAACTTACTTGGCAGTGACAAAGATCACTAAAGAAATTAGCCCATGGAAAATTTAAAATGAAAATGAATATTGAAAATGATTTTAACGAATGGTCTGTAAATAAATAAGGCCACGATAGCACAACAGTTCATAGCAATTGACTAAGCAAAAATCTGATCTCTACTGTAAAGAGAAAGGTTTAGATAATTGGCGCGGTGCCACGGAGTAGATAGGTTTGTGAAAACTCCAAGGGAAAAAACGATTGGTGGATACAGAGGCAGAGCAACTGCAGACCATTACCAAAAAGCCATGCAAGCAATAAATACATTCCAAAAGCGCAAGTCAGCAAGCTCAAATGTTACCTGGCCAACCTAGCGGAGTAAGGGCTATATATAGCTTTATCTTACACGCAACGAGGAAGGCCGGCCTATTTTACATGTCCTCTGAAGCGTGAAAATGTAGGAATTTGCGAGCCAACAAACTTTTGGGTGAAGTCCGTAACAACAATTTATATGTCCTGGCATTGTGAAAATAGCATAAAATAATAATGGAAGTTAACATTGTCTAATTAGAACTTCTAGTTTGGGCCAAAGAAATATAATTTAAGGATTCCTTGTCTTAGGTTTCAACAGGGTTTACCCCCGACAGCTAAGCATATCAGCCTGCTACGTTTAATCCAAGAATTTCTCGCACATGACTAAATGACGATGCCGCCATGAAAGTTGCAAAACTTGCCAGTGAGGGCGCTTTTCAGGCAATACGTGAGAGAAAATTATAGCAATCCTCTTGGGTTACAATAGCCTCTAGCAATGCCAGCTGCTAAAAACTTCTGTCTTTCATATTGTCTGTTTTAGTGGTCAGGCATAAAAGTATATGGGAAAATCAATCTAATTTTTAACGGGCTGTAAGTAATCAAACTGGAAGAACTAGAAGGATAACGATAGACGATAATATTACGCATTCGTTCCAGCATTTACATCTAATCTTTGGTCAAAAACTCAAATTGTGGTGAAAATGATAATAGCGTAAGGCTTCGTATAAAATGTAAGCCAGATACATATGTACATTTGAGACTCAAGATAAATTTATAAAAAAAGTCATAGAAATAAACTATTATTTACAATACTGGTCATTTTTAAGGGACGAGACTTGGGAGTAACCCGTTATATTGGCCACCCCTTGATCAATCTGTTGTTAATTTTTACATAGTTTACAGTGTTACCGCAGTTATAATGATTTGGTCTATGGAAGTTTTAGAGGACTACTTCATGCACACCATCATAGGGTATTTTTATTTTTAAGTGTGGTAATTATTTAATGACTTTAAAGGAGGTTACAAAATTCAGATATTCTAAAATTCATGGAGATAGCAGCAACAAAACGTAGAACTACCCTTTGATATTGGTGGTGAAGTAGTCTTTTTCAACGGAACAAATCTTTATAGCATAAGAAGTAAATTAAATAAAAAATAGAAACTGACCAAGGCTGAACAATATTGTTCCATATCATATTACTAACCTTTTTTTTAAGAAAACGTTTTTGGCATTGACTTCAATATTTCAGACATTCCCAGTTTCCGAACCACAACTAAAGTTAAATGACTGATATTGAAAATTAAAGTAATTAGTAAAGTAAGTCAAAGTACATTACAGCTTGGTACGAATACGAGTACTGTAGTAGTAGTGGAAGGTGAGATGCGCCACGACGACAATTGGCGGGAAAAAGTTGGAATGCTTACGTAAGTTAAAAAGTGTAAAGTTGATTTCTTACCAAATAGCAAAAAGGCAGTTTTAGTGGTAACTCGGTACTCATAGAGAGAAAAGAATATCAAACATTAAATTCTTTCCGGTGGGTATTTTTTTGCGAAAAATTGTTGTGAGGTTTCTATGACTTTTCGATAATTCTTCTATACCGGGATAAAATTTAACAAAAGTCGAATGATTACTGATAGCTGACTTGTACTGGGGTATAAAAGCAAACCATGCACTAAGAACAATGCTCGAGAATATCGTGCTAGAAATGCTAGGATAGAAGTGTCTAAAATACGATCGTAACTAAAGATGGAAACATACTAAAGCTCTTCGAGAATGAGTTTCATTAAGTCTATATAGCCGTACTACAACCCTTGCCCTAAGAAGCTAAGAATTCGCTAGATCTGATGCTCAGAAATACTATAAAGTATGTCTTTTTTTTACTTCATATTTAAAGTTGTAACTACGCAGATAACTCGACATCAGTCCGAAATACTAACTTAGGATCCTAAAATTTACAGCAGTTTAATAAACGGCAAGAAGCTTTAGCCAAACCCATTTTACTGCTGAATGCATATTAATGCACTATTAACGCGCCGCTGCCAACTCCCATAAGCAAACAATGCAAAATAAAAACATTTCACCCTATTTAAAGAAATAATCGAGAGTGCGCACCCGAAACACCAAGCAAAAAAAAAAACTCTCAGTCATTCTAAACAGTTAGACAATACTTCAACCTTAATACCCTACAAAGCTAAAAACAAAGCAATGGCTTTATAATTGGATAGCATACATAAATATAAAATAAACGCAGCCAGTATTGAAATAGTAAATTGAAAGAGCACGGGCGCCAAAATTAGTTTTCAGCCATTTGCAACAATATCTTCAAAAGAAATAATTAACAAAGCAAGGAAAAAATAATCGGCACCGAGAGCAGGGAAAAAATTAACGGCGGCCAAAAATGGTAGTCGGCCATTCCCATTTCATAATCGTAGATTCACTCAAATAAATGCTGGAAGTAATTGCTTTAAAGTTATTTAAAGCCATAAAACATACGTTTTTAGAGCTGAACTCCTCCGAACTACAAAACCGGTGACGAAATAGGGGAGTAAGGTTGAAGCTGTCATTAGCAAACAAGCAGAGTGGCATTAGATGTGAACAGTTAGTACTAAGCAACACGAAGCAGAACTGGTGACTTCTGTCGACCCAGCGACCGGCAATGTTTTAACTAAACGTCAACTGAAACAGATTCAATTCAGATAAAACCCTGAAAATAGAAATTTGCAACCTAACCGCTCAAGTTTAAAAAACTTGAAACATATAACAGCTAACAGATTTCACGAAACTAGGTGGGGTGAAGCTAAACAGAGAAAGTAAGTATGCCTAATAATGTATACTAATGGAGTTGCATTTATTTTTCTTGAAATCCAACATCTAAAATCATACGAGTAATTTGGCAATTTAGTCATGATTTGAAATGCCGCTTCAAGCCCCACAACCATTGAATGTCAAATCTGTTTTAAATGCCAAGCATACAATGCAATCTGGCTTGGGAAAGCGAACTTCTCATGCACATTTCCAACTGAACGAAGATAAAGTAATATACTGACGTTTAAGAAGAAATCCGCAGCATATATTGATAGCGGTGAGGATGCGTCATGTTATAATTCTCCCGTTGTCCAAAAGACCAAAACCAAACAAATCCAGAAGATTTGACAACAATGAAACCATACCTCCACCAGTGCTAACTCAACTGCTTTGTATTATCAGATTTTAGCAAATGAACAGAGCTCATATAATATAATAAGCCCTTCAAAAACATAACAGTTGAGTCAGTTGAAAATAAAGCAGATGAGACAGGCCTTGCAAGAAGTCTTCTCTAATTTACAATTAAAAACCCCATAAATACTGAAATGGGACTCTTTATTAATATTATTTAGAATTTAAAAATGTCCATGCAACGATTTTAGGAAACACAACAGAATCATCTCAAATTCATTTGATAGTGATACAATTTCATTGTTAAATTATATACAATGTCACAGTTTATGCCCCTTCCACGAGAATAAATGCTGGCCATGTTTTTGAGACTTACACCACTCTCTCATTTATGAGCCAGAAAATAATCTAGCAGGTGGAATAGACACAAAATATATGTGTTATATAGATATTTAATTAACAATATTAGATACATAACAGCAGCAGAATAAAATTAATGACGGTGCTATAATATGAAAAGCACTTTAGTTGATGTCAAGCAGTAAAGACCACATGTTACGAATTATTAGCATGAAAACCTTTCATAAATGAGACGGTCAAAAGGTTTATTTCAAGAACAAAGTCGAATTGCTTTATGAATACTTACCAGAATGAGTTCAATACTACACCGAAGGTTATATTTTGCACCAAAAGGCATTGTTATAAATTATTGGTTAGGGATCAGAGACTGGATTTAGAAGGAAAGCGTGGGGTAGGATAATATCTCTTGAAGGACCACATTTTAATGGTCTGCAGTTAGTCACTACAATTTATCATTTTTATAAGTATTAGGATGAGCCTGAAAAATAATCTTATTCTTGAATAATTCCTATTTCAAATGAGACATGGTGACGTATTAGGAACTTTCCTAACGTCTTCACATCATCAGCCTTGCATATTCTCTATTGTTCTTTTCAAGCAGAACCGCAGCAATAAGGTGACCAATATAAATTAGCATATCACCTTCAGTCTAGAAGCTAAGAAAATAATTTGCTCTTAAGAGGTTCTAAGCATGCTGTGAGTACAAAATCGACTGTTACTGTAAAGGTTTACCCATTCAACAACTAATTTGGGGGATGCTAAACGTTGGGCACACGGACAGGACAGATAGGCTGCAGATTAACAGATTAAGAAGAATGTAGTCTCTACGCACAAAACTAGCAACTATTTTTAACAATATTTATATAGTATGAGAAGAATAAGTGGAGTTAATTTACGATCAACTAAATGTACCCAGTCGAATGCACTGAAACCGTAAAACCTTGTTGGAAAGAGATCAGATACTTACAGTTACAGATAGCAAGCAATTTCAAGAAAGGAACTTCTACCTGCGGTGGTTTCAATTCATTCAGAAACACTCAACGAGCCGGTGTGTAGCCTACATACTATTAATTTTCATTAGCAATTTACGTGAGTAAACCATTTAGCCTAATGAATAATCGCAATTGATAGACTTAAATAAACTACTTTAGAAGCAAGCGTATCAGTTATAATTTGGCATCGTAGTCCTAATGTATAATACGATTACTTATCTTCACTAAATTTGAGATCAATAAGACGAAAAAGTTTAAACTTTGTTAAATACTGGAAATACTGTTCTAACTCAAACGAAATAGGCTACTAGGCTACAAAAGATTGGACTATTTACAGAACAAATAACTTTAACCAATTTCCTATATAAATATATATATGTGAACGACTAAATTTAACGCATGAAGAAATTTAGATCGATTGACCAGTTAAAATGTGGGAGAACTATGCTTGGTACGTTATAAGAGTTAACGGTAACCCTCCCATAATTCACAACAGACAGAAGTTTCGTAAGGAAAGTTTATAACCAATATTATATTCAAATTTAGGGAGCATCATTGAAGTTTTTATTAAGGATCCACCAAATATATTCCATCAGTAACTGGACATCCATTAAGGCGACAATGTGTTTATACGAGTGGCTATTAAATAAATTAAGACTATATCATAGTCTATCGCCAGTGGGCTCGAGGCTAAGAGAAGAAGCGTGAGGATTCTGGACAATTATTTAAAAATTAATAATCATGCATGATGTCAATAGCCAAGAACTAATTCAGTGTCGTACTTTGGGATTCCCTGTGTCTAACTTCAAATATTGAGAAAACAATGCTTCGACTTGCCCAATGTTTAGCCATCAGCATAATTATATGTATTTAAGCAAGCATACTATAGTTCGGTGAAGTTTTCTTACAGCAACATGAACATGCGGCCAAATTGCAAACGAATCAAAAGTATAATGTCCCTATAGACATTGTGACAAATCACTTAAATGTGACAAGAATGAATTTTATAAATCTATGATCTAACGTATTCAATAATATGAATACCATGACTACTCAAGTATGTAGGGTACCGGCTCGTTGAATAGATTTTTATCAGGAGGCTGAATTTTAGTTGGATCAGCACTAGCGCGGTAAAGAATGGGCGGAAGGTGCACAAGGTGCGGTGGGGACAGCGGTGATGGGGCGCGGGCCAACACATGACCCAGCCTCACCTGGGTCTGAAGTCTGGTAAGTCCACGGATCCAGAGAATTTGGCCAGCTCGAGGCTTCTTATCGCCGTCCAAGTCCAGTTTCTCGTCTCCTAAGTTGATAGCTTCTGTATATTCCTCAGGATGACCTCGTCCCCAACTAAATAACGAAAAATCGTTAACAGTCTGCACTTGAACCGACCAAAATTATTAGTTAAGTCATGAACATTATTCGACAGTATAAAGTTGTATTGGGCGAGGCATTAGATTTATTCTACAGTTCTTGATCCCGATGAAAAAATGGGCTAATCTTCACTCTGTTTTATTACTTGCCTAATCCCAATGTATATATCTGCATTTCTAAATCTGAGCATTTTTGAATTTATCAAAAGACAGTAATGTATAAATGCAATCAATTATGTTAATCAAGAATAATATTACTTTGGGGTTATAATTCCTGAAGTTATTTAGATATATTTCTTAGGGTTCGACTCACAGTGACAGCTCAGTAATTATTTTAATTGATTATGCGTACAAACATGACTAGAGACGCGGGATGTATTTCTGGCAAATCAAATGAATCTGTTGTAATACTGTAGTTTTACTTAATCTCATCCTAATAGATGCCTCAAATGGAATAAAGTCAAGCAAATTGACTAAATTCTATTTGAAAACACAATTAAATTTTAGATTAGATTTTGAAGTAATGCTTTGATTGAAAAGCCTACACAAAGCAATGTAATGCAGATTTACCAATACAGCATGCAGAAGAATGCAAGGTCCCCAAAGATCTTGGCAAAACTATTTTCAGAAATGTAAAATTGATCAACATAGTTAGCCACTAACGGCATGAATTATGACGACTGCTTCAAAAGCTGTTAATATAGATTTCATTGTAGGCACTAGGCAGGCCTACCAATTTTCCCCAAGTGGTTGATTACATCTGAAGTATTTGCCTGAGCCTTCTATAATGATACTGCAAGACACTGCCCACCTAATTTATGCGTAACACAACATGTATTTGAAAGACTAGCTGATGCTATATCTTAATGTGTCCAAGATGATGGGAAGAAAACTTCGATTTCGCCCTGGTCATGAGATATTTTGAAGTAAAATTATTTATATTATATTATTATTAATCCCAGGATCATTAAATTACTTCAAAGTCGTTCATTATACTATAAAGCTATTCATCTACTCCCTACGGAAACACTAAAAATTAATCATTTACTGTAACTACGACATCCATTGACCTTAAAAAAAAATAAAAATAATGACTTAGCTTAGTCCACAAATTAAAAACAACTATCCTATTGTGCGACCAGTTTCGGCAATAGGCCATCGTCAGGTGTAACAGAAATGGAAACAGATAAACACTAAGTAAGATCAACAGTGGAAGGGGTTTGTTTTCATTTATATTACATATGACGCTGGCCTAGTGCCAAAACCGGTCGTACAATTATATAATTTTAATTATTTTGTCGACTAAGCTAAGCCATTATTTTTATTTTAATTATGCCTAAGTTCCACGAAGCCACAGTAGGGAACGTCAAACATACAATGCTCTCTTCCCTCTCTCTGATAATTTAAAAGAAAATCGGAGACCCCCACTACCCATTATTTTCACGAAACATAGGTGACAGGTGAAATGCTTTTCTAGATTTTTTTTCGCCTTTAATTAAATAAATAAAACACAACAATGTTCGCAGCGAATATTAGGGCCAAAGGCCCTCTCTTACAATTAACTGCTTAAAAAAAATTCTGATAAACTTTATATGTAATTATCTCATTCACACACACACTCACTCTCAATCATACGGCCATTCCAGCTCACTTACACTCACAGTTTCACGACACGCACTCATTCACTCACTAGATATTGTTCGATGCCTGAAAGTCAATGAGGTATTTTGAGTAGTTTTTCTTAAATAGGTTTATTGAAGTAGAGTGACGTTTTTCATTGGGTATTGAGTTCCATAAAGAGGAGGATGAAATAAGGAAAGAGGAATGAAAAATATGAGAACGGGAGAGATAAATTAAGAGAAGGGTTAGGTATGGATGGGAAGATAAGGGAGTGAAAACGGAGAATAGGTAAGGGGCGAATGGGTAAGAAGTATTTTGAAGGTTAAAGAAGCTTTGTGGAGTTTTAACATATAGCATGTATTGGCACTGGCCATGTTGGGCAGTTTTTAATAATACAACGATCTACGCCTTTAAGAAATGTATTAGAACCGGCTACACACACGTATTAAAACAAACGGAGAGAAACATTAATTCTACTTTATTTAATCTCATTAATCATTCCATCAGAAATTATAGAATGGAGAAAAGCTAGACTCTGCTGGATTCGAACCCATGATCTATACCATGCCATCGTGTCACTACTATATTACAAGCCCACCCAGACCAGGGTTCACTAGATTCTCTGGGCACGAAAGATAAATCCATTTTCTGTGGATATTTCAAGAACATTGCTAAATTTTCAAGTAATAAATACAGCACAGAGATTGGTGTTTCCCCATTCAAAACTAACTAAACAATGCTTAAATTATTCGCTAATTTTAACGTAGACGGATTATCCTAAATTCATGCTAGTCAAAAGAGCCCAATTAATTAATGATGAGGATGCTTGGAAGCATGTACATGCAAGTGGTAAACAGACTAAAGACGAAACTGCTATATTGAAAGCCAACAGAAAAAACGAACAGAAAACCATTACTTCATGCAATAAGCAAAAATATGCAATTAAATATTAAGCACATATGGCGAACTTTCCTATAGAATATTCCAATTTGGCAGACCTCCACCTCGCTGCGACTGAAGAGCATTCCATACTTATCTTGTAAAGAGAGGTGCGTCGTATAACTTTCGCGTATGATTTATCGCTCTGATTGGTGGGGCGTAATTGCTAATGGCCAAAAGTTAAGTATGGGGATGCGCCGTGCCAATTGGAGGAGGGCATTTTGCCACTTTAAATTCCAATACGAAAGTTCCTCATGATAGCCGCTTACTCTAGCGATCAAAAGACATTACAATGGTGTACAAGGCTTTTCCCATGGTACAACATAATAGATAAGAAGAAACTGTTGATACACGTTAACAAGTCATAAAAAACCGCATTCTAATTGTTTTTTGTCAACAGGGAAAAAATATGTTAATCTATCTTAAAAATAAACAGTTTTGGTTGAAGACTACAGTACAGTCCCTACAAGTGTAACTAAACTACTCGTCGAAGCTTCGTTGAAACAATTATTAGATAAATTAGCCTGAAGCGGGTTGTGGTGTATCAGAAGGGTGCATTAACAACATGATGGTCTGGCTTTTGATTTCTGGGAAAGCGTACAGGGCTTAAATCTAACCAACTACACCACTAGCTCACTAGCGCAAACTTACTTAATGTGTGTTTGTCTCTCTCTTCCCATGGCCGTCGAAATTCAAGTTTGTGGTCTTCCTAATTTCTAATTTTCTTCTGTTAAAAGCTACGCAGCAAAGAGAGCAAACAGTGAAAATGAGATACGAAGGAAAAATTTCCAACAATGTTATGTTTGGTGTCAACATGATGAGATACGAATAGTTGAATGCAATAGAGTCGTGCTGTACATGCAGCGGAAGTATTTGCGAATTAATAAGGACTGTAGATAAAGTGCGCAGACCAACCGGCTAAAGTGTTCATGAGAAGTCAATCTTACTCCACTTCAACATAAAAAAATATTACTTTGTTTTCTGCTGCTAAAAGAGGCCTGGATAGTAAAGTAAAAATTAGAGGTATCTTTTAGAGTTAAAAGAAACCACAATGGGAGAAAAACGGACAATACCAGACCGTTTAAATTGTTAAGACTCTTTAGCCATGAAGGCGTTCGTTTCTCAAATTGAGAGTTATAAAGGTTGTTCCTTATCAGATATAATGTATTGGACTGGTGTTCAAATTATATTAAACTTGGTATTGGTGTTTGGCACATTAAAATTTATATAATAAAAAAAAAATGATAGTGCATGAGAATTAAATGCCCCCAACGATAAATTTTCATCTATTGCCAATAGCATAAGAAACAGAAAGAAAGTGCATAATTAAGTTAGTCAATTTCTCAAAATTGTCAAAAATAGGCAGAATGTGTACAGTAAATTAAAAATGACACTTTCATTATGTAGTTACTTAATTTAAACTTACTAAAATTTGAAACTTGAAAAATATTTCAACTGTGGATGTCATTTCACTTTTCAAATTGTAAGTTCTAAGGGTACAATGTTGGTTTACTGAGATGTAATGGTGCAGCTACAGCATTTCATTGAACGGAATAAAGTTTTAAAAACTTTGAGCTGCACTAAATTGTCATAAGAATAACTTTCTCTGGTTGTAGATTTAAGGCATGATAATGGTTATAAATTCAGTGGTACAAAAGAACCCTACTGGCTGTTTATGTAAATATTGATCTATTTAAAGGTGGCATTCAGAAACTTATTAATTTGCCTAGTAAACCGTAATGCCCCAAATTTTCACCTGCGTAAATAAAAATAAAAATTTTAAGTCATACCATGGTCCAGCATTCTTGATGGCTTCTCACCAAAGTTAGAAGGGTTGAGTCTATAAGCCAGGCAGACACTTACGATAGCCTACACAGGCAGAACAATGTACTGAATTGTACGAATATTGTAGGTCACACACCGGTGGTTAAGGGGGCCTACATTTAGAAAACTAAATGAAAAAATGTATGAACAATACACAAATTATTTATTATTATTGTATCTTTGACACATTAAACGTGCAATATTGACGAAGTGATGAGTCTAGAATCGTTAATTGAAGAAAAACTGGAAGTTATATAGCTAAAAGCTGTATAATTCGCAAAACATGAACGTCAATATTAAATCACACGGTTTTGATATCATTTTCATTGCATATTATCTCAAAATATGTAGACTTCGAATTGCAGAAAATTAATGCTCAAATTATATTTTGCGAATTTTTTATAGAACGACGAGAAGGCTCATTCAACCTTATTCAATGTAATGGCGGTATTATATACCATATATTACTACACATAAAATTTATAATAATTTGCAAAACAAGCATTTTTTAAAATATTATTAACCAAGAACACTAAATACTTTGGGATAGTCAGTATAAATATGCGTCCGTGCATCTATCTCAACTTAAAAACTAAGAATTATATACAAGACGATGTAAGATATGTACAATTTGCATGCAGTCAATTTTATTACTATCAGCAAAATACGCCTCAATCAGGTGACACCTTTACCAGAAGTAAGAAGTAGGAAGGCTTGCTGATCATTTGGCATGTAACGCATTATTAGGAACATAAAATCATGCTTAAGCCAACATAGAGCTCAATTTCTAATTTCCAAACAACGTTTTTTACTTTTCAATTAACTCCATTTCAAACGCTTCAATATGAATCTTGATTAAATGGTTTTAAATGATTTTATGGGAAATTCAAAACACCTCTTACATTGTAGACATATATATATATTTTCTTTTTGCAAGTGAAAATCATATGAGACAGCTTACTTCAAGCATTGAATTTTAATGAACAAAGTTTTTAACGGGCAGCCGATTTTCTTACGCATACAAGCTAGGGGATTTCCCCCCATTTTCAAATGTGTAAAGGAAGTGCAAGTTTTGGAATTAGAAACAGCGTGACTAGCTTCAACACAGCAAAGTTGCTAAAAATCTATATTGTTTTAAAAAAAAAAGCTTACTTATGAAAACAAGTCTGATGTTAGGTTTTTAGCCACTTCATAACAATTAGAATTAATTGTATAAAAGGAATAAGTGAAATGGAGCTTCATGCAGGTGGTTCACTAGCGAAGAAAAAAATCGCAAACCAATGTACCGAAATTGAAAGTTCAAAGAGATAATTCGGAGACACAGAAACTCACGACAAAATCTTTGGTATCCTCCTTGTAGGGACGCATGTAACAATTTGGCCCCAAAGAAGAGTCCCTAGTCCGAAGAATATACACCATAGCCATTGGTCCGCGGTCAAGCCCTTGGTGGAGAATGCATGTTTACCAAATTCTATAATTACGACCTGAAACAGTTTAATTATATGATCATCACAACAAATATGTAGGTGTAGTGGTAGTAGTAGTAGAAGTTTAGTGAATGAGGAAATACAGGTAATGAGTACGAACATCACTGGAGATAGTCTGAAGAATATAACACATAAGCAGCGGATAAAGAGGATTGGAACCAGAAATTTATGTAACCGACTGTTGTCAACACGAAAAAATTGAAGTTACCATTTATGTGAAAAATTTTAATGCGACGTGTATAATATTATTTTCAATTAATGTTTCTATTCTTCGAAGTTCCCAGAAAAGACCCTTGCTTGGATTCCTAAATTCTCACTCCTCTGAGGAGTCAAGTTCATTGCTGAATTCGTTGGATGCGCCCCATTTACGATACATCACTTTACTTTAATAAGGATCTTTGGCGTAGAGCGCTCGAAAGTAATCCAGCTTAGACGAAGCAATCAATTTAGAAAGGAATTCAATGTGGCATGTAAAAATGTTAATCGCGTAAACAAGGTTTTCCCATTTGTATTTTAACAACAATCACTCACCTGAGAGGCAAATGTTCCTATCCATATCATATAAAAAATAGGGTTTGTGAAAATTCCCTCAAAAACATTTCTTTGTCCATGAATTTTCCGTGCGTTAATCTCATTAAAAAGGGTCATAAGCACGAAGCTGTTGAAAATAACAGTGAAATGCTGAGAAGGGCCAGTAGCGCCATCTCCGTGGCGACCCGATTCTATGTCCAACATTTTGTCACCTGTAAAGTTTTATAAGAAACAGTTATTATTGAAAGTTAATACGTTTAATTACAGCTCTCGGCGATAAATATGGTGAAAGTAACAATTTAAAAATATATATATATATTTAATTAAACTAAAAATAGTACAAATTATCCGGCTACATGTCAGTAGCCTGAGCCTGAAATCATAATATCTTAAATTATAATGATACAATAGAGCATAATTACGGATCAATACTCACCGGCAAATAGCAAAACAAAAATAACAGTTAGCTGATATATGGCTTGGCCAATAATGTTCTTCATCATAGTGCGGGAAATAAGCGGTTTTGTCCGGCCGTAAGGCTTTCTCAATAACAAATCAGGAGTTGGCATCTCCGTGGCCAGCGCGAGGGATGCCAAAGTATCCATAATAAGATTAACCCAAAGCATTTGAACTGCCTGAAATTTAAATTAAAAATAGTGTTCAGAAGTGACAATTATTCAACAGGCGAATGCAACATGACCTGACGGCTTTACTGAGCGAACGCATATTAGCCCGTAATTTGAATACCTACCTTCAGAGGGCTGTCTTGGACAGCACAGGAGCCCACGAAGGCAACAATAACAGCAACAACGTTGACCGTAAGTTGGAATTGAAGGAACTTCGCAATGCTGTCGTAAACATTACGACCCCACAGCACTGCTTTGACAATACTAGAAAAGTTATCGTCCGTGAGGATGATATCAGAAGCTTCTTTAGCAACATCGGTGCCGGCAATACCCTAAAAACGAATGTATAGTCACTTATCCTGAGGGACAAACCGTTCAGCCCAAATCATCAATCAGTCTTCCAATTTTATCTTTCTGAACCTTTAGGGGGAATGGGAAGACAGAGGAGGGTAACAAAAACTCACTCCAAAATCTATACCCATTCTTAGTTCCTTCCTTAAAACGTTCGGCTTATTGGAATGACACCACAACTTAAATTATCCCGTATTATGATACAATTATTATGTTGCAATTAATTTGAACAAGACAGAGAAGCTAGTATTGAAATTAAGGCACTCACCATAGCAAACCCGACATCAGCTTTTTTGAGAGCAGGACCGTCATTAGTACCGTCGCCAGTGACGGCTACGACTTCTCTCGAGACGCTTACTTTACTATCAATAATGCCTTTTACAAGCGTATATTTGTCTGTAGGCGAAGATCTAGCTAATACTCTCATTCTTGGCCAAACCTTGTCTAAAAGATGCTGCTGAATCTGTAGAAATTAAACCCGAAAAAGATTAATGTTACAAGTAATAAAAAAGTAATGGGAAGGTACTTGGCTCAATTGGTTAGTATAACTGAACGAATTAAATTAATAATTTCTAAAATGTCCATTAAAAAACTGAAGATTGGTAACCATGGCGCCCTCAATTAATATATCGTACTGGCTAATACATATGCATACAAGGTTGAATCAATGACAGCAACAATTAGCGTTGTAGCACAAGAAAAATTTCAGTATTATAAGCATAGGAAGATAGGTTTTGCATATTTCTATTGACACCGTCAAGGGAATGTTTAATATCAATCGCAAATTTACAATTTCCACAACTGTTTAACCAATTAACAAGGGAAACAGGCAATAGTCACCGCAATTAAACACGTCATAACCATGAAGTTCAACCTGAAACTTTGTCCCATACCTCGCCATTCGAATCACGTACTCTCTGATTAAATTCCTTGCCCTCCAAGATAATAAAATCATCGCCAGGCTTTAAGATTCCACACTTGGTTGCTATAGATCTTGCGGTGTTAACGTTATCTCCCGTTACCATTCGAACTGTAATGCCGGCTCTTTGACATTTCTTGATAGCATCGGGGACCTAAAATCGCAAACACAACACAATTTTACTTTCTAATACAAAACCCTCCGAAGTAAATCTGAGTATGATACTAATGCTTTGAGATGCATACAATACACCTAAACTGTTGCTGGTTTCGGGGATGATGGCAAATTACTTGATGAAACAGAGCAAAAGGAGTATTAATTGCATTTGTTTTTTAATTGACACTAATATAGTATGCATGAAATTTTTTATTACAGAGGCAAAGCTCAAATTATGCACAGTATAAGACAAGACAGTTAAGAATGCCTATATTGAAATAGTAATGAAAATAAGATGTGATACCTTCATAATTACACATAATAAATAACTGAATTTTGTAAAAAATAGTATAGAATAGCAGAGGGCCTTCACAGGCTGCTACGGTCTATAAATTATTAAATAAATAGCCAGTATGGTACCTACTTTTAAAGGGAAGGGAATAAATAAATACCTCAGGCCGCACAGGATCTTCAATGCCTACAACGCACAGACAGGTGAGATTACAAACAATTTTTTCCTCGTCCTCCCAATTAGGTTCTGAATCTATATGCACTTCATTGACTTGGGCCTTTCCCGGTACGAAGTCCTTGTAGGCTATACTAATGGTTCGCAGACCGTCGCACGCAAGAGGTTCGATAACTTGCCTAACCAATCGATCTTGCATATCTTTTGTAAATTTCTCAAGATGGCCATCCCTTCCAAAGATAAAAGCGCACCTGAAAAGCAGAATTTACAGATGATTTTTACAGTAAAGTGCCATACCAATAGTTTTTTTTTTCATTTAATTTCTAATTATTCATCAATGCCTAGCTTCATTAACCTTATTTATAAGGAATCTATTTTAAAGGTAGTTCTTCAAGCAGTATAGTTCAGCCTATTATATAATCAATAGAGTCTTTCACTAAGGCGAATAGAAAATTCGAAGACACCATTGGAGCACAACAGCCATCTCTGCGGCTAAAAGCCATTTGGGACAAATTTTAACCCAGACACGACACTGCACTTCGCACTTACTTTTTCATAATGATTTCAGATGCTCCCTTGCAGAAAAGGCGGTAACCACCACCTGGTCGCGGAACGATGGTGCTCATACTTTTCCGCACAGAATTGAAAGTGTACACTCTCGTAAATGAATCTTCTGGTATATCATCACGAATAGTTTGATAGTTCTTGTTAAGCGCTTGTACAAAACCTAGAAGCGCGCACTCAGTCTTGTTACCCACTTGTTTCGGCAGTTGCGTGGGATCTTCGGAAGGCTATAATGAAAGATTGAAACGACTCGATTTTTTTTTTGACGTGACAACGTCTAATAAATTGATGAGCGCCTGCTGCAATACTAGGTGTATGTACGAAAAATGTAACGCGGATCGGGAACGCGGGTCAGCAACGCTGGCTTAAAGCAACTTTTTGGGTAGATGTAGAAGGTCTATCTCAATTTAAATTATATCCATGTCTTCGTCTATTCTTCCTCTTTCAGGCCATGCTATATATATATATGTTGTGATAGGGCAAGGGGTTCGACTTTGGGGGGTGGAAACATGAGGAGGTGCCCCCAAATTTGGCCAGAATTTGCCGAATTTAATCGAAAATAGGCTTTTTCGGCGGAGTTTTTGGGGTGCTAATATCAATTTGAAAACATCAAACTACTTTAGTTCTTTTCCACCTTTATTACTCTTTTCATACAAATATTCAGTTATACTATCCGTCCCTTCGTTCAGGCTCAGGTGAGAGTATGAGCCATCCGTGTTTCGGCGGAAAACAGGTTCAAAGGGTACTTTTCAATTCACATGCATAGAGTTAAAAAATTCCACAGCCTGCAATTTTCAACCGCAATGAATTTTTAATGTCTCATTAGAAAGAGTATGAATTAAGGTTTCAAAGGAGTGTAATAACATAGTTTCAAATTTACCCCTTCACCCTTTAAGCGCGAGGGGAACATAAAATTAGTAAACTGAGACGCATTTCCAGCAATCCCATTTGAATTGCATCGGCGGGTTTACAGCAATTTTTTGGGCTGATGTGGAAGGCCTATCTTAATTAAAATTATACCAACGTCTTCATCTATTTTTCTTCTTTCAGGCCATCCTATATTTGTGGTGATCAAGCAAGGGGTTCGGCTTTGGGAGTGTGAAACGTCAGGGGGTGCGCATGTTTATCAACAAAAATAGGCCTCTTTAGGCCGCGTTATTATCTATTTAAAAAATTCAAAGTACTTAAGGGCTTTTCCACATTTCTTTCTCTTTCCAGCCATATATTATTTTATTATTTAAGTTAATTATGTTTAAGTTAATTTAGGCGTTGTCACGTTAAACTATCGTCCGTAAACCGACTTTACAACCGACTTACAGACAACCATTTTTTTTTTTAAACTAGAAATTACTAAAATTGCATAGTGAGTTTTTAACGAACCATTATGTAACGATATATGAGTAATTGTTACAAATGACTGTCAAGAATAATTACGTAGGCAGTATTGCAGTAGGCGTGTATAATAGTGTGTAAGTAAGTAAGTAAGTAAAAATGTATTCCTCCAAAAAAGGAAGAATAAGAGCTCATGAAGTAAAACTAAACATCCAGAGCTTCAGACACAGGTTGACATAAGATGGTTAAATTATATAAATTATACTTGAATGCCAAGTCCATGGATGAATTAACTCCTGAGCAGCAACTATAGAACAGAAATCACCATTGTAGTCAGGGTTAGTTATAGGTAAGCCCCAGGCGCAAATCCTCCACCGCCAGGGATATCAAATGGACTCCATCGTCTGATGCTGGTAGATAAGATAGGCATTGGCGCAATATTACAATATAATAGTATCTAGGTAATATCTATCACCCATAAGAGTCACAAACTTCCAATGAAACATACAGGTGCGTTATTAATCAGACAGAAGACATGGAAAATTGGACGGGAGGGTTTCAAACCCGAGTCTCCCCCCTTTGCGGTCTTGGCACCAAAGGGTTCATTGCGTGGAAAATATTAATAACTAGTGAAACCCTACACTGTTTATTTCCTTAATAATATTACCATGATTCTAGAGGTATAGGCGCAGTTAATGGCTATCGCGTGGATGAGCAGATTCCCCACAAGAGGTGGAATGTCGGAAAATTTTGGGGTGGTTTTGGCTAATTTTTCGCAGATATAAGAGTTGACAACTGTCATACGGTTTGTTGTCAATGTGCCGGTTTTGTCCGAGCAGATGGCAGTAGCATTTCCCATAGTCTCACAAGCATCTAAATGTCGGACAAGATTGTTATCTTTCATCATTTTCTTGACAGAATACGCCAAAGAAAGAGTAACAGCAAGCGGGAGTCCCTCAGGAACAGCCACCTGGAATTTAGAAGAAAACTATGAAAGCACGCTATTCGGTGATTCCAAGTATTCCATGAGAATTAAAATTTAATATCTCAAAGTTGGAACATCCGCGATAGTGCACTTTATTAAAACACTAACTACAGACTAGCGACCATTTTTTATTTCGTTTTCTATAATTCAACTTCCTTTATTGCATATCAGTACCATTATTTCAGGCATGTGCCTTTCTTAATTGCGAGACAAACATTTTATAATTCTGAGCTCTGTTTATTAAAGATAACAGCTTACGTTAGCTTAAATCAATAACAATTGAAACGCACTTTTCAGTTTTCCTGACGAATTCTCAGCGATTTGACCAAAAACATGGCTGATCATGGCAGCCATGTGAAAAGTTCTGTCTTACAAGTATAACAGACACGGTAGTTATGGTGTTAAGGCATTCTTTGAAAGCAGTGATTATACATTGCAGTATAACTCAACTCACTAACTACTGGTTTAAAAGTGAAAGAAGGAGCATTTGAGTTAAACAGGCTTGAAACCCTTGAAATTGCACATAATTATTGTTATCATATGAAAAGAACTTTTCAAACAGCTTTTTGAGATTGGCGATATGGCCATTTGTAAGGTTGGTCACTCTGGCAGTAATGTCTAGGTTTCTACAGATTTAAATTGTTTAAATTGTCGGAAATGTGTAGATTAATAATTTTGAAATTAGTGCTCTATCTTCGCATGTTAAAAAGTCACGTTGGTATAGCTGTTCGAAAATTATTAACTTTATATTTATTTCCTGTGACAAATCGTTGAATTTAGGATATAAACAGGCGGATTGTATGACAGCAGTACCCTCTGACTCTCCACTCAAATCTTGCTGATGATGTCAGAGAATTGAAAGCCTTACACAGTTCTCCCGTGCAAGAAAAAAAAAGCTATCTAAAGCAAATTCCATACTTACCACAAGAACAGTTACACCAATAATCAAATGGCGAACAAGCTCACTCGCATATCTACTTTCCCATTGTTTTCCTTGAGAAACAAAAGTTGTGAAACAGAATTGTGTAACTAGAATAAGAACTGTCAGTGCGGCTATTGTGGAACCTGAAAAAACAAATACCCATGATGTACCTCCGCACCATTGAACAACGAACAACTTTCTTTTACGGCGATGTTCCCCATCCAATTTTTATCACCATTGGAAAAAGCCAAGAATGGTCAAATGTACCCTTACTGCTTGCGGACTATTATCCGCGAATCATTTACGAACTCAATTAAGACGGGCTCACGTTTGTTACATGTGTCAGTGGTAAGCACGTCTAAGCTTGAGCATTATTAGAGATGGGGTAGATGGACACCAAGAACGCCAACGACCAAAATTAAAGAAAGACTTTGCAATGGTCAACGGGCCACGTCTATTAAAAAAGCCCTTGAAATTAATAACAATAATAATAATAATAATAACGCAACGGTCGGAGCGAACGGTAGTGGAATTATATTAGTCAGGTAAGTGGTAGAATACTAAGCTGTGGGACTTACCAGCGTAACCGATCTGAATGGCTAGTTTAGTTAGTTTAGCTTGGAGTACTGATTTTTCTTTTTTATGACTATCTGATTCCGAAGTAGAGGCAGTGGTAGCGGCAGGTTTTTCGGATGGTAGTTTCGCAGGCGCTTGATGACTGTTGCCGGTTCCACTTGCTGATTCTTAACACAAACAAAACCATATTATGCAATCAGATCCAGTTCACAGCAACGCGCTTCGTATACAAAGCGATACGTGGGGGGGGGGGGGGGTACCAGAAAATACGCGTGTTGTAATCAGAGCTTTTGAAGTATGCACTTCTGCCGTTAAAGGGGCATAATACATGTAGACTACATGTCTAATCAATCATCGCTGATTTCTGCTTATCTGCAGTGATTTGCTTTTAACTTTAACTGTAAAAGAAACATTGTTCTGCTGCCACACCTTAATCGCCTGATCTGACTCGTATGACTTCCTATTTTCTTGCATGAACAGAGACATGAAAAGACATAGATTACCAGCATTGAAGAGTTAAAGGAAAAGCTGTGATCCATTTCGAAATATGACTGTTGAGATAAATGGATTAGTTGTAGAGTCTGAAGGGATAAGGCTGTCCAGATTCACAAGAGATTGAAAATATCTCATCAATTTTAACTGGCATGGTAAGTAGATATTGGCGAGAAATGAAGCTGTTAAAACAAAAAAAGACCTGTCTCAAACTTGTTTTAAGTTTGCCCACAATACTATACCACTCTCCAACTTCTCTGTACCATAATATGGAGTTCCACCCTTTATTATTCACTACGTCTATGGCTAACCTCTAGTGATACCTGTTGTTGACATTACTATCGGTAATGTCACGCATAAAAAATTGACTGAAAGAAATATACTATATATATAAACGTACGTATTTGAAATTTAATGTGAGTTACCAAGAGGTTTGCGTATCAATACTATTGCAGTATCTATAGTATACTATGGTTTACTATAGTAGTATCAATAGTTTTTTGCTATCACGACAGTGGTATTCTGTCTAGTTAGCTATGAATAATTCTGGCACCTCAAAAACACAAGCAGTTAATGCTGCTCCACGATTTTTCAGGCTCATTTTGGGCACAATTGACTTTCTTGTACGATACCCCTCGCGTCCAAAACCTTACCTCAAATAATATAACAAACATAATCCACAACTCCAAAGACCCCATGCGTACCAATCTTCTTACACTTCCTATACAACTGCAAGGGTTAGCGTGCAAGGAAGTCTATTGTCCACAAAATATCTGCCTGCATGTCCACTACAGCGTACCTATAATAAACAATTTCCTACCCGACACGCGTAGTATAGCTCTATACATACAGCACAATAGGTTAAATTTAAGATGGGTACTGGGCCATGTGCCATAGACTAACTAAATACACATCAAGCTATCGTCTATTGCCAAAGCAGGCTTACAAGCAATAATGTACTACTGAGAGGATAAGGGCGTGCATTTGTTTCAAGCCCCAATATTTGCTAGCAGGATGGGCGTAGGACTGTGAGTGTTCACGATTTTGTAGAACATTTGTAACTAACTGTATTTTGTATAACTTGAAATTTCTAATACAATACAATTTCTAACACGTCTCATGGCTCAGCTGGATTTCATACTACGAAATAATTTACATATTTGCCTACACGGATGTTAACCTTATGAAAAACGATTGAACTTCTTATTATTCCTCTAATTTAAATTCAGAAGTCTATCGCACTTAGAATAATTATTTTGAAAAAAAATGAGAATATCAGAATGAGTTTCTTGGGAATACAATGTGCGGGAGTGGCTTCCCACAAAAAAGTGTCACGCTACGGTACGATTCACGCAGCAGAAAGGCGAATGCTAAGAAGATTCTGTGTTGTAACTCTGAGAAACCAACGTAGAAACCAAGATATAAGGAAAGAGATGAGAAACTTAGAGAAAAGAGGCTGAACTGCCGGGGACACGTACAATGTAGAGACGAAAACCACCTAGTCAAAAGAGTAACGAACCGGGAGATACAAGAAAGAAGACCGCCAGGGAGGCCGAAAGTTACACTGAGAAGAAAGATCGCCGGCGATATGAGAAGGCACAGAACAGGACTGTGTGGAAACGCTGCTGTCGTGCCGCCGACCCTCCATGAGGATAAGGCGCTGTAAAAGTAAAAGTAAGTACGAGAAGTATTTCGGAGGGCATGTAAAGCAGGCGGTCCCGGGCTTTCCAAGTTGAGTGTAAGAGGGGGCTTATAGCCCTAACTCCGCTAGAATGGCTTAGTAATAGAACAAAGAAGTCGATATTTATTTATTTTATTTTATTACTGACCAAGGTTTTTAGCAAACAATTAAAAAATATACATAGCGTTTCGTTCATTTTCCTTTGAATGTAAATAGAAAACGTAAAATTTGTGATTTCATAATAATGTTCCAAGCAAAATCGTGAACACCCTTATTATTCTACCAATGGAGGGGTTAGAGTGGGCTGCTGTACGCATATGGGAACACTAGAAACTAGACATAAATAAAGACAAAATATTTTTTTATTTTGGGACACCATAGAATTATTTGATTAATACAAAACAAAGAATTTATGGTGAAAAGCTAGCTGGCTCCCATTAATTGGAATGGGAAACACAAAACAGGCCATCACAACGTGGCGTATAAAACGGACAGTCTAGCTTCATTGTTCAACATAACAAGAAAGATTTCCGAGCCCAACCTTAAGACAAAATCCTTACGGGCGTATAAAATAAAACATCGCCTCAAATTTCGATTTTGGAGCTGT
The DNA here is from genome assembly GCA_963971405.1 of Psococerastis gibbosa. NCBI lineage: Eukaryota > Metazoa > Arthropoda > Insecta > Psocodea > Psocidae > Psococerastis > Psococerastis gibbosa. The sequence goes on from OZ020492.1 coordinate 12,632,586, forward strand.
GAATCAGACGTCAAATTTTTTGACGTGTATTACTTATTTGGCCGTCACTCTCATTTACACAGCTATTGAACTTGAGTTGCATAAAATAACGGTCATAGAGGATGTCGAAAGTGTTCAATAATTGCAACCGATTGGTTTTAGAGACGGCAATTCATCTAAAAGGTAAACATGTTGCATGTGTAAAAGTTATTGGAATTTCAGGACTTTTTTCATCAATTTTAATAAAATGCAATAAATTGGTAATATAGGTATAATTTTACCAATTTATTGCATTTTATTAATATAGGTATAATTTTACCAATTTATTGCATTTTATTAAAATTGATGAAAAAAGTCCTGAAATTCCAATAACTTTTACACATGTAACATGTTTACCTTTTAGATGAATTGCCGTTTCTAAATTGGTAATATATGTATAAAGCCGGCCGCCTTACCAAGTTGAATCCAGCGGACCAGAGCAGGTTCAAAGATGCAGATAACTTGGTAGTGTGCACAGTGCCGGTAGGGAAACATGGTAGGACTTGTCCTGGTCACCTCCGAACTAATTGTGTGACTTAACTGTGTTTCTCAAGTGGTTCGGAATCCACTATATTCTGGAGGTCCCCTGTCCTATGGGCCCACACCGCGGCCTGGGACTGTGTCCAACCATACTACTACTAATATAGGTATAAAAAAATGCCGAACATATGAAACCCAGGCTAACAAATTAAACTGGATCATAAAATTCCCAAATCCATAGTTATAAAAACTAACTAGGTGAAGCAAACAATATTGAAGTTTAACATTACCCACACAAGGTCGTGAAATCTTTCAGCGAGTAACTAAGACCAAAACTACTAATCGGAAATACTACAACAATATTTATAAAAGTAGGCTATTTAGTCGCAATGAAAAAAAAAATGCTTCCGATTTTTACATTACAACCCACCCAATCAATTACTATTATTTTGAATCAGCAAAAGAAGTAAAATACATTTTGATCCTTGCAATTGACATTGTCATAGAAGAATCGGAAGGGGTTCGAGCCAACTGTAATGAGCCAGAAAAATGATTTTGAATTATTTCACTAAATTCCATCTATTGTTAAATGAGCGGGTCTCAAAGTAAACCACTTTCTAACCCATCAATAATTTCTCTTCCATCATTAGAATTACGGATGTGGAGTGTCCGAGTCATTACAAAGAAAAAGAAAAAAATCATCAACTAATTACGGTAACAGTTACTTTAAATTTCAATAATAATTTAATTACAATAGGTAATTATATTTTTTTTAGATCGAATGGACGCAGATTAGTTGAACTACAAAACAAGAAAAATTGAGAACATAAAAGGACAATTTTCCTTGTGTGTCTAAGGTTGCCCAGTGTAGCCGAAGTAGGTTGACATCGAAGACGTGTCCCAGTTTACCATAATGTGCGAAAAATCAATGAGGTTGTTGAAAGCCCATTAAAGCCCATCTAATACTACTACTATTGCTAAATGATTATGGGGCATACGCTGCTGCAAGGCGGGTCGCTGACCACAATACCCCAACTAGCCCCTTGTCATATAGGAAGGCAATTGCCTCCTCAGATTCTTTATTAATTTTTTAAACGGGTAAAAATTTGACCAATAAAAGACTGGCTCAATACTGTCAGTTCTATGCCAAATCACCGAAAAGTGATTATTTACTTATTTTCATTTGCGACTAGCAAAAGGTACCATAACAAGAAATCACAAGTCAATTAATACCACATTATAGCCCTCAACTCTCAGTAAGACCGAAGTCAGAAATTACAACACTTGATTCAGCAATAAACGACGGATTAAACTAAAATCAAAAAATTAAATGAAACGTAATTCACCTGGTTCACTTTTTTTCTTCTTCTGCTTTTTAGCCTCTGAAGGGAGGACGGTCGCATGCGTCGCAAAAATCAAGCATCCATTAGTAAGAAGTCACAACTTAGAAAAGGAAACATATCCTCGTCGGGATAAGGGTGTCGGATGTACATAGGTCTCAAAAGAAAAGGCAAAATTAACAACTAAAGAGCGTCACCAACAGACGGAGTGGTTATTGCATATACAGAAATCTGTACAAAGTGTGTATGTGTAATTAATATGCCACATAAACTTGTTTTGTTACCTCTCCCTAATATTATGAGTTGTGTCTAGTGTAGCTGTGCAAATTCAAAGTCCCGGCTATACTTATAAAGAAATTTTTGAATTAACCAATTTATTATTTTACATCAATTTACATGAAACATAATCGGGTTGGTCAAGACACTAATAACTACTCAAGAATGGCTGTTAGGCGCTGTTATTAACAAATTTTCAATTAATTAACGTTTAATTTAAATTAAAGAAATGTTCTAATTTTCTTGACACGGTTTATTCCAATGTAAAAGGGAAGAAAAAGAAGTAGTGGAGGCTTAGGTCGCATGGTAATACTTGGACTAGCTTAAGATTTATCTCAGACATAAGATTCAGTAGTCACTGAAGGGGAACTTCCAGCCTCTTTAGCCTTTTTCCAAACAAGATGAATAGTCCGATGTTTCGCCCAAAACCAGTGATAAGCGTCTTCCATTCAAATATCCTCTGCGTCAGTGAAATTGTAAATTTAACTTAAATAGACGCCAAATGTAGTGGCATTAATTTCCTCATATTTTGAACACAGCTGTAATATCGGGCAACTCCGGATTCAGTTATTTTCAGATACATTGTTTAAAAACAAAATTGCCTACCAAATAATTTCGCAAAGTAATAAGAGAAGATCAAAACCAACTCATAGAATGTTTCAAACTACTTAAAAATATCTCGAAAAAACAATGAATGTTGACACAACGTGATGAGTGTGAAGTATAGTAGTATATGACTTATGATCTCTTGGTCTACATCAAGGCGTCACTTCGATGACTTATTAATTACTGTAACTTTAATGTTTATAAATGAAAGAAAATGTCATTCGCGAGAGCTTGAAGGTTTCAATAGGAAAGATCGTAAAGTAAGCTTCGTAAATAAATTACCGTAACGGATACAACAAAAAAAACTAAGAAAAACGCTGAGGCACGACAACCCAACGAGGACAACGCCTGAGGACCAATAGAGGATCCTTTTTCATGACTATTGCACTATTTGGGATGTTGTGGTAAGCAACTATCCCCCCCCCCCCCCCCCCCCCGATGAATGAGTTATCCATCCACTGGACTATTCCTGGCCAAATACAAAACACAACATGAAGCGGAAATGGTCGTTCGTTTTAAAAAACGACGAACCGTGCCTCCTTTTTTTCTGCCACGTAATGAGAGTCAAATTAATTTATTACAATTTAAATCATCGAAGTGACAAACTACAATTTATAGCTTGTGTTCTGTGGTTAGGTGACACTATGAAGTAGGGAGTAAGCTAATGGCTCTGCAATGCAATTGTAACTATTCAGAAATACAGCTAAGAATACTACATGCAACAAATCAATCCACAACTCCCACAGAGGTTATTAAATGGGGACAATGTGAAAGATTAAGCAAAGAATGGGTATAATAATGATAAAGTCTTTAGAACCACTGTGTTCAGGAGTCATTTCAACTGAAGATAAATTGTAAAATAAAATTTTCAACGAACATGAATTAAACGCCCACAGTGTAAGGTACCCCTAATTTTTCATTTAAGAAACTGTCACTATAGTATTTATGACGGCTAAATCTCTAAAACAATAGGTTTTTTACAGATGGAACGACGTAACTGTATCAAAACAAATATAAAGATCAATTTTATTTTTAAATATTTTTATTCATTATTCAGGAGAAAAATTCGTCGACTGCCAGATTCTAATAAATTATTGCAATTAATTAAAACGCCGTTACCAGTAATAACCTTAATAATTAAAATTAAGCATTTTGTTGGGTAACAGAAGAAATCTTTGTAAGAAGACTATTCCGACTATTGATTGCAATACATCATCAACAAATTAATTTGACTTACTGTAAAAGAAAGGGTTATGACCAACGATTACATACAAAAAGAACAATCAAGACAAATGTAAAATCGAAAGGTACATAGAAATCAGGCTTATTTATAAACAAAAGTAACTGAAATGCTAGGTGAGCGTGATGTGAAGGTTAATTCGTACGAGGACCGGAAGAGGCTGGTCGAGGACAGAACAGAATGGAAGATCCAGTGTATGTTGCTGCAAACCAACCCCTAGTGGTTGTTTACCCGTAGAAGAAGAAAGTAGATTAAGAAAACTTTTAAGGGGAAAAATAGAACGCGACTGGTGGTTCATTTGAATGCTAATGAACATAAACTGAACAAAAAATTGAAAACCTGAATAACTTGATAAATCTTGCAGAACCATAATGGTTATAAGACATGTGAGATCATAGAAATAGTAACATTAATAATAATAATAATAATAATAATAATAATAATAATAATAATAATAATAATAATAATAATAATAATAATAATAATAATAATAATAATAATAATAATAATAATAATAATAATAATAATAATAATAAATACTTCATTAATGGTCTTAAAACGGGTCTTTAACTTGCAGACCTTGGAAGCACGGCTATCAAAATAAGCCCCACATCCAAACTATTTTGTGCATTGCTGGACTAGATAAAGCGTTGTCTTTTAATACCGAGGTTTCTAGACTCAAGTAGCGGCTGCTTCTTCAGTGACAAAAGACAGGAAAAAGAGTTAATGTTTACTGCATCAGTCAATAAGTGTTTATTTTTTAATTGGTACTTATTCCAAAACTTTTATATGAATAGTATCATTATGTTTGTGTGTGGGATTATTCAGATACCTTTTAAAACACAATTAGCACATTAACACATTAATCCAGCCCATTTAACATATAGTATAAAATCTGTTTTATAAAACAGATGTAGATGAAAGGAATCTTATGTGGAACAGTCAATAAAAAATAGATTTACAATACCTTTTCTCTTCTTTTTGACTTCTGCTTCGTGTTCATCTACAGCAGCACCCAGCAGCGCAAAGATAATACCCGCCTGAGAATTTACACCAACAGCAGTGACCAGCATCTTTCCAGACCCTTCCATGACGTGTGTACCTAAAACACAAACAAAATTCTTCGGAGGTCAAACACAACATCTCTCATTATCGGAACACTGACGCCAAGTGCTGTTAATATCAAACAATAATTACACAAGAGCATGTTATGGCCGTTGCAGCTGTATGTTCCAACGATGTCATATGGGGCTAATTTCATTATACATGATAATCATATCAAATTTTGTCGAGTAATTTGGCTCCAAATTCGAGTTACAGACAAACAGACCGATAGACAGAAATTACGTAAAAAAACTTTTTTGGGTTCCTGGTACCTCAAAACATCCAATAATCCGTTGGGATTTCAAAATCGATAATTTCGACTATCTTTCCTTTCCTTATACTAACATATAAATAGGAAACCAATGATATTGCCAGCACCTTTCTCAAAAGGCATTGTTAAGAGCAAAATATAACTCTAACAAAATAAATAATAATAAATAATGACTTTTGTTCTATTACTAAGCCAACCTAGGGGCCAAGAATCCTTAGACTGAACCGCCTGCTTTGCATGCCCTCCGAAGCATGACCAGAAAATGCAGCAAGCGTGGGACTAGAACCAGCAAACAGTCTGAGTCTGTACCACTAATCTGCACTTCCTGGCCTAATATACTTCACCACATTCGGAATTTCTCTAGGTTAGGTTTACAATTTCAAGACAAATGCTACGCACCAGACAAAATCATGGGATCCGAGGTGTCACCCTTCTTTACATGATCAGACTCTCCCGTTAATGAAGACTCATCAACTTTTAAGTCATTGCTTTGAATAACTATACCATCCGCGGGTAACAGGTCACCATATTTAATCTAAAAAAAAAAAAACAAGACAAGCTCTATATTATCATCATCACAATAATGAGATCGTGCAAACCCTACGATGTTACAAACTGCTTGGACGTACCAACAGAAATTGAGTCTCTGGTTTGCCCATGAGAATACTGACCCCCGTAATCCATACGAGCCCGTGCGTCCAAACCACAATCATTACAGTGTGGACGTAGGTTATAATAGTATCTATGCCATTGCGTTGATTTGCCTTAGTCCACAAGAGAAAAAGCAGCTTAAAAATGTCCAGAAGAAGGCCAGACCAATGCATAGAGAAATGCCCGGATCAAATAGTAATCTGATATGCACCTCCGACCATTGGTGGAAAACTCTACTGTACTTCCTTTGTCCTTGTCCATTGGTGCGTGTAGCTGCTGTGGGTTGAAATCGTGGATTGCCAGCGGCCAAAATTCATACGGGAAAAAATGTCAATAATAGTCGAAACGTCGATTAGGGCATTGACAGGGCCTACGTCCATACAAAGCCTTTACAATACTAGTACTACTATCTGTATAACTTTGCAGATAGCCTTTACAGGCAGGTTGAAATCGTGGATTGCCAGCGGCCAAAATCCATACGGGAAAAAATGTCAATAATAGCCGAAACATCGATTAGGGCATTGACAGGGCCTACGTCCATACAAAGCCTTTCAAATACTAGTACTACTATCCGTATAACTTTGCAGATAGCCTTTACAGGCAGGTTGAAATCGTGGATTGCCAGCGGCCAAAATCCATACGGGAAAAAATGTCAATAATAGCCGAAACATCGATTAGGGCATTGACAGGGCCTACGTCCATACAAAGCCTTTCAAATACTAGTACTACTATCCGTATAACTTTGCAGATAGCCTTTACAGGCAGGTTGAAATCGTGGATTGCCCGCGGCCAAAATCCATGCGGGAAAAAATGTCAATAATAGCCGAAACATCGATTAGGGCATTGACAGGGCCTAAGTCCATACAAAGCCTTTCAAATTCTAGTACTACTATCTGTGTAACTTTGCAGATAGCCTTTACAGGCAGGTTGCAGGAAGAAGTGAAAGAAAGGACAGGAACGGGATTGGTCCCAATTCACCACCTACCGGGATGATCTGCGCAACTACCGGTTTTGGCTCTGGTAACTATGCCAAAATTGTCGAACATTACAAGTCGGTTAGCTACTTCAAGCGATACCAAGACTATGTGTGTTTTAATAGCGATTTTGACAGCAAGTTATTTATTTCCATTACCATACAATATAGTTACCTGACAGATATCCCCCACCACAATGTCCCCGACTCCAATCTGTTTAACTTCATTTTGTCGTATTACTGAAAATTTATGCTCGCCCTCTATTCTATTTTGGAGGCCTCGAAACTGTCGTTCTTTTTGATAGTCATTAAAAGCAGTGACGAAGACAACGACTATTACTGAAATAAGAATGGCAAGGCCTTCGATCCATCCAGTGTCATGCTCCTCCTCTTCTGGACCCACTCCTGAAAAAACAAGCCAAAGTTTAGTAAACTAATGGGTGATAGCTTTGAGACATATAAATTCAAGACCACGTTTTTTCTCGTGGAAATTGATGTTCATCTTCCAATAAATTGCATGAAATAAGCTTTACTATTCAAATGTCTGACAGTAGCTTTCAGAATTGCACGGATATTACATATGGCATGTGTTGAATTCGCTTTACTACCTGAATGGCTGTCAAGTAAAAAGCTAATTTGGCATTTTTTTTTAAAGAAACCATTTTACACCAGATATAAATCTTCAGTAGGCGTAGGTGTAGCTATCAGTTGAGTGCTTCCAGTAGCTTGTGATTTACACCCTTGCCCTTGCCTAGCCCGAAAAGTAACATGCAGTCTACGGGAATCAAAATGTCACAGCTCCGAATATACTGTATATATATAATATAAGTCGCATTGGATCTTATATGCATCACAGAAAAGCTTAGGTTATTACTCAAACCATTATTTCATGTGCTTTTGCGATATCTCTGACCACAAGAAGATGACAGAGTTATAAAAAGCTTTTCGCATGAACAAGGCCGTAGCCAAGGGGGGGTTCATGGAGGTTCAACCCCCCCCCCCCCCAAATGAAATCGCTTGATACTAGATAGAATCGGATTTTGAGAGGAAAAATAAAAACCACTCTGTAATATCCAATGAAATTTCTGAACCGCCCCCCCCCCCAAAAAAAAAAATCCTGGCTTTTTCAATTTTCCGCGCTTTGTCCAATTCCTGTATTTTTTATTTTTTATTTTTACTATTTTATATAAATGTTTATATTTTTAATTCGAGTATAACAAATTTTGTTGTTCAAAAAAATAGCGGTATAATTCTATATTAATTTTTTATAATTTGAATGTGTGAAGGGCGAATACTTACTTCTTTTTTTTTTTTACACAAGACCCTTAATGGTCCGTAATTCATACGTTGAACATCCAGAGTTTCTTTGTTTGATCAAACAGAGGTACATAAATAATTTAACGCATTCTTCCTAAATTGAAGGTGACATTTAAAGTGCATACATAGTACGACAATAATATGCTACAGGCAGGTATTTTTTTAAGGGTAAACCGGTGTTGCAATTTTAATGGAATATAGAAAGATATTTTTATTTAATTGCAGTACAATAATAATCAACTTAAACTGACGGAAGCGGGATTCAAAGCAATGTAGGCACTCCGGGGCAGCGTGCCACCTAAATAGGGTTAGTAATCTAAGCATTTAACTGGCAATGTTCTCATTTATAGTACTATACTACATATTACACTTATCGCCCGTGATACAACATTTGATTAATATTTTGGTGGTGTTAATGTTAACATGATCATAAAATGGCATTCTGACATACGAGTGCATCATTAATTTTAAGAGCAAATCGACCAATATATCCGTTTATGGAACAAAATTGAAATTCACAAGTAATATAGATTGTAGAGCTATCCAAAAATGTCACGTCCCATAGAATAAATCCTCTACATTTTTATATGAGGCTGCCACTCACCCCGATTAGCTACAATTTTTGAACTCCTTCCCCCCCCCCCCCCCCCGACAATATATCCGTTACATATTTTAAACGAAGTTCAATAATTGTAGCTAATAATGTAGAAACAGAATCATATCTCTGACTCTGACCGATATTTCTTGTGATAATTTTGTACAGTTATGAGGCTTCTCTCCCTCCAATTGTCTATTAACTAGAGTACCTAAATATTAGTTACAGCAAGTGTTAGTGAGGTTCTACAACAGTGGAAGGAGTTAGTATACAAGACTAGATGGAATATGGTTAGGTCGATGCAAAGTTAAAAGAAGTTAGGTTATCCGACGAAAATGGTTCAAAGCGTTGTGTTTCTTCAAACTCCTATAATCTCATTAGCATAGTTTCGTACATCTTATCATATTCATGTATCCCCAAATATAGTAGTATTATTAATTAAACTAACTTCGCACTGCATTGGAGTATTAAATAAATCCATCTAACAGTGAAACAACATTATACTACTAATTGGAGGAAGCTGCAGGTTAATTAAATTAACTTTGTAGCAGTGGAATAATCAAAGGCTTTGTATAAAATATACGCTACATTTGCAATTATGCGCTGATTAATTTTGAAAACCATTTTGTCGGAATACAGTGATATTGAGAACGAGCTAAAGCTTGGAACATAAAATCACGTAAATAGAAAGTTTCATGACATGGGAATTTTTGGGATATGCCAGACGAGCTAAATGAGGAACATTATAAATTTAAAACTATACTACAGTTTAAATTTCGCTGCTGTTAACTTTTTGTAGTAGCAAGAACGAATTAACGGAGGGTATGCTTTACTATACATTATTTATTTATTTATTTACCATAATTATGAAAACTACAACGAACCCAATTTTTCCTCATAAAACTTGGTCATGATTATGAAGGGACCTATGAACAACTATAAGTAGGCCTGGGTCCATAAAAAGTCCTTCAGGACATATTTACTACTACTAGTTAGGCGCCCATTCCATTGACCGGCTAGGGCTATTTCCAAAAACAGTGACGTGGTAGCAGACATTCAAGATATAGGTTGCGTTTCCACCGATCTCGCATTGCAGAATGCAAATGACATTGACGGAAATTAGAATTTTTCTTTTTATAGAAATCTATTAAAATGTTTGTACTTAACATATCCCATGACGCCATTTTTTTAATTTTAGTTTGTTTGTGATTTTACTGTATGATCATTGATCAATTTTAACTATGGCATAGAGGAAAATAAACATTTCCGTCAATTCTGCAATGCGAGGTCAATGGAAACGCCACATAAGGCTTGAATGTCTGCTACCACGTCACCGTTTTTGGAAATAGCCCTAGCCGGTCAATGGAATGGGCACCTAAAGATTAGGTCACTTGTCGCGGTGACGACACACCCAAAGAGAGTTTTCGATGGATGTGTTACGTTGCCATAGCAAGAAATCCAGCATAATGTTAGGCACCAGAATGGTGCAGCTGGGAGAGTAATGGACCATGAAACGGAAGATCGAGGCTCGAGACTCAACATAAATGGATACATTTTCCGTAAATTCAACCCGATTTTTTTTTTTAATTTATTTAAAAAAGGTTAACAATTTAATGAATGTACCTCTCCAGTCGCCTCTATAAGTTAGTACCGGTGTTGAGTTACGACAGGTCTCCGATCGCATGGCGTGTAAAGACTCGCAAAAGTGCAAGCACGTTACCACCTGACCATCGAAGCCGATGGTATATTACCTTCACCAGTAGGGGAAAACCTGCCTGTCTCTTCCTGCTGTAACCATACCATTGGTCATGGCTTCATGGACATGGCAAAATCAAACCACATGAGAATTTTTCTCTGAATAATCCAAATTATGGCTACATTCAGAAGCCCGTATTCTCTAACATGATGCTTTACAGGGGCTATGTAATTCTGTCCCACTGCAGCAATGGAGATAGTACTGGACTTCCCACCCCTCCATGTTGCAGTGGAAACTTCAGCAGAAATGGCATTACTAGGAGTGGAAGGGCAATTAAGAGAGACTCAGCCTCTCTGACTACGTCTGACCACTGCCTGGATATGCCAAGCGATAGAATCCATCCAAAATACTGTTTTAGGAGGGAATTCGAAACTATATTGGGGACAATGAAAGAATGCTGCGAATCAGCAGGAATTCTCAATAGTCACACAATCAAGTGGTATACTGATGGCTCTAGGCTAGGAAGTACCAAACCAAGAACAGGCCTTGGCGTCTTTGGTCCTGGGGTTAAATATCTGGAGTCTCTTAGGGAGACAACTATAGTCTTGCAGATTCTGCAATGAAGGTGCGGAGGACCTGCGATGCGATGCGATGCAATCGCACGAAGAAGAGCAGCATGCTCGGGAAGCTTGCAGTTACATGTAAAAGACCTACCACTTTTGAATCCCCTCAAGATCCTGGCTCTCGTGAGGGAGATAGGCCTCGAGAAAGTGATGTAGAAGTGATGTAGATACTTTGTTGTAGGGGGCACAATAGGCCAATAGGCTTAAGTGCACACAGGTAACACCTGTACCCCAATTTATAAAAAAAAAAGTAGGGGAAAAACGCGGCTGCCACACATGTTGCTGACCACAACACCCCAAATAAAGCAGTTGTCAAATATGCGAGGATCCTCCACCAATCCTCTGTACTTAATTATATGCGAAATAAGGTATTCGAACCCACGATCTATGCTTCAGTGGGTCACTGTGCCACGGCGTAAGGCCCATTGGTAAGACACTAAACAGAAATGTCGTCCCTTTTTAGAAGATTTGTGAGATCTAATGACTACCATCCAACCTTTTAAGTTATTTATTTTATTTTTTTAATGCAGGTCTTAACCAGCTCATAGTTTTCCTCATGTCATGTCTACTTCATATTAAAGACCTTTTCACATGAACTTTACGAACACGAAATTTCAACATCGCAAGAAAACATCTTTTGAGACAAATTCCGATCAATGTCGTGTGAATACTAGATGTTCCAGAGAAGTGGGCTGCACTGTCCAGACAGGAGCTTCTTTCACCGTAGGGAGTTCAGGGGCAATGACTATGCCTTTGACCCGAAATGTCGTTGGTTCGATTCCCACATTTAATACATTTTCTCACTAATCGTCTGAGATCACGTAGGACTACCCTATTTGAACATTATCAATATAACTGTGATAGTTTGGATCAGAATTAAATCAAAATATCATCATTTTATTATTTATGCACACTATAACTTAAAAGAGTTTCGCATTGTAAGATTTTTTTTACGTTTTTAAATCTCGAGTTCGTAAACGTCGTGTGAAAAGGTCCTAAGTGACTTTATGAACCCAGGTTTAGTTTTTAGTCTACACATCCAGCATTGCCTACTACATGTGATTACCTGTTTCATCTATTGCGTCCGCCCATGATAAAACAAATAGCTCAGAATTAATAACAAAAAATAACTAATAGGGGCTTCCTAACAAACCTACTATGTTAGTAACCCAATAAATCAGTTTATCTACACTTGTCGCCAGAGTAGCAGAACTAAGAAACAGATGAACTTATTTTCAAATTCACAAGTAAAACTTTTAACTTTAAACTAATAGGGGCTTTCTAAAAAACCAACTATGTTAGTAACCAAATAAATCATGTTATCTAAACTTGTCGCCAGAGTAGCAGAACTAAGAAACAGATGAACTTATTTTCAAATTCACAAGTAAAACTTTAAACTAATAGGGGCTTTCTAAAAAACCAACTATGTTAGTAACCAAATAAATCATGTTATCTACACTTGTCGCCAGAGTAGCAGATCTAAGAATCAGATTAGCTTATTTTCAAATTTACATGTAGAACTTTAAACTTTAAACTAATAGGGGCTTTCTAAAAAACCAACTATGTTAGAAACCAAATAAATCAGTTTATCTACACTCGTCGCCAGAGTAGCAGAACTAAGAACCAGATGAGCATATTTTCAAATTTACAAGTAAAACTCCCCCTATCCACAACGCTTTAAATTATTGGGCACGTGTACCTTGCATACTTGGTATTCTTCTTAAGAGGATATGGAACGTAGATAATGGCCACCCAAAATCAGTTTATAATTTACTATGGAAGTTTATAAGTTTTTAAACTACGTGAAATTTGAGTCCTCAGTAATTTTGATGAGATAATAAAATTACAACACCAAAAATTAAAAATACCTAGTAATATGTTGTATGAAATGCTTAACAACTTACATGGACTAAATAACTTTGGATAAAATGCTTGATGAATTAAATAAAAAATGACAGATTTTGGAGTACCAAATTTTACGGTTCATATCCGCCCAATCCAATGCAGCTCCAAAGAACACATGCCAATATATCGAAGCGCATGTGACAAATAACGTTCTACTGCAGAATCTATATAGAGCACCTGCTACGGCTCAAAAATTTAATCAATGTCCTATACTTCTAAGAAAGAGGTTATGTATATTTTATGGTCTGCAAATGGCATATGGCAAATAACATATTTTTAGATTCAAATACAATTTTGCATAACCTAAGCCCTCAGAGGGAGGTTCATGTTTCCATATTATACTAGAAACAGTACAGTACAACTTATTCACAGGACATAGTATTTAATCTTCGGTCACCCCTGGTTTGACGCTAAATCCGATACTTTTAGTTGTAATGATTTTTTTTTTTAATTTATGTAAACCACAGGCTGACCCTTAGGATACACGCGCATTCTGATATATATACGTTGTCATGGACATGTTGGTAGTTGGGTCTGTGCTTCTGTGGTTTATCAAACTTCAATGGTGAGCACTTTGGGCAACGGGTTTCCCTAAGACAGGCCATAAGAGTTTGCATTGCTTGAAACAGAGTATTGCGGTTAATTGCGACTTCTATTAAAGTAACTATGTTCTCATTCTCATTCTTCATAGTTTGACCCAATGGTAAAAAATTATCACCACTGGGAAATGTATTTACCCGTCCGCAACATCGCAAACATTAAAATTTCGGTACGGTGTCATGCATAAAATATCTAAAAATTTCTTTTATTGCACTTTTAAAAAAATTACGCAAGAACAAAAACTAAAAATTATAGGTCAAACTAGTGACGACCAAAGTCGAGATACAGTACCGGATTAGCCATGGCCCACACACAAAAACCGTTAAAAAGGGCTTCCACAATAGACGCAAGCCAAAAATAATTACAACAACTAGAAAAAACAATAAAATTAAAACTATAAAAAACTTTGAAATTGGCGGGGAAAAGTGGCATTAATTGGGTTGGGTAGGTAATAACTGTTTTTGTGCCAATCTGTTGGAACCTTTGTCATCCTGCAAGGCCTATAAAGAAACTAATAAATATAAACAAACAGCTAGTCAGAATGGCCCTGCATTTAAAAATGAATAAGGCCTTAAAAAAAAATCTAAGGAAAGCTGGACGGATAGTCAACTAACCAATACGGTTTTGTCTATTTATGAAAATTGTAGGTTGGGGGGCCCCCCATTAGGTGAGCGTCAGGGCTTGTCCGGCCCTGTCTAGATACCTTTTACTCTCTATCTTTATAAGCGAATTTTATCTTGCTTAAAAAATAAGTCCTGGGTAAAATAATTTTATCTAAGGCAATACATTAATAGGAAAGGAAACAGCACTTACCGACCTCGGCTTCTGGACTATAAAAAGAAAGAGCCAATGAGACTATGGCAGCTATTTCCAGGATAATAAGGGTGATGTCCTGGAGTGCTTCCCAAACTAACGTGAGAAAGGTTTTCGGAGGTTTGGGAGGTATTGTATTTGAGCCAAATGTGTCTCTTCTATGATCTAGATCTACTTTAACATCACTTAAACCTGAAACAAACATAAGACAAAAATTGAAGTTTAGTAGAACAAAATTATTAACAAATCACCACTATTTGTGCATAAAACACAACTTACTCGTTTGCAAATTATGCAGTAGAAACTAAAAACGGCACGAGGATCGAGGCTTGAGAAGAGGATCCCTCTTTTTTTCCAACGCCTGTCAGCATTTCTGCTTTAAGCAACCCTATCAGCCTGGCGGGGGGATTTGAGTCTGTCTCTGTTTATTAACTTGAGGCACCCTATGGGCAGACTCCTTCACCTCGGGAAGAAGGGGAGTCGACTGACAGGGTGAACCTCCTGATTACAGTGGATTCCGAACCACTTGGGGGACATAGTAAAGTCACACGATTAATTCGGATGTGACCAGGACTCGACACGCACTCAGACTGACTAGTTTAGTCTCAGCACGTTATCATGTCCCACTATGTTTCCCTGCAAACGCTGTGCACACTACCAAGTTTGCCGCAGTTTGGAACAGGCTCTGATTTGGTGGATTTAACGTGGCATGGTCGTTAGCAAGGATTCCTCCCACATTTGGGGTATTATGGTCGGCAACATTCTAGGCAGACACGTTTATCTTCTGCTAGGGAAGATCAAGAGAGAGAGGACTCTCTACCGGTCCTCAGGCCTATTGGCCAAACCAATGGGGTGTCCGTTTTTTTTTTTTTTTTTTTTTTTTTTTTTTTTTTTTTTTTTTTTTTGAAGCTAATCAGGGTTCGCTGGACTCAGGTTAGGTGGAAAGTATTCCTTTTATGGTGAGTTTCAAATACCCCTGTCAGTCAACTCCGGAAACCGGCTTACCCTCCCCCCCCCGGAAAACAAAGAAACAAGTTTCGAACCCCTTGATTTCTTTTTTTTAGAAAAATGGCTGCATGGAAGGTTAATTTGTTTGAGTGACTATATGTATATCAAAGTGTAGAGAATCATTTATTTCAATAATATTTTATTTTCTAATACTTTGTTCATCTCGACAAAGTTGTGTTTTATTTTTTTAATATACCATGAAGAGGAGCAGCCATGTGCTGTGGAAACAGTTGGAAATATTGAGTTACAGAAACATGTTCTGAGTTACGACCCGTCTCCGATCGCAGGGCGTGTAGACACTCGCACAAGTACAAGCACGCTACCACCTTGCCATGGAAGCCGATATAAAATATAGTAGAATATGTCTCCGTTGCTTAAAAAAAAAAAATACGCTAAGGCCGTATTTATAATTTTCCCCTTTTCAAAAATTAATTACCTTCCAATTAAATAAAAGACCACAATAATAAATTTAATAAATTCAGGCGGAAAAATAGGCCATCGAACAAGCGTTCACAAGCAACAAAAGATATTCTATCTTGTAATTATCTTCGAGCGAAACAGCTTTCAAATTCCGCTTTTAACCGGATTCAGCCAATCGCCGTCAAATATTTTAAAACTTGGATTGGCGCGTTGTTCTATAGAAAAATTAGCGACTTCGGTTGGCTTTATTTAGCTCAACACAATGGGCCGTGCCCTCCATATCCACAAACGTGTCAGCGAATAGGAAAAAATATAAGACATACGGCGGGGATTCCACCGACCGGCTAGGGCTAAATACAAAAACGGTGACGTAGTAGCAGACATTCAAGACTTAGGCGGGGTTTCCACCGACCTCACATTGCAGAATGCAAATGACATTGAAGGAAATTAGAATTTTCCTTTTTATAGAAATCTATTAAAATGTTTGTACTTAACATATCCCATGACGCCATTTTTTAATTTTAGTTTGTTTGTTTGTGATTTTACTTTATGATCATTGATCAATTTTAACTGTGGAATAGAGGAAAACAAACATATGCGTCAATGTCATTTGCATTCTGCAATGCGAGGTCGATGAAATCAACGCCTAAGTCTTGAATGGCTGCTACGCTACCACGTCACCGTTTTTGTATTTAGCCCTAGCCGGTCGGTGTAATCCCCGCCTAAGCATAATATGCTAATTACGAGTACTTGGGACTGCTTTGTTAACCTGCATGAGAACTATTTCTTAGGGGGGGGGGGCTGTATTACGCCTAAGAATGTTTACGAGCAATACTTTCCAAGCAAGTGGAAGAGTTTTTTATTAATCTATTAGCTATTTATCTTTTTTATTATCTGGTCAAAACCAGCTGCCCTCATGCTTTCCTAACTTGCATAAGGGACAGAAATAGGGTAAAAATTTAACAGGTGTACGAACTCAAATTTCATAGAAAATGCCGATCGTAAGATACTTTTTTTTTCACTGTTGATCTGAGCATCTATTAGATTTGTAATTAATTAATTAAATTAAGAATTACAACAACTCACACGAAATAATGTCATCATACATTTTTCAATTTTGGGGAGGGGTTTGTGGCGTTTATATGATGGTAGAACCCCCCCCCCCCCCCCATATAAACGCCATTTATTTCAACTCTACAACGGAGATATCCCGTGATTCAGTCTATTTCGACGAGCTTACCTTCGTTAGGGTGTGTATACAGCTTTTTACAAATTTCCTGAACCCCTCCATACTCAGCAACCTTTTGGACGCCCTCACGGCCCCGGAACTCCATGATTTCCCGGAGCTGCTTCAGCGTCAACCCGTATTGGGCCGGGCGCCCGTCGATCATCGCCATCTCGGCCCGTTAACCTGCAAAACAAGAAGTTTGTTTACAAACAGCCAAAACTAACGGATAGCCGTGGGTCAAATAACATATTGGAACATTGACACAAGAGCAAAACTGTTGAGGCGTAAGTAAGGTGAAGGTAAAACAGACAACGGCAGAGGTTTCAGAGAGACTCCATGGGTCGCTGGTTCATATCCGGCTCCAAGGACCAAGTCTCTCTGAAGCCTCTGCCGTTGTCTGTTTTACCTTCACCTTACTTACGCCTCAACAATAACTAATACACTATTTGACGATTACACCTTATAAATACATAAATAGATAAGGACTTTTTATTGTCTCGATTACTAAGCCAACCTAGCGGAGTTAGGGTAATAAAGCCCTCTCCTACACTCAACTAGGAAGGCCCGGGACCGCCTGCTTTACATGCCCTCCGGAGCATGACCAAAAATGTAGCCAGTGTGGGACTCGAACCAACAACCTTTCGGGTGAAAGTGAGAGTCCGTACCACTACGCTACATGTCTTGATGCCTTATACGTTTTAGATGTGTTTATTGATTGCACCATTTAAAAATAAATGTCTTATTTATTTATTTATTTATTAAAAGAAGAAGCCTACTTCTAAATTAACATCATTATGTATTTCTACGCAGGGAATTTCTACGAATGAGCCTCCGAGATACAATTGTTGAAAAAAACACTCAGTGCCAATGAAGATGTCAACCACAGATGATGACGAAACGTTTGGAAGTACGCAGATCAACCACAGCCCACTTGCCCCAGCTCCATCGTTAGTTACTACATTCCTATTAATCTATTTATCATAAGACATAGAGTAGTGGTCTGACTTTCACCCAAAAGGTTGTTGGTGCGAGTCCTACACTACCTACATTTTCATACCATGCTTCGGAGGGCATGAAAAGCAGGCGGTCCCGAGCCTTCTAGTTGAGTGTAAGAGAGGGCTTTCTAGCCCTTACTCCGCTAGTTTGGCTTAGTAACAGAACAAAAAAGTCAATATTTATTTATAAGATTACGTAAGTTTCAAAGAATCAAATGCAAATACTATGGTCGCAATCAGAACGGACTTCTCCTGGACCTGATTCATTTACCTCTAGAAAGTCAATGTCGGATCGATCCACGGAGGGGGGGGGGGGTCAGGGGGGTCATGACCTCCCTCCGCTCCCCCCTAAACAAGATAGTTAAAAAGCAAACAAATTACTTTTTAAACTTACATACTATACTAGTGACCCGCCCCAAAATTTTCCGCTGGATCCGTTCTTGTAGAAAGTGTATGATTAGTGTGAAAGTGCTTGTAGGGAAATTTAAAGACTCCTACAAGTATGTTCGTGTTATTTTCTTTAGCACGCAATGCTTACATCCAAATTACTGACACCTGTTACCGCAACTTTCTTTTTATATGCATACATGCATCGCCCCAAATTCCTCAAAATAATTACCGAGGTCTATTCGGAATTTATTTCACCTCAATAACCTAATTGGGAAGATTGAAAACTTCACCGATTTTTTTAAGTTCTCGAAAGGTTTTTTATGAACGCTATGCCACAATTAGAGGCTCACAGAACCTCATAGCCCCGCTATCGGCTCAATTAATTTTTCGGATATTATCTGTCCTGTTTTTGACCATTGAATTTTGACTCTGGTTGCATCGCTATGTACAAGAAAAGTTGAAATGCAGGGATAGAAGGTAACGAAACAGCAGACAGACTGGCAAAAACAGCAAGAATAGAGGGAGAAGAAACACAGGAACCACCAACCTGGAATGACATCACAGCAAAACAACTAAATAGCACAAAAATAAACTGGCAGAGAAGGAGGGACGCATACAGAACCACGACCCTAAAGGCCATACAACCGAACATCCCAAAACAACCTTGGTACTGGAAAAATCCTCTACCAAGAAAGGTACAAACCACGGCCACAAGACTGCGGTTAGGTCACGCCTCCTTCCCACGCCATCTGGCACGGATCGGTGTCCAAGAGTCTCCCCTCTGTGAGTGTGGGGATCAAGAGGGTACTCCGGACCACATCACTTTTGAGTGCCCCCTCTACAGCCGGGAGAGGACGGAGCTTATCAGCAGGTTGCAGAACCAGGGGAAGTTTCCGCCATTCTCATATATGGATGTGCTCCAGGACTTGGACAGAGGTGCTGACGGAGGTGGTCCGCTTCCTAGAGAGTATCGGACAAAAGTGGTAAGACGTTTGGGCAAGCTGTTTTAGACGGTCAATGGGCAACCTCGTTGTCCAGTGAGCTCCCGATAGCAGTCTTTTGCCAGATGGATTTGGTAATGGCTGTATACCCTTAAGCAAAAAAAAAAAAAAAAACATGTGATCGAGGATGTAGGGGCCAATATATACGTGGAGCTGAAGAGGGCGTGCCCGGATCGAGGGGAGTTGAGGCAACGATACTACATGCCAACCAGGCAGCCGGCTGAACTTGAAGAAGAAGAATTTTGACCATAGGAGAACAGGCACACGTTCTCAGTGCCAATCCACACCAGTTGCAAGTGAGGAGCTTGGTTATAAACGCGGACAACACCATTTTTTCACAAAATGGGGTTTTGATCCGACCTTGCAGAAAATTTTAATGTCCACTTGCACGTTGTAAAAAAAAAGTGACAAAAGCAGCCAGATTGCGCACAGAAGCGCTGAGAAGTCTAGGATTAGTTATAAACTTAATACAATTTTCAACAGAAAATCCGCTCTCCTGAAAAATTCTACAACTTGTCCGTGTTTGTAAACAGCCTCCTCAAGTGACAATTGACAAGCGGAGACATGCTTACCAATTTGCCCCATTTAATCAAGTTCGTGAACGAGTTCAAAAGTGAGATAATGGAAGTATAGAAGAGAAACTGGGTGAGCATTTTTATAGGAGGATGATATAGATCCTGTAGAGGGCATGGATGTGCAATTTCAAATTGTATTATCGCATGGAGATTTAGTTATAAAAAGCTCCTAAACTAAAATTGACGATGAGAAAATGGAACGTGTATGGTTTAAAGGATAGGAATTGTGGCCTAATGGCTTTTTCTGTATCGTATTTATATTGGGCGGCAACATTTTAAATATTCAGATTTATAATACTTTTAGGAAGGATAGGAGAAGAAACAGCAGGAGTGATGAGAGGCTGGTGAGTGATGTGGGCTTTGAAGAAAGAATGGCGATGAATCAATTGTAGATAGAGACCTAGAGTTAACCAAGCGAAACCAATCGTGTGAATTTAGATTAGGTATGAGATAAATAACCTTATCAGACCTATTGGAACATACGGCTCGTAAACCTGGAATCTAACTGTCAATTACGCAAACAAAATGAGAGTATTGGAAACAAAAATAATAAGAAGGATCTATGGACCCATATGCGAAGATGTGGGGCGTTTAAGAAACAACGCCAAAATAGACGCAATAAATAAATAAATAAATAAGGACTTTTTGTTCTATTACTAAGCCAATCTAGCGGAGTTAGGGCTATAAAGCCCTCTCTTACACTCAACTAGAAAGACCCGGGACCACCTGCTTTACATGCCCTCCGAAGCATGGCCAGAAATGTAAGAAGTGTAGGACCTGAACCAACTACCTTTCCGGAGGAAATTAACATCTACATCTCTTGACTTGACTATACTCCGGTTCATAAAATCTCAACGTTGTACGAATGTCTGTCAACCGCACGCATTCTGGTTTTGTTCCTTTAAAAAAAATCACCCCGACGATGTACATCGAAATGTAAAATAGCACTAGTACTTCCCATTAATTTCTCAATGATAGATCAACTACCGATATTTTCAATGAAATTTCACAGAAAATATGGCTTGCAGAGCTATCAATTAGGTCACACACTCCAACGAAGAAATGTTCCTGTTCATTGCTTTCCAATTTATACGTAGTATAAGGAAAGCTTTGTGACGGTCCAAATTTTCGATTCCAAAATTTCATCGGAATTACACGTTTTGAGGTCCCAGGAACCCAAAAAAGTGGTTTTTACGAAATGTCTGTCTGTCTGTCTGTAGCTCTGTCTGTCTGTTCATCGATTTTCGGGCAAACTACTCGGTCGATTATGATGAAATTCGGCTTGTAGGCTCACAAAAATCATACCTCGAGAACATTTTTTTTTTTTTTTTTTGGGCTAACTCACTTTCGGGGGGTTTCATTCTCAAAATCTCCAAAAAACGTCTAAAAAAATTATTTCTCAAAACCGGCTCCAACGATTTCTCTGAAATTTACATATATTGTAGTCGTTATTAATGTTGATTAAATGCAGGGGGTCGCTTCCCCCTTCATTGTTTGCTTCTGGGGGTAAAAAAATAAAAATAACTAAATTTAAATGAAAAATGACTAAAAAATAATTTTTCTGCGAAACCTTTCTATCGATGATTTCTACCTTCAGGCATGTTTTAGGTGTTAAATTGAGTAACGAAGTGGAACTGGTTACGTTCCCAAAAAACTATTTAGTTTAGTGCAAAAAAATGTTTTTTTGAAAAAAATGATAGAAAATTCACGCTCAAATGCATTGCATTGTGTGGTAATGTGTTGGTCTGACCTATCTAGAATTTACCTCCCCTCCAGTGACGTTAGATGGACACCCCCCCCCCCCCGGGATATCGGAAATTTAACTATAGGAAAATTATTTACCATGAAATTACTCATTTTCTCTATCTACTAATTTTGATTAATAGGAAAGCATGTTCGAGTAAACTCGGACCGGTTCTTTTGATATACTGCGCGGGGATATCACTCACACCGTACCGATTCGCCGGAATTAATGAACTGAGTTTTAAAACAAAACAAAAACAACAAAAAGGTGAGGGTGCTATATATATTAGAGCTATAAAATCAGTGGCATATTAGCTCATTATGGCATCTGCACATTTGTCAAAAGCAAAGAATGGAATATTTTACACTTTTAAGGTTTTTCCAGTTTCCAGTTAGCCCTTTTGAGGCGATGGAAGGCGGAGAAGACTTGCAAGAGCAAAAATTTCTCATGAAATAATAATAGTTGTCAAAAATATAAGGACAAACAGAAGAAAGTTTCCTGAACATGTATATATGAGATATGTACTTCTCTATAACACAGATTGGCCACAATTATTAAATTGTTTTGTAGAAAATAAATATATAAATAAAATAAATAAATATTGACTTTTTTGTTCTATTAGTAAGCCAACCTAGCAGAGTTCCTCTCTTACACTCAACTAGGAAGACCCGGGACGGCCTGCTTTACATGCCCTCCGAAGCATGGCCAGAAAATGAAGCAAGTGTGAAACTCGAACCAACAAACTTTCGGATGAAAGTCGGAGTCTGTACCACAACTCTACATGCCCTGACGATTGGCATGGTAGTCCCGAGGTAGGAGTTCAAGACTTGTGGCCAATTGGTGTTCATGAAGGCCACATGTCATGTATCGAAATGTAGAGGAACATTTCTGCTAATTTAATGGATATTTTTTATTTCCTGAGAAAATCAATTTTGTACCAAAACCGCGTAGTGGGGGTACTCCCATTTACTTTTCATATTGCTACTATCAATTCCGTATAGACGGTGCTGCCACCAATCGGAATTTCCGCTCACCTGTATATTACACTTTCAACGAAATGAGGACAGAGCCCGTCCTGTGGCTCATTTCCAGTCATTACGTGAACGAACACGCCACGAATAAACAATACCAGCCCGCTGGAATTATTGGATAATAAAGTAATCACGTGCGACTGTCATATATACGACTGCTGTGCGTGGTCAATACTAATCAACTTGGGGCATTGATCAACGTATAAAAAATGAGACAGTTTTGAAATATTGTCTGGGACACACACAGACACACATAATATATACGAATGTTTCCATAGCGTCTCTATAGCGTCTCCATAGCAGCCTATACATAGTCAGTCACACTGAAGGCAGAATGAGATACCGTCGGTACTAATCATCACTTAGGTTGTGGAGTGATGGCACTCGTGGTCCTGATATATTCATACAGCGAACGTACCATGTGCCATCGTTTTAGGCGCTTATTCCACCTTCGTCAATAATGCATAGTAAATGTGGTATTGACGTAGGTGGAATAAGCACCTTAATACATTGCCAGATGAACTGCAAGATATCTATTCAATAGGGGTATTGAAGAAACGGCTAAGGCTTTATTTCATCAATTTATAGACTGAACTTCACAACAAAAATCCTGTCGTTACCATGTTCTAGAATGTAGTTTTTATAATAATTTTACGTAAATCTTACAATATTAATAACAATTAATAATAATAATAATGCATTACTATCATTCTCTTGATGAGGAAAATATTGTTCTCCTCTACGAACATCGATTTAACACAAGGCTTCCCAACCGGTGGTCCACGAGACTCTGGCAAATGGTCCACGAGAATGCCAGCAGCGACTTAAAGAGTTGATATTAACACGAACATTAAGCCGAGAATACAACAACTTGTATAAGAACCGGTCCGAGTTTACTCGAACATGCTTTCCAATTTATAAATTAGCAGATATAGACATGTGTAATTTCATTAGGAAATAATTTCCCTATGGTTAAATTTCAGATCCCTCGAAGGGGGGGGAGGGGGGGAGGGGGGGGGGGGTTCACCTCAATATATATTAAAAACCCCTTAAAACTCAATTGCATATTCTGGAACGAACAGACCAATACATTGTAACAGTAGTAACAATGGCACATGTCACGTAATGTATTGGAGCGTAAATTTTCCATAATTTCTCAAAAAATAATTTTTTGCACAGAAGCGAATATTTTTTTTGGGAATCCAACCTGTCCGTTTTTGTTACCCTATTGAACACCTAAAACATACCTGGAGGTAGAAATCATCAATAGAAAGGTTCCGCAGAAAAATTATTTTTAGTCATTTTTTACATTGTAGTATTATATGGTATATATAACACTGACATTAAATTAACTTTGGTTGAAGAGGTAACCTCCTCTAATTTCGGTTAGTCATTTTTCATGAAAATTGAGTTATTTTTATTTTTTTACCCCCAGAAGAAAATTATCAAGGGGCAAGCGACCCCCCGCATTTTGTTAACATTAATAACGACTACAATATATGTGAATTTAAAAGAAATCGTTGGAGCCGTTTTTGAGAAATAATAATGTTTTTAGACGTTTTTTTGGAGTTTTTTGAAAATAAACCCCCTCCCCAATTGAGTTAGCCCCAAATTAAAAAAAAATGGTCCCGAGGTACGATTTTTGTGAATCTACATGCAAAATTTCATCAAAATCGATCGAGTAGTTTGCCCGGAAATCGACGCACAGACAGGCAGACATACAGACAGACAGAGCGACAGACAGACATTTCGTAAAAACCACTTTTTTTGGTTCCTGGGACCTCAAAACGTGTAAATCCGTTGAAATCTCGGATCGAAAATTTGGACCATCACAAAGCTTTCCCTATACTACGTATAAATTGGAAAGCAAAAATATGCGTGCCCAAGGTTCACATTAATTTTGTCGCACATTACAATCATACTGTAAGCTACATATAGTGATGTCCTTGGAAGCCTTCCAAGTCATAAAAGAAGTAACAATAAATGTAGGGGGTTGTCCGCAGAATATCACTGGTACGGAAACACTTATTTAATATGTTATATGGTTTAGCATGCTGAATACCCCCATACTAACCTTTACTATGCCGGGTAAACCAAATACTGTTGATATGGTACATAATTCTCGGAAACGATTGTAGATATATCATTTAATAAAGTTAAGAAATACATATCAATCTAGCAAGAAACTATCGGCATCGTACCTGAACCATAAAAATTATTCTATTTAAGCTGATTTTTATTTTATTTTTATGTTTACTTTCTTAAAGGATGGGTTTCATTTAGGTTAAGTTTTTTTTTTTAATTTGAAGGGGGGCCCAGCACGGGAGCCAGTCCTTTGGGATCCCCCCTTTACAAATTTACAAATAAAAAATTGTCTCAAATTACGTATTGTTTGAATAATTATATGATTTATAAGGCATGGCCTTTTTTTCTATGACTTCTTTCCAGCACTGTGTTTCTACAAGCTATGCCTATAGTTTCAGGTTAAGTTAAATGTGTAACAACTGCAAGGATAATAGTTTTGACTTCAGAGCGACGTGAGATAGAAAGGAGAAACTTTTCGGAATCACAACATCTGGTGACATCTCTATAAGAAGGATTTCAAAAGAAACCAACCCAAAAGGCATTGGAAATAAACCTTTATAATCGCACCATTTCATTCACTTATACGTCAAAAGAGACGCAGTGTCGTATTTAAATACCCTCGGCCATTATAGGAGAATAAGAAAAATGTTTGACACAAGGCATTTAATAAGAAAAACGAAACCGCCTTTATTCCAGTTACCCCCTTTCATAAAAAGGGAAAACATTGACAAAGACGGTATTTGTAGGGAAACAGGTATTGTTAAAATGTGAAAAGAATATCATCTTTTCGAGGATTTTATCCATTTCTTTTGCATCAGTGGTTCTTAACTCTTGAAAGTCTGCAGACAATTCTGTTAGAAATTGTGCGGCTGCGGATCATCTCCTATAGTATTTTTTTCTAAGGATAGCAGTCACATTTATAGCTCAAATGCTTTTAATGTACAAACAGAGCCACACAAGAGTACAAGAGATCTAAAGGGAAAATTTGGTGCGAGGCACAGTTGGAGGACGGGCAAAATATGGGTGGGGGGGATTACATTTTCCTTTATTATTTTGAAAGTTTCAGATGGGATCAAAGATTTCCGTCCGACACATGCTTACAAACCAAAAATCACTTAAATCATTTTGAAACTATGGTAGATTCCGATATCGCATGTTACATAATCTCTATAATATTCCTCAAGCAACGTTGAGTTAGTTGCACCCAGGCGCGGCTTTAGTAATTTTTCCTGTGGGTTTGGACTATGAAAATTAAATTTTTGTTTTCGTAAGATCCTTACACCCTCACTGGACGGTCTATCCCCTCGATGAAGAAGATAATAATCCGAAAAGTTTTATTTGAATACATTAAGGCAACACTGAAATTTGGCACAAAACTCACATTTTCAAAATATTTTCCGGGATTTAAGCGGAGCCTGGTTGCACCATTTCATTTGTTGGAAGTGTAATTAAATTAATAATGATTTTTTTTATTATTATTTAGATATTGGGGCTTTAAAGCTCTCTCTTACACTCAAATAGGAAGGCCGAGGACCGCCTCTGTAGCGTGACTAGAAAATGTAGCAAGCGTGGACTAATAACCCTTCGGATGAAAGGCAGAGCCTGTACAACTACTCTAAATGTCCTGACAAAAGAAGGAAAGAGGCAAAAATAACGAGAGAGAAAAGATCGAAAACGTTAAATGAAACACGAGACGAAGGCACCCCGCGGCAGATGGGGACCCGTGAAGCGGATATTAAAGCACTGTGAATTAAGTCGAAAAAGCAAAATATTACGTCCTTAATCATTGTCAGTCTGATAGCCCCACAATTATTTATGACAATACAAAACTTTATTGTGTGATGTTACAAGTACAGTAAAAAACAATGTCACAGGATGTGTCAAGGCATGCTCACATCCACCATATAATTTACTTCTGCATTCAATATGGCCCGGTGGATAAAGACAGATTTTCCTGAAACAGATCAGTTCAGATCCATTGGAGCAAATTGGTTGGAATCAAAAATTTTGACCATCACAAAGCTTTCCTTGTACTATAGATACCTATAAGTAATGCAAAAAATCATAATTCATACGCTGTTGTGAAAAGCGGGGCAAATGGGTAGGTTCATAAAGACAGAGCCCATGGCAACAGAAACGCAGCAGATCTGTGGTGATACATTGGAGAAAATGGGTTGGTGGACAAAGAAAGATTCTGATGTAGCAGATTTTCCTCAGCTGCTGAGCACCCCCCCCCCCCCCCCCCATCTGTGCTGCCGTAGTATCTGCTCTTACGCATCGGGCTTTATTGTTCTGGAAAGCTTACAAACTCACAGAATTGTAATGAGTAACTCTAGAATGGATTGTGAAGACGTTAGAAATAATTATATTTCAGTATTATATGGTATAAGACGGTAGAGGACGGCTAACCTGTGCGTCATCTTAACCGACAAGAACAGTTCATCTAAATCCTCTACTTATATCCGCGTATTGACATGATTTGTATTGCTAGACAGGTTAGCACAGCTGCCCAACTATCTAACTGAACAAGTCTGTGAACTTACTTAATTCTTTTTTCTTTTTCTTCTTTTTATAAAAGGTTCTCCTTCTTCTTCTCGTGCCCCTTCAACGTTGAAGATTGGCGATCATTTGAGCTATCGCTCATGATGATTGTACAAGGGATGCCCCGAAGGACCTTTAATGCAGTGCTTTCCCGTTGCCTTCTGCATCCTTATGCCGTTGACTTCACTGTTGAATTCTTCCGCCTTTAGGGAGCTTTTTCTCTCCCATGGACAAAAGGGTGCCCATGCCCTAGCTCCTAGCTCCAAGGAGCTAGGTGGGGGATCTTTAACCGGACCCCACTCGGTACTGCTTGGTCGGGGACTGCTTATTCATCTTATTCGCAGCTAACCATCATATCTGATAGCCGTTCACTATCCGCCACCTGTGACCCCACTAGTAGCCTGCAGTTCAGCCCTAGAAGGTTAAAGGCATACAAACAATTCAATGAATTTATCTGATTGACCTCTTCAGTCGCCTCACTAAGTTACCTAATAGGTACTTGTGTCGAGTTACGACACGTCTCCGATCGCATGGCGTGTAGAGACTCGCACAAGTACAAGCACGCTACCACCTGGCCATCGAAGTCAATTGAAATAATTGCATAAAGGCAATGCTTTATTAAATTCATTATATATTATTTAGTGTCCTATGGGCCCTCACCGTGGCCTGGGACTCTGTCAAAAAATCTACTACTATATAATCTAAGGGCGGATTCTACAATTTGTCTTGAAAGTCCTTTCCTGTTCTTAAACTTTTTATTTCGAGATCCCCCCCCCCTCAGTATAATTCAACTGGTAGTCGTGGCCCCTTAAATGTAAGCCTATATTATAAGGAAAAATCCTATTCACTAAACTAGACAAGCTTGGTGCTAGCCACTAACCACGTCATACCCTGCATTGTACAGGTAACGAGTCGGTGCACACGTTAATTATTGCATTGTCTGAACACTACTAAAAATAATTAGGCAATAACTGAATTTTTTAAGTATTTGAACTACTTACTCAAATTTATATACCTATAAAAATAATAATGAAAAAAATAGGCTTTGAAACAAAAATTTAAAAAAATAAGAGTTTTGAGGAAGAAACATTCAATTCAATCAAATCAGTGAAAAACTTTTTTAATAAAATGCCGCTATTTCCCATCCGCTTGACGAATTGAACATTTTGTTATAGTGAATAATAATAATAATAATAATAAGTGTATTTATCAAAAAAACATCACACATTTTTCTAAAAAACGGTGCCAAAAAGGCGCGTGGGATCACCGCACAATCTACTGTACCGTAGTAGTATATTATTGCTTTCCAATTTATACGTAGTATAAGGAAAGCTTTGTGATGGTCGAAATTTTTGATTCCGAGATTTTAACGGATTTATATGTTTTGAGGTCCCAGGAACCCAAAAAAGTGATTTTTACGAAAGGTCTGTCTGTCGCTCTGTCTGCCTGTTCATCGATTTCCGGGCAAACTACTCAGCCGATTTTAATGATATTTTGCATATAAGTTCACAAAAATCATACCTCGAGATCATTTTATTTTTATTTTGGGCTAACTCAATTTGGGGGGGTTTTATACTAAAAAAACTCCAAAAAAAC
Organism: Psococerastis gibbosa; assembly: GCA_963971405.1. Taxonomy (NCBI): domain Eukaryota; kingdom Metazoa; phylum Arthropoda; class Insecta; order Psocodea; family Psocidae; genus Psococerastis; species Psococerastis gibbosa. The sequence continues at coordinate 12,661,708 of OZ020492.1, forward strand.
GTCTAAAAAAATTGTTTCTCAAAAACAACGATTTCTTTTAAATTCACATATATTGTAGCTATAATTAATTTTAATAAAATGCGGGGTCCCTTGCCCCTTGATAGTTTACTTCTGGGGGTAAAAAAATAAAAATAACTAAATTTTAATGAAAAATGACTAAAAAATAATTTTTCTGCAACACCTTTCAATCGATGATTTCTACTTTCAGGGATGTTTTAGTTGTTAAATTGAGTAACGAAACCGGACAGGTTGCTTACCCAAAAAACCATTTGGTTTTGTGCAAAAAATTATTTTTTGAAAAAATGATAGAAAATTCACGTTGATATGCATTGCGTGCCCAGCCATTATTACTGTGTGGAAATGTGTTGGTCTGATCCATCTAGAATTTACCTCTCCTTCAGTGACGTCAGGTGGACAATCCCCCCCCCCCCCCCCCGAGATATACGAAATTTAACCATAGGAAAATAATTAAATAATTTACCATGAAATTACTCATTTCCTCCATCTACTAATTGATAAATTGGAAAGCATGTTTGTGTAAGCTCGGACCGGTTCTTTACTAGGTCATCACACTAACATTATAGTTTTTAATCTGTACCTGTGAGTAAACTTAAAATGTAGTTCTTAATGAAAAAATATACGAAGTAATATGTGTCGTCTAATGCAACTATAACTATAAAGTAAACCATAACGGAAGCATATTAGAATCCGCCCTAAATGAGAATTCGTATTACAATTTACATAGAATATAATTATGACCATAAATAGACCTATTGTTCGGTTCCAGTCTCGTTCAATCTGAATGAATCAGCCCCTTTACCCCAATCAAGTGGAACATCAAAAAGACGTACAGGTACTTCGAGCAAAACCCTGTGGTCCTGACATTAATTGTTGTGTTTGTTCATTAATGAATATACGTCAAATTCAGATATTGAACGGAAAATTCAAACCATCAAAATTGTGATGCACAAAATTGACAATTCTCACATATTACGATAGATTAAACTCCTTAGTAACTTTGTAAAACTTGCTGTTACTCATTGTTAAAATTAACTTTGTATAGTTTTACGAATAAAATAAAATTAAAAATTAACAACCGGTTTCGGCTCACGCCATCGTCAAGTGCGATTGAAAACAGATAAAACAAAATGTGTGCAAGCTAAAACAAAATAAAACTCATTGTCAGGATAACACACAGCATCGCATAAAGTAAGCAATTTAAATTGAACAATTAAACATTAACCAATGGAAGCGCCAACAAGGGGGAACTACTTAAAAAGGTTATGTCATTAAGTAACGATTTGTTTTTAACCATAGCTTCCCTAATCTCAATGGTTTCTAAATTATCAAGAAGTTTCCCCTTGTTGGCTACATGTAAGATCTTAAAATTATCGAAATCACAGGCATGGTTGTGGGTGTTTATATGTTGGGCAAAGCCGGACTGAGTGTCGGATTTTCCTATTATAATTTAGAAACCATTGAGATTAGGGAAGCTATGGTTAAAAACAAATCGTTACTTAATGACATAACATTTTTAAGTAGTTCCCCCATGTTGGCGCTTCCATTGGTTAATGTTTAATTGTTCAATTTAAATTGTTTACTTTGTGCGATGCTGCGTGTTATCCTGACAATGAGTTTTATTTTGTTTTAGCTTGCATACCTTTTGTTTTATCTGTTTTCAATCGCACATGACGATGGCGCGAGCCGAAACCGGTTGTGAATTTTTAATTTAATTTGTGAAACTATACTAAACAAAGTTAATTTTAACAATGAGTGATATTACGATAGATTTAATTTTTAAAATGATGCCTGGCGTAAACTTTTCCTGTGATAACATCTAAAAATCCGTCAGTTTTTTCATTTTTCTTTAATTTACTATGCACGTTATTAAAGGTTTAATGGACTATCTCATGCATAATATTGTCTGGTATTTTATTTTTTGATGTTGTACATTTCCCATGATAAATGGTAAAATCGGTAAATGTATGCCCCTTGTAGTTAAATCGAAAAATCACTGCAGAGCTCCCTCCCAAAATTTATTAAATCTGCAAACTAATTTATTACGTTATCATTTAATCGATAATCGATAAGTTTGTTCTATTTTGACCCACAACTACTCTCTCTCCCAAAAGATGGGCTGGATATCAAAAATCAAATCAAAATATATATTTCCAAAATACAGTTTACGGTTTTGTCACTTTTCCCTATGGGCTGCCCCGAACCAGCTACTGTTGGCCAAAATCGGCCAGTATCATCGTAATAACGAAGTAAATTAAATAAATCATGTAAAGGGTCAGATTTAGGGGTGATACAGGGTTCTACGGGCAGTATCCTCATAATAAAAGAAGCCAATGGGATGTTTCTAGGGTGGCTGCCAACAAGGGCGGACCCAGAAATATTTCTCGGGGGGGGGGGGGGGGGGCGGTTCCATGCTATGGTAACTATTTATATCTGTTTTACGTGGCAAGTGCATTTTACCTAGTTTTCACTGGTTTTTCTCGGGGGGTGGAGGAGAGGCGTGGCGGGCGCCCCCCTTGGGTCCGCCACTGGTTGCCGACCGTACTATAATATCTAGCCTTCTACTACATTTTGGACCAAAAAGGGTGAAGGAGTATTTAATGGGGAAAAACAGTTTTTCAAAACTGCTAAGATTGAATGGAATTATTCTTTTAAATTACCAAAAACGTAACTTTTAGCTATAAGTGTACTAAATTTGTTTTAATAAAAATGACGAATACTATATTTTTACCCCTAATGTCTACAAATACTATATTTAGCTATTAAAAAAGTTGGCAACCCTAGATGTTTCCAAGCAGAGAATGCCCGGTTTTTAGTTCTATCTTCAGTTCAGAGCTATTATTAGCCGCTTTAATCAATAGAAAAGACATGAAGCCACGTCAAGGTAGCGAAAGCTCAAATGACGTTAAACACGAAACACGACCAGATTAAACTGCGCAAGTCTCCGGTTCAAATCCGGTTTGAAATTAATTAATTCTGCATTTTTATTCATTTATATTTTAGCAACTTAATTAAATTAACATATTTATTTCAATGGTTATTTAGCATTCTCACCTTTTTCCCTTTTACAAGCTTTACAGCTTTAATATATTGAAAGTCCATTTAACTGGCTACCGAGTTTGCAATGGTTCTGGTATCTGACCTATATACCGTACGTAAACAACAGCTTCACACTAGCAACTCTATCAGGTCAGCAAGTGTTATGCACATAATGTAATTTTTTGAATGGTTTTTCTGAACCTAGACCCATTGCTCAATGCCAACTAACCCAGTTAAAAATACTTTTTGGTTCCATCGAAGCTTTATAAGGTGCCAGTGAAATGTATATCGCTTAGGTTCCCATTCCATTGACCGGCTAGGGCTATTTCCAAAAACGGTGACGTGGTAGCAGACATTCAAGACTTAGGTGGCGTTTCCACCGACCTCGCATTGCAGAATTGACGGAAATGTTTATTTTCCTCTATGCCATAGTTAAAATTGATCAATGATCATACAGTAAAATCACAAACAAACTAAAATTAAAAAATGGCGTCATGAGATATGTTAAGTACAAACATTTTAAAATATTTCTATAAAAAGAAAAATTCTAATCTCCGTCAATGTCATTTGCATTCTGCAATGCGAGGTCGGTGAAAACGTCACCTAAGTCTTGAATGTCTGCTACCAAGTCACCGTTTTTGTAAATAGCCCTAGCCGGTCGATGGAATGGGCGCCTTAGCAAACTCAGCAAAGAACTCTAGTTCTAAGAGAACTTTCTGAGGTTTTTTAGAGGTAAAATTAACCAAAAAATAGAGGAAAAATTCTTGACTCTACTGATATTAAGTGGTAGGGGGTTTGGTTTACATTGGTTAAAGGAGAACTTCTGTCTTGGCCCGACCATGCCCGTGCTAACCCAGTTGGACTGTATACAGTAATGTCATAGTGCAAGATTAATTAATTAATAAGAAACTTACGACTTTACGAGAATTGTTGAAATTCAAAACGACTGCAGCAGATACCGCAGTCAGACTGACAGAACTACTGAAGTAGATTATTACTGAATGCACTGTACAATAATTAAGTAATTAAAAACAGTACTAGTCTATAATAGTACCATAAACTAAACACTATTAAATCAAGGCTTAGCGGTCATATAAATTCTAAAAAAAAATCAGGGACAGTGACCTTGGATTTTACGGCGTACCTCTCGAATATTAAGTGAACTGCTCCAGTGGCGGATCCAGGTAGCGGGCGGGGGCGGGGCCAAATAAATGTTTTTTAAATGCGTAAGGGCGTACAATGTCGCCCCTGTTTTTCAATATTTTCCCCTACGGAGACCCTCGGACCACACTCTCTCTCTCTCTCTCTCTCTCTCTCTCTCTCTACGAAAATCGCTAGTCTTCAGGAGGGGACCAATCTTCGGCCGGGGACCTTATTTGCACCCCCCACTCACGAAATATCCTCGTGAGACCAATTTCCTTATCGTACTATGAATTTTATAAATGTTTCATTGAGTATGATGTATTATGGCACCTTCTGGGTTATTTCTTGCTGAGTGTGTCGAGACGAGTTTAGACACTGCAGCAGCGTATGCACAGCGTTCAGGCTCCAAAGGATAGTGGGTTTTGAACAGGCATTCCCCGATTGCGCCACAATAGAGAACAGCAAGCTTCCAGTCAAAGTGTTGTTCGGGAAGCTTGCCGGCTTAACTAAATGGACCGATGTAAACATCAAAATCAATGGCAAGGTGGTAGCGTGCTTGTGCTTGTGCGAGTCTCTACACACCATGTGATCGGAGACGCATCGTAACTCTATGAGTACTATGATATTGTGTATAAAATAGTCCTCCACGACATTCATACACCAAATAACTTCCGTAAAAAATTTAAAATAAAAAAAACATTAATTGAATAATCCAGGGGTGACAATATCTATGTTCCACGTCCTCTTAAAAGTGACTTCGGTGGCAAGGTGGTAGCGTGCTTGCATATGTACGAGTCTCTACACACCTTGCGATCGGAGACGTGTTGTAAGTCGACACAAGTACCTATGAGGATACTTATTGAGGCGATTGAAGTGGTTAATCGGATACATTCATTAAATTGTTTGTAAGCGATTAAATTTTTTTTAAAATAGAAAATTCAAACGTGTCAGTTTCAGGGATAATCCAAATGTACGGTCAGTGCCCTCTCAATAGTATTGTGTACAAACCTTACGTCTGTCTATTATACAATGGAAAGTACAACGTTCATTATGTGGAAATGATAATTATGTGAAACAACACTTTCTCGATAACGTCTCTACGATAGCTTTGTTAGCAACTTACTATTTGTAAATTCTTAATCTATTAAGGTAAATAAACTAGCTTTGATTTGATCGTATCGGCACTTTGTCGAACATATCGGCAATTGGAAAGATTACATGTGGTTCTCCAGGCGGTTGAAACTGCATTGATCGGACTTTAAATTGGAAAATCGTTAAATTTAAGTGTTCCAAGCTTTAGGCACCCATTCCATTGACCGGCTAGGGCTATTTCCAAAAACAGTGACGTGGTAGCAGACATTCAAGACTTAGGTGGCGTTTCCACCGACCTCTCATTGCAGAATGCAAATGACATTGACGGAAATTAGAATTTTTCTTTTTATAGAAATCTATTGAAATGTTTGTACTAAACATATCCCATGACGCCATTTTTTAATTTTAGTTTGTTTGTTTGTGATTTTACTGTATGATCATTGATCAATTTTAACTATGGCATAGAGGAAAATAAACATTTCCGTCAATTCTGCAATGCGAGGTCGGTGGAAACGCCACCTAATTCTTGAATGTCTGCTACCACGTCACCGTTTTTGGAAATAGCCCTAGCCGGTCAATGGAATGGGCACCTTAAGAGACTACCCGACCCCTATATCAGTTTTTTTATTTTACCAAAGTCAAATTGCTCAGTAAAAATCGATCATAGAGCTGTTAATTAGGTCTCATGCCATTAAAGAGAATGTTTTACATTTTGATACATGTGGCCGTCACAAGCAACAATTGGCCACAGATTTGAACTCCTTCTATCGGATACTTACTATCCGCTTTTTTTACAATAGAAGTTTCAAAACCGATCGGCGGAGACGGGGGGGGGGGGGAGACCACAGACGCCCCACCCGGAATTTATTTAATTGACACTAGATAGAATTCAACTTTTCAGAAGTTTTACTACATACTATAGGAAAATGCCGGCTACCATACCAAGTTGAATCCAGCGGACCAGAGCAGGTTCAAAGATGCAGAAAACTTGGTCGTGTGCACAGTGCCGGTAGGGAAACATGGTAGGACTTTTCCTGGTCACCTCCGAACTAATCGTGTGACTTCAATGTGTTTCTCAAGTGGTTCGGAATCCACTATAATCAGGAGGTCCACTGTCCTTGTTTGTTTGTTTCTAACGCCAGCTTTCAGCATTTCTGCTTTAAGCAACCCTGTCAGCCTGGCGGGGGGAGTGAGTCTGTTTGTTAACTTGAGGCACCCTAAGGGCAGACTCCTTCACCTCGGGGAAAGGGGAGTTGACTAACAGGGTGGACCTCCTGATTATAGTGGATTCCGAACCACTTGGGGAACATAGTAAAGTCACACGATTAAATCGGAGGTGACCAGGACTCGACTTATACTGCCTAAGCGAGTTATCATGTCCCACCAGGTTCCCCTGCCAACGCTGTGCACACTACCAAGTTGCCGCTGTTTGAAACATGCTCTGCTCTCATGGAATCAACATGGTAAGGCCGTTGGCTAGGTCCACTGTCCTATGGGCCCACACCGTGGCCTGGGACTGTGTCCAACCATTATACTATAGGAATAGGATCGCAGCCTCCCTGCAAAAATATTATGGCCACTGGCTTTCCGATTGGTATTTGTGACGATCACACACAATATATTAGAAAAACATTTTCTCTAAGGAATAATATGACCTAAAAACCTAGGATTTCACGCGAAATATGATATTGTACACCATTAAGGCTGATCCTCTAGTCTACTGATTGTTTTATTATTTTGACATTTGAAAGCGTATTTCCCAACGTTTCGTCATCAGCTGCAGTCGACATATTCAGAAGGGAAGGGCGGCCCACTTCGGGGCCTGAGTATCAACGCAACAACAAGTTCCTACATCTATTTTTCCCAAGCTACTACTAGGGAAGTAGGTTTCTTCTTATTGGCAGTACGGTGTAAGCAAAATATCCAATACACAATAGTAACACTATAAAAAGACAATGTGAAATACAGAAGAATCGTATTAATATATTTACATTTTTCATTTCATTTGCCCTTTCCTCATTCTTCTATTTTACGTCCGTAAAGAGCCCTTCAATATTAATGAAATATATATCTATACATAGTTTGTTGTTAAAATCGTGGTTATTGGAATTTACAGCAATCATTTTGAACGATATTGACATTCCAACACATTTCACACAAAAACGTTTAAAACTTCTTGGCAATACACAAAAGAACTAGATTATGACAACAATAAACAATATGTGAACATGAAGGCAAGTCTTCAGCAGCTATATCAGTGACAACAAAAATAATTTAATATTAACCACAAGAATACTTTTTCATTCATTTTAAATGATGAAATTAGTAAATTTGCAGGTCTGGACGACGTTTTCTGCAGAATGTGCGAGTTCCTTTTACATGACATGTAATGTAGTGTAACAATGTCTTTTTTAAATGTATGCGATAAGAAACTCAGAAAGGGACAAATAGCAGGATTTGGGACGGGTTGCCTCCCAAATTGGAACCTAATTCAAACAGTCGGATTCATGTTACAAGTTCGGTTCACTTTTCTCCAATTCATCTAAAGAACTTAATATCGGATGAAGTTCTTATGTAATAGATAGAGGGTTCACATTGATATGCCTCGAACTCAGGGCTCATTTTCTATGTAAAAGAGGCGGTCACCCCAGTTTTAATAAACTCTTTCAGGGCAATAATTAAAATTAAAAGAAGTATTTTCATCTCTATCAGCCAACATTCATCGCCTTAATGGGAGATAACGAAAGAAAAAAAGAAAGAAATATATTTATCATACAATACAAAATGAAATTAATCATACAACAAACCCACTAAGAAATTAACAATTTTCCTACTAAATATATATATGTATGAATTCCTCCGTGGGCACCTCAATCAAAACCTATGAAAGGTTTGTGTGATTGAAATTGTGATGTCTCAGCCGGTGACAGTTTGTCTACCATGCAAAAACCAGTAAATATCAGAACACCACTCTTGTCTAAACATATGGGATATAATAAAAAATTGAAAAGTTATCGCTAATTCACCTTAAAGTGGTGTAGCTGGCATATGGCGACGCTATGTGCCTAAACAAGGCCGAAGCCCAGGAAAAACTCTGTCTGTAAATGGCGAATCCTGCACGTCTGAAACATTGAAATTGAAATATCTTTTGTCAGCCTTTAATAGGCAACTGCAACTGCCGAACAATTTTCTATACAATAATTCAATTCCATCATCATTGAATGAACTTTCCGTCTATCTTTCTATACATTTTACATTATTGAAAAAGCCCACCAGATGGAATGGAAGGCTATTAAAATAAATGAGAGGATTTCAAATTAAAAATCGATATCCTGGAGTGTCAGTGCAAAACTTCCAGTTCGTTAAGCACTTCTTCAATGTAGCTTTCCCTTCAGTCAATAAATATTTAACACTTTCCGAAAACACTACTCTTCCACCGTTAGAACTAAACAGGTATAACAATGTTTTCGTGTGGCAACGCTAGAGAAATTTATTGCAACATTGCCTAAAGCAGTTAATACAAATATACCGACAGCGATGAATAAATAAGTAAAAGACACATTAGTATTCAAAGATTGTCCTACACTCGACGATTGTTCTGAAATATTTGTTTACATCGTCAAATGCAAAACTTAATGCACACGACAAATATAAGCGTTGTTGTCAGTTAGGAAAAAAACAAAACAAATTGCCAGCATACGTCTTAAAAGAACGGTAGTTCAAATATTCATTGGTTCAAACATTGTTTTCCTACACATGCGATTGGCGTATGTGTTTTGGACGTAAGTTACGATTTGAATATTTTAACAGCTTTAAGAATTGATCCGGGTGAAATGTGAAAGAAGAAGACTCGTAAATGACCTTGTTGATGTCATGCTTACGCCTATTACATTGTGTCAATGCATGTCTGAGCTTGCAGCTTGTAGCCGGTATAAATTAACATCGGGGATGTGTACCATTTTGTCAGTGTCCGAAAATCCATGCGGTTGTAGGCATTTAGGGAAAGAACCAATGGGCCACTGAAAGCAGGCCTAGGCTCATAAAAAGCCTTCAGGACATTATTGATTATTATTATTATTATTATTATTATTATAAGGTGGAAGAAAATTTCAATAGTGGAAAAATGACAAATAAACGAAAGCCAATGCCGAACTTGCAAGGATTAAATGTAGCCTATGACGGACTTCCCCACTGTAAATATCAAATTAATATATCATAATGTTGTACAGGATTATTGTAAGAGTGGGCCGAAAGGCCCAAAATTTGTCCATGTAGCAAATAAAGACAACTTTCTTTCTTCTTTCATACAGGTTTTACAGGACATTATAAATAAATAAATTTAGTGTGGTCGAAAGCGGTATCGAAAATCTAGTAAATATACGAATTAGAGCTCATCAAATAACAGTAGAAATTGCCCTCATATTCACATAGTATTACCATGTTGCCAAATCACTAAATGCTTAATGTAAATTAATCAACAATATATACATCTTAAGCACAGTAGTATATAATTACAATTCACAATACAGGAAAGGGTGCAGAATTTACTCATTCACATATGTACCATGTTTATGCCACGGGCAGATACGGGGGCAGCTACTCAGCTACTCTCCCCCCCCCCCCCAGATTTAGTAAGTCTGTTCACTGTTGTAAGTCCATATATTACGTTATAATTTAATATATACTAAATAAGTTTATTCTGTTTTGGCCCACCAATACCCACAAGATACGTTAAATATGTGCCTGGTTTATGCAAACTATGAAATAAATTTGTCCTATATATTACTAGAAAAAGTTGAGAAAGGATGATCATGACACCTGCAAACCGATTTTAGCCTCCTCAAACGGGCAGTGGTGAATTCGGCAGCGGTTAAAGATTACTCGATACATCTACAGCTGGTTTTGAATTTGAATGGTTACATAATTTGATCAGTACATTGGGTTGAATCTGCCGAATTTGACCACCTTATTTGGCGTCAAACGTTTGATTTTCAAGGAACACTAACCCATTTTAACTCTATATATCTGGATTCGATATTTTTTATTATTATTCAAGAATATTGACCTTTCCTAGTTTAGCAATGAATTATTTTTTACCTTTTTAAGGACCGTCCACAGAACATCTTACCACAGTTTCATCAGAATCTGATACGTTATGTGCGTAGACATATCTTTTTTAATATATTTCTTGTTATCTGCATAAAAGAATACGGTGTGGTATTCGAATTCACACTCAAGCCGGAACCAAAACCTGATATGAGCTCCAATTTCCACGCATTCTAAGAAGATTTGCTGTCACTGACCACTGCCTAATTCGGATTCGACCTCTCCAACAGTCCATTGGCACAAAGAAGAAGCAAATCCCTCCACCATTGCAGTCGATGCAACCCCCCCCCCCCCCCCCCCCCGTCCCTTGGCCCCAGAACACAAATAATAGGAAGAAAAATACTATTTGTGTCTGCCACGATAATTGCAGAGAATATCACCTTGGGAATAACCGAGTCGACAAAAAACATTGATTATTGAATATCGATAAAAATAAAAGTTCCTCTCTTGGGGAATATTTTCAGACAGACACATTTCAACACGCTTAAGGGAGGAAAAGATGTTGCTTTAGAACCATTCAATTCAACCTGGGCACACACACCACCACACCAACACACCACTACTTTGCAGCAAATGTGCATTATATATAACAAGACAACGTTTCGAATAAAAAATAAGCACCACAGTCAACTCAACTTTCGGTTCTCCGCATTGGATACTTAAGTTGAATTCAGTATTATTCTTAATGGCTGCCCATGCATGACATGGTCTTCTTATAATAAACTTCAGTGCAAAGTACGATTGTCCCGCAATATACCACTCCTCTTGTTGCATTCGAACGTTTTGCTGAGAAGATATAGTAGGGTTTGACTATGAGGCCCATGGCCGAGTTTGAACACTGGATAGAATGGACTTTCATTAATAAATTACGTAAAAAAAATTTTTGGGCCCCCTCCCCGAAATAAAACCTGGACACGGCCTTGCCATGAGCTATATTATACATTGAGAGACAATTAGTAAGGGCCTTATAAGGGTAAAATAAAAATATCTCATGCAATATTAATCGTAGAGCTGTCAAAAATATCAGAACAAACCGAAGAAATAATTCTAGGCATTTTGAAACATGGTATGGACCTGTTTCTAATACAGATTTACCACAATTATTTCATTTGATTTGTACAATTGGTGTGGTAGTGGAATGAAGGAGTTCAAGAACTGTGGCCAATTGGTTTTAGTGAAGGCCAAGTGTAATATATTGACATGTAGAGGAGCATTTCTGCCAATTTAACAAATATTTTCGACGATTCCTGTGAAAAACGACTTTGTACAAAAAAACGCGTAGTGGTGGTACTCCAATTTGCTCTTAAAGAGAATAGGGATATTGGCCACCCCTGGTCCGCCCCAATATCAGTGTTTATTTCGTTATTGAATTTATTGAATATTTAGTCAACTCAAGTTGTAGAGGACTATTTCATACATAATATCATATCAAATATTATTCATTTTTGGTGTTTTTCATTTTTTCATAAAATTACATTACGTGATATTTTAGTCGTCAGTAATTTTTATGAATAACTTACTAACACTAAAAATAAAAAAATACCTTAAAATATGACGTATGAAATATTCTTCTACAACTTTAATATGCTAAATCTTTAATTAGTTGTATATTAAAGTACCTACGTGAAAGAAAAAAAATTCAAATTACAGTTTATATCCTCTTCAGAAGCGATGATACCTCGTCCTAGATAATAAGTAAGTATTAAACTGTAAATAAATAAATAAATAAAGCTTGTATTGCGTTGCCAACAGACACAGTCCAAATAAGACATCACTTACAATTTAAAACATAAACAATACCCTAGAAACCATCAGTAGGAGAAAAATAAAATAAAATAAAAAATTTAGACTGTAAGCGCTATCGTCGTGAACTCTAAATCTGTTGATGGCACTAATAAATCTTTTCATTATTATTATTCCGGATCATAATCTACCTCATAACCGGGATTCTGTAGGATTCAATCTCAACAACCAAGTCTTGAAACAGCTCATTCTAATTTTGCTGACTCAATATTACAAATTTGCAATATATTATTTTTATTGCTATGAGAGATAATATTTTGTACGTCAGATTTTAATTTGACCTTCAAACTAATCGAAATTAAGAAATTAAACCATTTTTAAATTGCATGAGTGAACGAACATCCACGTGGAAATCCGTATGATTATTTTCGCAAATATAACTAACCAATTCTCCAATAAGCGCTCAAAAAGGTTTATCTAAAAATTTTGCTAGCTCACATGTTTTAGAGTTTAAGAGACAATAGTAGCAGCAAAAACCTTACAGCTGTACGAAATCAAATATTGAACTTGATTTGTAAAAAGAACGGATATTGACGGTGTCCGGAAGAAGGAGTTCAAACACTCTGGCCAATTGATGGAAAGGTGGTAGCGGACTCCTACTTGGGGAGTCTCTACACAGCATGTGATCCGACGCGGGTCGTAACTGAAAACGGGTACTAACCTACAGAGGCGTCTCATCGGATGCATTCTTTAAATTGTTTTTATGCGTTTAACCTTTTTTTAAATAAAAAATATTAACAAAAAAAAATATAAATATTGCAATTCAGTAGCTGTCACACAATCCGTTAGAGGACTTGATCCAAGAACTTTTATTGTTAAAACAGAATTCGAAAGCCAGTACACGAGGGTATCGGTTTTGAAACGGAAGTAGGTTTAAATCAAGGCACGGCTGAAGAACGATTACAAAAGAACCGGTACGAGTGGACCCGTACATGCTTTCCCATTTATCAATTAGAATAGATACTGTGATAGTTCTGTCCTATGGACCCACACCGTGGCCTGGGACTGTGTCCAACCATACTACTACCACTACTGTGATAGTTCCCTGGTTTGTCTTATGGTTAAATTTTGGTTGCCTCGACTTTCCCTATCCCAAAGCACTGAATTGATCGATGGGACGATTGCATAGTCTAAAATGGGCAGACCAGTATAATGCAACACAGTTATGATGGCAGGGTATGCATGTATGCATACATGCATTATCCATAATTTCTTCATAAAATATTTTTTTATTTAAGAATTTTTAGGCTTGGGAAAGCAACCTACTCGGTTTAGTTAATCTGTTTAACACTTAAAACATACCTGAGGTAAGAAATTATCGATAGAAAGGTTCCGCAGAAAAATTGAGTTTCTTTTATAGTTTTTTCACCCCTAGTACCAAACTATCAAGAGGCAAGGGCATTGGATTTTGTTTACATTAATAACGAATACAATACATGTGAAGTTAAGAATTTAAAAGAAATCGCTGCGCCATATTTTAGACATAATTTTTTTTTAGCATTTTCTGGAGTTTTTGTAGGGTGAACCCCCCCCCCCCCCATTCTCCTACCCCAAATTTTAAAAAAATTCCTTAGATAAGATTTTTGTGAACCACATGCCAAATTTCATCAAAATCCAATTGGTAGTTTGCCCACAAATCGACGAATAGATAGACAGACAGACATTTCGAAAAAAAAAAAACACTTTTATAGGTTCTTGGTACCTCAAAACGTGTAAATTCACTGAAATCCCGAAATCGAAAATTTCGACCGTCACAAAGCTTTCCTTATACTAACGTTTAAATAGGAAAGCAAAATGGTCCTGAGGGAAACATGTTCTTGGGGCTTCGTAATTAGATTACTATAACAAATTTAAAAAAAAAAAAATGCACAGCGGAACCAATTCAATATAATAGCACAGCTGTTATGCAGTTAAGTATTTCTGCTTCCAACAATAGACATCTCCCACCCTGCCACCTAGAAGTAGTCTGCACCAAGGTCAGTACCTCAATTAACAATATTAGCGTCACATAGCAGAAAATGAGTGTGTGAATGTCGAGTACGCGTTACAGGTACATACAACAACACAAGGTGTCGCTCTCAAGCCTTTTAATCTATATACAGAGTGCTCTGCAACCACTAGATAACACGAAAGGGAGAGGGGCAAATTGAAATTAATCAGAATGCAGCTCAACTACTCAATAATACGAAAAAAAGTTCAGTAAGTGTGTGAATGTCGAGTACGCGCTACAGGGACATACAACTATACAAGGTGTCGCTCTCAAGCCTTTTAATCTATATACAGAGTGCTCTGCAACCACAAGATAACACGAAAGGGAGAGGGGCAAATTGAAATTAATCAGAATGCAGCTCAACTACTCAATAATACGAAAAAAAAGTTCAGTAAGTGTGTGAATGTCGAGTACGCGTTACAGGTACATACAACTACACAAGGTGTCGCTCTCAAGCCTTTTAATCTATATACAGAGTGCTTTGCAACCACTAGATAACACGAAAGGGAGAGGGGCAAATTGAAATTAATCAGAATGCAGCTCAACTACTCAATAATACGAAAAAAGTTCAGCAAGTGTGTGAATGTCGAGTACGCACTACAGGTACATACAACTATAGAAGGTTTGGCTCACAAGCCTTTTAATCTATATACAGAGTGCCCTGCAACCACTAGATAACACGAAGGGGAGAGTGGCAAATTGAAATTAATCACAATGCAGCTCAACCACTCAATACAAAAATAATTTCAGTGAGTACCAATGCAATGGCATTTTTCCATCTAAGAGCAGCGGGCCTACTATGGTGAATATTTTAATGTAAATATAATGTTTTAATGGCAAGTGCTATTCAAAATTATTTTGTTCATATTTTTGAATTCATGACCTACTTTGCCTTTAGTATTTGCTTAAAGTCCGCAATATAACTAAATAATAATTTTTACTAAAATAAATATATTAAATAAATAATGTTTAATTAGAGTACTCGTAACTGGTAACTCATTGAAATGCCATAACTTTCCCTTTCCCAATGATTGGAATGTTTCATGGAAAATTGGTCAATATAACTTACAAATTACAATATAATATGGTACCCCTAAGATAACCTTACTACGGGAAATGCATAAAAGCCGCGTGAAGGGTTTGGGGTGGGGAGGAAATACCAAGAATGAGGTAAATCATTTCTTTTATAGTAAAATATGTAGTCTCAAGCTCTTCTCCCTCTCATCTTATAATTTCCTTTCCCTTTATGACGAGAAGTCTGGTCTTTCTAAGAGAAATCTAGATTTTTGAAAAACAGCATGGGGGACGAGTCAATTTCACAATAAAATCTATTAATTTCGATGTGCAGTCACAACATTGGAATAATTGAGTTCTATATGGGAGAGAGGGGACATTCGGGGGGAACAAAAATCTTTTTTTATTATCTGATGCCACGTCATCTATGGATTCCCCAGGATTAAAAAAATTATTTTGCCGCGCTCGACTGTCTCATCTGTCCCATATGCAACGATGAATTGTTCTACAAAGGGGAGATGAGACATTCAACTAGTGAACCTTGAAATTCAAAAATATCCTTCGATAGGAACTAATGTCCCATCTCGCCTATACACAACTCTTCACTCAAGTCTTTGTTTTTAATTGGAAGGCCAAGATATTTACTAGCGGGATCATTCGTACCAGTAGCTATTTAATAACTATTCCACACACTCCCATCAGATCCAGCAACTTCGTGAACGTTGTGACAGGACGTTCTAGAAGTCAACTCACACCGGCTTCAAGTGACAATGAACAAGCTAAGACATGCTTAATTCCTAGGGAAGAGTAAATCGCAATGATCCACAGTACAATAATTATTAATATAACCGGTTTCAGATGCAATCCATCATCAAATAAACAAACAAATGAAAAAACATTAGCTTATATACTACGGGATTTTTCATGTGTTTGTTTATCTGATGATGGATTGTATCCGAAACCGGTCACATTAATAATTATTTTACTGTAGATCATTGCGGTTTACTCCTCTCTAAGATGTTCCCCAAGTCACCAAGAAAACTCTCACTAGGACATGCTTACTATTGAAACATTGTAACAAGCGTGAGCCTGACTTAGCCAAGCCCGTGTTCGAGTCATGGGCACCCAAGCCGCGATCCGCCCTTGGTGCTATGTGATGTGCCCTTGGCCTAGATTGTTTTAGTGCGCATTTAAAGGAAAAGTGACCAACCAGGCAAGTACATTGACTCGATAAGATAAAATGAAAGCAGGATGGCTAGGCTAAGTGCTTTAAACGTGTGATAGCGATAATTTAATAATTTCCTAGTGAGTGTCAAGAATAGAGAAATACACTTCATACAAATAAGCCTGATTGCAAAGTATCTTTTGATCCCTTGCTGAATATAATTTTTTTGTACAACAGGGGTGGGAAACCCCTCGTGCGAAATCTGTCTGGCTTGCCTTTTGCCTTTGAGAAGGCTCAGACATAATCTGACAATTCAACAGAAAGTCGGCAATCAACCAGAAAATTAAAAGCGCTGAATTCTTTCGAAAAACATGGATGGTGAAGGCTCAAAAACATTTTCAAATTTTCCACCCTCACTGCTCAGGGTGGAGGGGCAATATCTCTTTAGCCGGGAGGCCGGGACCCTGTTAGCGCTACATACTGATGGAAATCCGCTCTTGTAACAGGAACGTACCATACATAAACATGCTACCCTATATTTTTTCTATTTTCCACGTTTAATTAGTAAGATAGACGGACACCCGCCCCTTCATAATTTTCTATTTTAACCCACAATAGCCTACGCAATGTAATATTTAGCACCACTAAGGTTTGTGGTAGCCATAAAACCGCGAAATATGGCTCCAGGAACAAAGAAGGTTCCCGACAACTGGTGTGTACGAATCTCTACGGTATTTTGGCTTCCCTTATGGCAGTTCCCACCTTTATTGGTAAAGTTGTTGGAAAACTGAATCCGAAAAACTCCGCCATGCATTGGAATAGGAAAACATGGTCGACTATTCGTAGCTTTACCTTCAATGGTGGGAGCAGCCATTTCAGCTTAGATTATCCTCAAATTCTCCATAACAGAGAATCGGATTTTCTGCAAGTTTCGTTTTAAGTTATCATGAGAATTTGTAAAACAAATCACATTTTTATTTTCTTATTCAGAGCGAATCGGAAACCCTCAATATCCGTTTGTTTGAACAAAATTAAATCTCACAGGAAATACTCGTATCTATGGTAGACAAATTAGACATCAAATGAATAATTATTCGTAATTAGAGATATCTGAATAGGTAGCTTTTTTACTTAGGAAAGACCAGATCGTTATCCACTACACCAGCAACTCAATAACCGCCTAACAGAATTACCAAGCTCCAGGTTACTGTAAAAGCCTATCATGTATACGGTCATTGAGGCCATCGAACAGAACAGTATATTGGATGCACAATGTTTTCAGATTGGTCAGACTGCAGGTTGCTGCAAATCGAGTACCAATAAGAAGCAATGGCGTCTCTACTAACTAACTAACAAACCACTAGGTCTAATGGGGCTCATTTGTGGCGTCATTTTGAAGATGGCAGCACCAGTTGCAATGATATCAAAGCGTTGATTTTTCCATAAGCCTCAATACTATTTTAAAATGATTTTTAATTACGTATTATTTTAAAGTGATATTTTTTATAGATCATGGAGAATATATATATATTAAATTATATGCAGCGAAATAAGGTCCAGGCATAGTAAAAATATTATAAAAAATATTAAAAGAATTAATTAGATGCTAAGAGCTTAGTTTTCGCATGCAAACGGCGGCCATTTTGAATAATATGGATATCGGTTTGTCGTCAGCGAACCTATAGTGACCAAAACTGTCCCTACAGAACCTCATAGCGTAAATATTTGTAAGATACCCGCGCCTTAAAACAGATTAGTTACAGATCCACAGACCCTTTAGGTAGTGCTGCCGCCTATCGGCAGAACGTTTAAGGTATCTCCCTATTTGGCGAGTATATCTCACATTCGGATTAGAATATGTAAAGGGAAATAAAACTACAGACTTGGTGGTATTGTGTTGCTCATTACTACGGTATTCGCCTGGTTCAAATGTCCGTACGTGCTTTCAATGGAGCCCATTAGCCGAGTGGCTGAGCTTTATTATGCAAAATATGAGCACGTTTACATACACTGTCAGTACTTCCCTCCGGTAACTCATTTAGCCATGTGAGTTATGCGCCACGCATGTTATCAACATTACTTGTCATTCATAAAAAAAATATGCCAGACTCACTGATAGGAAAGAGTGAAGAGAGGGCGTCCGGAATAAATAGGCCGTCCTTTGGCGGGACAGCTTTCATTCAATTAACGAGGGGACACCGGCAAAGTACTAGAGGAACTAGACTATGACTCGGATGGCAAAGGTTCGAACTCAGCATGAAAGGAATAGGTAGTTGTGGGTCAAAATAGAACAAACATATCGATTAAATTGGGGCGTAATAGATTAACTTACAACAGATTTAATAACTTTTGGGGGACAGCTACCCCGAACTGAAAGCGGCTGCGGGGTCTCCGAGACACAATGTTAGAAGTCAACGTAGTGCCAATGAAGATATCGACCGCAGACGTTAACAAAACGTTTGGAAGCACGCTTTCAGATCGACCACGGCCTATCATCCCAGGTTCTAGCACTTCATAGTGCAACTTGGGCCACAAAACTCGTAAAAATTATGTAATCCTCATATAGTCCTCTGGTCTAGAACTTCAGTGGGTTGGTATGACACGGCGTTTTTCGTAAATATAATAATATATTATAGGACTCGCATGTGTTTCAGTGGAGCGGCATCTTTTTTTTAGATATGATCAATGCGGCCCTCCCAGACCTATAGTAGGCTTTATGGTAAAGAGAATTTTGCTTAACAGAGCCCTAGACAGAAGGGGAGGGGGTCCCAAAACTGTTGCAATAATGTGAAAAACGACGAAATAAATAAAAAATACTGATATTAACAAAAACTAGATATTTTGGGTTGACTGACACCCCTATTTCCGAAACAAAATTCTAGATATGTTCAGCGCCTTTGTGTCATATCAGCTTATTGAATTTTGACTTATATAGAATACTTCCTTTGCCAAGTCTTCAAAGTCTGACTCATGCCATTATCAATAGAGTACTTAGTCATTCTTCAAATATATACGTGAGGCAGACTGAGTAGAAAGAATTGTAAGAGCACGTCTGGAAATGGCGTGATGGTTTGTTATCTCAGCGGTGTAAATGAAAAGTAGATAGAACGCCTCTTACCTGAATTGGCGGGAGGAAAAAAACGGGCAGCCACTTTCCGTGGGAAATTAAAATTAGTTCAGGCATGAATTAACATCATTTCCCTATGTTTGTCTTATGGTAAACTTTTGTAAATCGAGTTTCTCTGAAGAATTTCCAAGTTCGGTTTGCACAGTGCAGTTGTCAGCTTTTAAGATTTCCAAGAGTTCTGTATTTATCATCAAATTTATTAAAGTTGATGTTGAACGAAAGTTTGATTTTTTTTTTTTTTACAACGATGTTTGTAAAAAAGATGATGTTAACTTCGGAAAATTAATGGGGTATATATGTTGAAAAATGGTTACTGCGACATTTTTATCAGTTGTTTTACTTTTCCATTCTGGACTAGAGGCAAATACCAACGACACTGAACGTCGATTACTTGACTTACATCGAGAGATTTTAAAATATTTTCAAAGATCAAAGATTAGCCGCATATTTTTTGGCGAAATCAATTAATTCTGCGTGCCACAGCCGTAAAAACATGAAAATAAATGGCCATAGGAAAAATGCATTAAAAAAAATGCAAGTTATCTCAAAAAGCAGTCTATTTACCCGATCATTTACTAATATTCGGTCAAATCGGTTTAATCGGGTTTTCTCGAAGTGATAATATTTAACGAAAGAAAATTAAAATTTTCTAAGAAAGCTTTTATTTTTTGTGAATTTTTTATCTGGCTATTTTCATATCTTTGTGGTTGTTGAAGGAGAAATTAATTATTATTTTCAATTTGCCTCAGCCATTTTTTATTTAAATAATAAATTGAAGTCTCTACAAAAATACTGTATTCTCTCTTATACTCCTAAGCCGATTAAGGCGTATTCGTTATCCGTTAATTCTTAAGTTGCTAGCATTAGCATTCACAATATCACCCTAAACTCTTACGGTAGTGGTCTATATTCCTCTTCCTTAATCACCAAGTGATTAATATGGTGCAAGTCTTCCCCCAGGATCACACCTAAATCTGCAAATTTTAATTTAATTCACTGCTCATCTTATTAAATGTTCAGTTTGTTCAAGTTGCCGAGGACTAATATGTTCTATCGTATTTTTAATATTGTATGTTACAATTTTTTTTCAAAATCAGTAAATATCAGCCCGTTATCACATTATTGTAAATCACAGTTCAATTTCAAACCAATTTTAACTGGAGTCAACCACCGTGGCCAGTTATTTGTCCAAGTTATAGGCTTCGTCCAAGAAAAAAAATATTATGCAACAACAGCACTAAATTTTATGAAGCAGTAAAATCCGAGATGCTAGGCCGTGGTCGATCTGAAAGTGTACTTCCGAACGTTTCGTCAACATCTGCGGTCGACATCTTCAGTGGCACCGCGTAGACGTCTAAGACTATATCACGGAGGCGCAGCAGCTACGTTTGGGCAAGGGACGTTAGGAAGTACGCTTTCCGATCGACCGCGGCCTACCATTCCGGATTCTACTACTTCATAAAGTAACAAATTAAAAAAAAATAGAGTACTAAGTATGACACAGTCCTTTTCAGCTTGGATAGACTAAATCTTTAATAACTTGGGCAGTAAATTGAAAATAACCAAAATTAGAGGATTTAGAAAAAACTATTTTTTTTCTAAAGGTACAATCTTAGAAGTCTATGCAGTTCCACTGAAGATGTCGACAGCAGATGTTGACGAAATGTTTGGAAGTACGCTTTCAGAACGATCACGGCCTATCATCCCGGATTCTACTGCTTCGTCACATCCTGAGAAAATTTCCATTAAGAACAATATAGGCTTATAGCTTGGTATGTTGTATTATACCAATTAACACGTTTCAAGTACTATTAAGGACATAGTTGTGTACCATTAAATGTTTCTATTTCCATTTCAACCTCATTGTAAAGATGAAGAGAAACTTGCCTTTTGACGTTTCGAGAAATCTAAATTAGTCCATGCAATGTAACGAATATAAATTTCAGAGGCGGGTTTCGAATGGGGTAGAGAGAGGGGTGGGGCCCCACAGGGTGGTATCAGACGACTCACCCTCCCCTTTGTGTACATAAATAATTGCGAAATGTAATTTAGAAACCCCATGAGGCCAACTGACGCGACTTAGCAGCACGGCAGGCTATAGTAATTTTGTCTATCGTGTAAAATTCGCGGAGTCTCGCCTCTGCCCCGCCGGCGGGGTTTCGCCTGTTTTACTTTAAGAAAGGAAGACGACTGGTGGGACGTTCTCGAAAACGCTGGAAAGATGAATTGGAAACTGACCTTCGGGAGTTGGGAGTCCGTAGATCTGGTGGAGCGTTGTACAAAACCGGGATGACTGAGGAATGTTGTCGAACAGGCCAAAGCTCATCATGGGCTGCAGCGCCAGAAGAAGATTACTTTCAGAAAATATATAAATATTAGGAGCATAAAAATACGAGATTGAAATTTACACAATTCTTCCTTAAAAGCCATGCAAAAAAATACACCAATGTTGGGCTATAACGGCCGGAGTTACGTGATGAAGTAGTAGAATCCGGGACGATAAGCTGTGGTTGTTCTGAAAGGGTACTTCCACAAGTACGCTTCGGAAGTACGCTTTTAGATCGATTTATCATCCCGGATTGTACCACTTCATCACGTTAGTTTATAAGTTAATTTTAAAATCCGTAGTGGGTTCAGGCCTGATGAATAGTTGAGAATCCCCGTTTTTGCCCATTGTGCAATTACGCAGGTCTCAAAAATTAAATTTTCAAATATTAAAATAAACTCCCACGTTCAAACTCACGGTAGGCAACTGATTTTGTCTATTCTATTACACTATCTCACAGTAAATATTTGAGAATCCGTATCAATGGACAGTGATTCTACTTGGACTTAACACGAAGCCTATAATAGATTGGCTAGTCGCTAATAATATGAATGAACATGAGCTGAAGATACATAATTTAGTAAAAAAAGTTGCACCTATATGTCCTACAAATTTATAAAGTCATAGCCAGTTCGTCGTATTGTGAATTTTGTAGATGGAATGAAGTGAAATACCTGACAGGTCCATCCCCCCACCCCTTTCTCTGACTCTCCAATGGGAAATGCTTGCTTAACAATCAGATTATGCGGCATACCAATTAACCGATACGAGTGAACACTGCTTTTTTATTTATTTATTAAGTATATACCGTAACAGATAGGGCAGTTTCGTAGAATTTTTAGAGTAAGGCCCAAGGTAATTAAATTAAAAGTTTCCTGCTGCAACCCATAGGGCAAAACTGTTCTTCTTTATATTGTATATTGCTTTTTAGACATGGGCAATAAACGATTCGTTCATTCATACAGGACATGTAGAGTAGTGGTACAGACTCCACCTTTCTTTCCCCCGAAAGGTTGTTGGGTTGACTCCCACACTTGCTACATTTTCTGGCCACACTTCGGAGGGCATGTAAAGCAGGCGGTCCCGGGGTCTTCCTGGTTGAGTGTAAGAGAGGGCTTTACAGCCCTAACTCGGCTAGGTTGGTTTAGTAATAGAACGAAAAAAATTCAATATTTATTTATTTATTCATTCATTCAATGCCAGTGGTGGTTTTCGGATACACCTTAACTTAAGAGTGTACAGCCCGTAGGAAAGTGGCAGCCTGAAATTTAATACTTTTTATTTTTTATTTAATTAACTAAGCATGTTATTAAAGATTTGGCTCATCAAAGTTGTAGAAGACTACTTTATGCATCATATAATAAGGTATTTTTAGTTTTCGAAATTGTAGTTATTTTTATGAAATTGCTAATACGTGAAATGTTATTGTTTATAAAATATTTGCATGCTCATGAAAAAACTGCAATTTTGAAAAATAAAAATACCTTATTATATGATGCATGAAGTAGTCTTCTACAACTTTGATGGGCCAAATCTTTAATAACATGCTTAGTTTATTAAATAAAAAATAAAAAGGTATTAAATTTCGGGCTGCCAATTTCCTACGGGCTGTACGCTCTTAACAAATCAGGCATTTTTTTCAGCCGCACTTCTTTTTCTCGGCAGACGGCTCATCAGTCATTCTCGATCGGATGTATTTATGTATTTAATGTTAAAATAAAAAACCAATGGAACGTATGCGTGACACTTGACATGCCATGAGACAGGCTGAGAATCTTGTAATGAATCACATTCATCAACAACAAGCGTTTCACGGCCCCTAGGTATAATTGCTTACCAATTAATACAGTACGTAGTATAAGGAAAGCTTTTTGATGAACTAAATTTTCAATTCCGAGATTTCAACGGGTTTACACGTTTTGAAGTCCAAGGAACCCCAAAAAAATCGAAATGTCTGTCAGTCTGGTCATCGATTTCTGGGCAAACTACTCCGTTATTGGATCAATCATGAATGAAAGCCGTCAAAATAAATAAAAACTCCATACGAACATACGATGTAATCAGTCGGTAGACCACAAGTAATATGGAAAACCATAAATAAGTCTACCAATTTCTCAATAATTTACCAAAAACTTTTCATTATGTACGTAGGTCTAGTCAAAATACAAAAGCCCATTGAATTCGTTTTAGACGTCTTAATTCTCGTCAAATGATGGAACAAACGGGGCTGTCGGATAAAGAATTATAATAGAAAATAATAATTTTAAAAATAGAATTTAAGCAGTCTAAGCATGCCAAGAATCTGTTTATTTATAGACAGTTTCAGTGTCTTTTATAATTTATTTAATGGACTTGTATTTTATGAAGAGTTTGTTGGGGAACCCCTTTTTATGCAACGAAAATATACCTTTGCTTCGAATGCACACTGCATTGGCATTGGCTGACTAGTGGGTGGCTGGCAACTGGAACAGCTGATAGTAGTCAAAAATGAGATAACTTACATTAAATCTTCAGCCGGACCCTGGTGGATTTAGGAAGAAAAAAATTAAACAATGGCCCAAACTGAAGTGTAGACAAGTTACAAAAATAGCGCCTATAAAATCAACATCGTAAATAAGTCCTCTAAATAAATTTTCTGCTCATTTTCACTCGTTCAGCAATAGTAAACATTGTGAAACACACTCAAGACATGCCGTAAAATATTAATTTCTATGAATAACTCACCTAGCAGAGATCAGCTAATCTTGCACATGATCACATTAAGGTTAAAAGTACTTAATTTTGCATAAATAATCACACAAACACAATAAGAAACGTTAAAAAAATGCCGTTCGAACCGCTACACAAGTCAGACGATTTCACACACCAGCCATGTTGGACAAGACTGAGTGATTCTAATCCGGACCGTACAGAGCGTTGTAGTCGCGGTGGCTAGTTATCAGTAATTCAGTATAGTTGATTTAGTTGCTTACGCCTTCAGTTGTGTGTTTATACTATTGTTGGGGAAATACCTGCATATTTATTTTTAGCCTTTTTATCATGAGTTTACGTTCCGTAGTAAATTGACAGCCCAAAATGTAATACTTCTTATTTTTTATTTAATTAACTAAGCAAGTTTTTTATGATTTGACTCGTTTAACTTGTTGAAGACTACTTCATGCATCATCATATGATAGGGTATTTTTAATTTTTGAAACGGTAGCTTTTTAATAAAAATTATAATGAATAATTATTAACAATAGAATTTCACGTTACCATGAAAAATAAAAAAATAAAAAATTGAAAATACCCTAGTATGATGCACGAAGTAGTCTTCTACAACTTAAATAAGCGAAATCCCTACTAATTTGCTTAATTAATTAAATAAAAAATAAAAAGTATTAAATTTTGGGCTGCCAATTTCCTACGGGACGCATAATAGGCTGCGTTTTCAGCCACTTCGCTTAGCCCAGTGGTTAGAGAACTAGACTTTAAAACGGAAGGTTCACGACTCAACATAACTGAAGGCGTCAGAGGAAAACCAGAAAGGTTATCAAAGGTTGATTTTTCAGAAATCAAATTTTAAAGTTTAAAGTAGCCGCTTCTTCCCCCGATACTGTTTTTCCCCGCCATTTGTGCAGAACCTTACTTGTTTTTCTTCGGTTTTGTTAAAACTACATGAAGAACTGAACAGAATGCCACCATTATCCCAATTTCGGACAAAAGTGCACCTTTCCGGTTTTTCCCCTGACGTCTTCAAATGGAAAATTTAAATAAAATAATAAACATTAAAACTAATAAAATAACAAAATTAGGTTATTTAATTAGCTTAAAAGCGAAACCTATTTCTGGAAGAATTAAACGTCAATGAAGTATAGTTATTTGCATACAGCCCCTTTTATGTCGATTTTTTGAATTGGTAGGTTCTGGCATATATGAGAAACTTTGTGGAAGGAACATGTCAGAGGAATACAAATAAAACAATCCTTGCATAAAATATAATTTTATCTTGCCAATGTTTGCTTTCCACTTTATATACATTTTCATTCCATATTTCGTACCGCGGGGTATCTTAACTTGACTTTTACCCTGGGTCCATCCAACCTGAATGGGTACCTTACCTTCACCGTAGTATGGAAAAACGCGACTAACGGATACCTTGTGACCACAATATCTGAAATGGAACAGTGCTAAAGAAAAATGATCTTCTATACTAGTCCCCTGTACTAGACCCTCAATAGGTTGTCCTGCCACGGTGTTTTGTTAGGCTTTCATATTGTTAGCAAAAAATTAAATATCATAACCCAGCGCTTGCTTAGTTTTCAGTGCTCATTAACATCGTATGAAGGGGTTTTTATAAAAATAGTCCAAATCCAATAAAAAAAAGCAAAGACCACGGTACAACTTGGCAGCAAGCCGCTGTGGGTATGCGAACTGTAGACATCGTTATACGAAACAACCCTCTCCCCCAATTCGACCGCAATATTGCTAATTAAGGGACATAGCCCTGTTATTTCAGTAGTACACCAACTATGTTTGTATACGAAATTTCACGGTAATCAGACCAAAATTAACAAAGTTATGCAGTTTGGAATTTTCAAGATGCTCCCCTCCCAACCACTACGAGTTAAGCTAAGTTAATGAGTTATAAATTTAAATCCAACGGAGCTCACGATTAATAAATTGATCTCATGAAGTCTTAGTCAGAACTAGTATTAATTAGAAAGTTAATATTGCCGGAGGGGGTCGCCCATGAACAAGTGGAAAAATTTCACAGCAACTAATAACTTGTGCAATTTTGGAAATTGTTGTCGAGAACAGTCTCTGCTACGCGAAATAACTATACAATACATACGCCATATTATTCATGCTTCGGAGGACATGTAAAGCAGGCGGTTCCGGGCCTTCCTAGTTGAGTGTAAGAGAGGGCTTTATAGCCCTAACTCCGCTAGGTTGGCTTAGTAATAGAAACAATAAAAAGTCTTTAATTTTGTATTTATTCAACACAACAAGTTGTGTGAACCTCTTCGTTCCTAACACGGCGGCCTAGAAGTCTTAAGAATAAGGATCTTCCGAGCTGTTTACATAACTAAAAAATTACAAGCCAGGTGTCAGGGTTTAAGAACTCTGCGAGAGAATAGTTGCAAGATTCAACCATAAACGTATTAAGTGAATTGGCTAATGATTAAAAAGGAAGCAGTCCCATAGCTCTCGCAATAGCTTCCCGAATAGGGGTATATTCGAATAACATATGAAAATTACTACTACTTAATAAGTAAGAAAACCGGGCATACAAGGGGGGACGCTCAAGACAGAACCGTCTGGAAATGGCGCAAAGAAAGAAGCTAAGTTGATAAGTACAGACCCAATCGAAAGTAAACTGATAACAGTAACTAGTAGCAATATTTTGTTCTTCCCTAAAGTGGGATTTCAAAAATATTTTAAAATATAAATGTAATATTAATATAAACTGCAAAGCTGCAAAATCAAATGTTTAGAATATACTTGTAGTACGTATAGGCTACACACTCACACGCACCAAATCACTCACAAGGAATGTTATGAAAATGCTTATGAGAAGGTTTTTGAAAAGGGAGAGAAAAGTGGTAAACTAGCAGCCGCACCGTTCTGTATTAGTACCTATAAATAAAGGAAAGCCATTGATTGGAATAGGTTGCCAGTGGAATAAAAAATACACCCCTTCAAGGCTGGAGGCACATTGTTTAAATTTATAATATGTGTCAAGGACGCTTATGTTAAAGGGGTTGTAACTACCATGAATTGAACAGCAATGCCATTTTTTATTCATAAGCTCCTTTTCGTTCAGCAGTACACGTGGTAGCCAGTCAGCGCCCATCAAGAGACAACCGGGCAATCGACCATTAAAAAAAGAAAATCTCATGTCGTAGGAAGTATCGATCGTAGAGCCAAAAGAAATGTCACATTCATTACAAGACATGTTCCTTTACATAATTATGCACAGTATGTGGCCGCCACTTGCCATAATTGGCCACAAGTTTTGAATTAGTTCAATATAACATCCTCAGTGTCCGGTATTTTTTGACAAGTCAAGCTCAGTCATTGTGGCCATTTGGTGTTAGTAATGGACATATACTGTACATCAACTTGTAGAGGAACTTTTTTTCTAAAGAATGTGGTATTTTCTATAGGTCTATGAACGATATTTCTTTTGAAATTGCAAATTTCACATCCTTACAGTTTTCCCCTCTCCGGTCTGGAATCATATAAAAATCTCAAATATAACGCAATATAATTATGGTACAGCAAGCATTATGAAATTATAATGAAGCCAACGCGTCATAAACTATACAGTAGACCTAACATGATTCACCAATCCGAAACAGCGACCGCAAAACAATGGAATTAAAAAGCCCTCGCTTCCTATCCTGCCAAGGTGACAAACCCAACACGCTGGGGTATTTATTTACTTTAAAATTTGTAGTAAAAAAAAAAAATGATGCAGGGCTCAGTCCGTGTGTAGCTTACAATTTGGAAAAAAAACACCTCCCCTAACATTGAGTAAGTAATTCGTAAGTACTTTGTGTAAACGTTGTTGTCTAGTCTTCGTTTGTCGGTGTCAATTCATTGAGATGAGTTTTCAAATATTTCCGAAATACGTTTAATTGATTAATAATTGTCCCATACAGTAGTATAAAGCATCATTTAGTAACAGCATAATATAGTCATTCTTTCATTTTTATATTAATATTTTTATTTTTATTTTTTTTTATATTTTTTTTTATATGCGATTAATCGCATACAAACAATTTAATGAATGTATCCGATTGACCTCTTCAGTCGCCTCTGTAGGTTAGTACCCGTGTTGAGTTACGACACGTCTCCGATCGCATGGCGTGTAAAGACTAGCACAAGTGCAAGCACGTTACAACCTGGCCATCGAAGTCGATTCAATTAATTTAGGTTGAAGGCAACCACAGGATATTACCGTATATCCGGAAAAGGGACTCAAGATAAATCGAGCGAGATATTGTGTATGGATATTCGGATTAAATATTTAACATCGGTTTTACTACCGGCAGGGGCTGAGAAATCCCTTTGGTCATTGAGTAGGGGATAAGCGTGTTATAACATACGATAATGTGTTGGAAATGAAACTACCCCCCACCACCCCCCCCCCCCAGGCTGAAAGTCTAACTAGGGACTGTTTAGAGAGTGGGGGCGGACAGACTTGGAGAACCTGATAATAATTGATAATTGCATTATCCACAACCCCCCAACCCCCTAATTATATAGAGGGATGCGACGACATATACCCCAGCACCTAGCCTCATTAACCTTAATCAATACAAGATGAGCCATTGAAGCTGAAACTTGGGCACATTAGACTCCCGGTTTTGCGGTATAGTAACCCCCCCCCAATGAAAACCCTCGATCCCCTCTGGAGCTTCCATGACAACTTATCCGTTGTAATTCGTAAATATAACTCCTCCGCTCACGA
Organism: Psococerastis gibbosa; assembly: GCA_963971405.1. Lineage (NCBI taxonomy): Eukaryota > Metazoa > Arthropoda > Insecta > Psocodea > Psocidae > Psococerastis > Psococerastis gibbosa. Next base: position 12,690,990 of record OZ020492.1, read on the forward strand.
AAACCCCGGAGCAGTACCTGGTACATGACAAAGTATGCGTTCTAACTCCTAAACATGTACATTAGTGGTACAGGCTCCGACTTTCACCCGAAAGGTTGTTTCAGGCCATGGTTCGGAGGGCACGTACAACCGGTGGTCCCGGGCCTTCCTAGTTGAGTGTAAGAGAGGGTTTTACAGCCCTAACTCCGCTAGGTTGACTCAGTAATGGAACAAAAAGTCAATCTTTATATGTTTATTATTTATTTAACATAACCCCCCTTCCCCTGATGAAAGCATTCAATCCACCCCTGAAGCTTCCAGTTCAACCAACTTATCCGTGCTGAGTCATCCCCTCTCCCCCCTGACAAAGGTACTCGGTCCGCCCCTGAAACGGTTGTTACCATTATTTCCTGATAACCTCTAAATTAACCCCACATAACCCCCCACCCTCCCCCAACATGCGCACTGGCGGTTTCAAGGGGGGGGGCATGGGGGCCCCTTTCTCCAGGGTATAAAATGCGCAAATCCTCACTAATTTGGGCCCATTTGTCCATTTTTTTTTCTCCGGGGGATCAAAGTCTTGGGGTCCTAAAGCCCCCCCCCCCCAGGAATTTTGTGAATTCACGCCAATGGGTTAAATGCAATATTAATTTTATGAATACGCATTGCTTTGTAAGCTTTGTAAAATCCATACTTTACTGCTGTTAAAATGCGTAGCCTAAAACCCCACTATTTTGCATTTATATTTACAAATTTTCCCCCCGGGGGAGACCCTCAGGCCCCCCGCTTCGGTTTTTATGTAATATTATTTCTATATTATCTAAACCGTCGTAGTGATAGCATTGCGATATAGTCCGCCCATCCGCAAAATATAATAAGCTTGTGTTCGCGCCGAAGCTAAATCCTCCAATAAATTGACGTTTGATGTGCCTCTGCTATGTATATATATCCTATAATCATATATACCAGTAACACCATAACATCTAAAGAATACACTAGACGCAATTGAATTCTCAAGAAATAAATTTACACTAGATAGGATCACAGTCTTGCCAATGCCCCCCCCCCTTTTGTAAATTCTAAAACCGCCACTGAACATTTTAACACATTAAACAGGTACGGAAGGGGCAACATGATTTCATTAGCGTACAGTAGATATGGTAATTGGATTTCACCCTTGTTAACAGCCGCTGTAGCTCCCCAGCCCATTGGGCACCGTCTCCCCACAAAGGGCTGATTGGGGATCGAAACTGCGACCTATCATTACCCATTGACTACAAATTACCCTGGTTCTTAACAATGGTAATAACCTGACCAATGGCAACCCAACCCTCTCAGAGACGAAGTTGTCTTCAAAGGTAGCTGCGAACGTTGCCGGAATCCTTAATGACAATTATTTCCAACGAAAATTCAAATCGTTCGGGCAGGTTTTGAAAATTAAAAAGTAATTTTACGTGCCATATTGTATATTTATAAACAGAAAAAATAAATAACCATGTAACTGCAGATACAGCATGATCAAAACAATTGGATACATCCATTAAATTGATTGTATGCAATTAAGCTTTTTAAAAATTAAAAATTAATACAAATTAAAAAACGTAAAAATTATGCGTCAAAACATAATTATTATTATATTCAAGAAATTATTAGTGTAATTTAATAAGTTCGTATTTTTGGTTATCACTTTACCGCATTAATGGGTTGGTGGGTTAAATGTAGTTATAATATAAATATAATAATAATAATAATAATAATAAATGTATTTCGTTTCTTCAATATTACATATACAGTGATATAATGAAGTAGGGGTGGCCCAAAGGATTTCTCCCGTGCTGGGGCCCCCTTAATACTAATAACTAAGCTAAAACTAAACTAAACTAATACTAAAACTTTATCGATAATAATTAGCCTAATGGGCTGGTTGTAAGAGTGGACCGAAAGACCCAAAATCGCCCACATAGGAAATAAAGACAATTTTCTTCCTTCTTTCCTTTCTGTCTTTCAATTAAATCTATAACAATCATTTACAAAGCCAGTGTAGCCGGTGACCTGAATAATTGGTTTTATTCTAGTTTAAAAATAACAGACTCGGGGAAATAAAATTTACGATCCCATTCGAAGAGAATACGTGTGCTACAAAAAACCAAAAAGAATAGAGTTTGTACGTCATTCGTTTATGGCTGAGCTGCACAGACTGTGAAGCAAATGTACTGTGACCACAGCAGCGAAACTTAAAAAGACTCCGCCTCATTTTATGGCACATAAGTCTGAAGATTGACTGGCGACTGACTCCCCCCCCCCTCGAATTGAACAAGTAATTAAGAGACTACTAAACACACGGGATCCTCCACCCCCGAGTTATTAGGTTTCATATGAAATGTCTTAGAAGAGTAACCAATCAGGGGCAGGCCCGTACCCAGGATTTTTTTTGGGAGGGGCCAAGACCAAATTTTTTTACATAAATGATACATCCGTAGTAACTCACCTGTGAGGCTCTCAATACAATGACCATCCAAACAAATTTGGCGGGGGGGGGGGGGCATACGGGCCTGATCAGGGGCACCAATTCCAATTTCTGTTGTGGAAGTGGGCATTTTAATTTAAAAAATGGCAAATGCCCTCTCCCCAATCGGAAACTTTGTTACCAGAAGCGTAACGAGAGGGGTGGGGAGCGCTCAACCCCACAAAACCTAGGGGCGCTAAATTGAAAAAAAAAACATGAAAACAAAAATTAATTAAACAGTAAAAAATATGCTTTACTTATTTAATTGTGGAATGGGGTTTTCTATAGGCAGATTTACGCTGATTTATAAACATTCCAACAATTTCTCTTACGATGCCACTTGTGATAGATATTTTTCTAAATTGAAAATTAATAAAAAACTATTTATGAACGACGTCTAAAGAGAGGCTGCTCCCGAATAAGGCGACCGTTTTAAGCCGCGGGGCTTAGGTAGAAACTTACTATTTTTCGCCAGTTAATTCAAATTCCCCCCCCCCTCCCCAGGGGCGAACCCCGGTCCCTCTGTTTCCAGTTTTGTTAATAAATAAAAGGTAAAAAATGCTGCTGGCAAAATACGTAAACTCCACTACTTCGGGTTTGCTTTATCAAGCTTTTTCAAGCTTCCAAACCAAACAGGTTGCTTTCCCAATCAAGGATTTGAAGAAAAAATATTTTTTTTAAATAAAATTATTTATAATCCGAGCCCTTATGCAATGCATACCGTGCCATTATGATTAATGCAGGTTGTATTATTTTAGACTGCTGCCCATTCTAGACTATGTCATTAAGAGTGTACAGCCCGTAGGAAATTGGCAACCCGAAATGTATTACTTTTTATTTTTTATTTAATTAACTAAGCATGTTATTAAAGATTTGGATCATCAAAGTTGTAGAAGACTACTTCATGCATCATATAATAAGGTATTTTTAGTTTTAGAAATTGTAGTTTTTTTATAAAATCGCTTTTACGTTAAAAGTTATTGTATATAATATATCTGCATGTTTATGAAAAAACTACAATTTCGAAAATTAAAAATATCTTATACATAATATGATGCATGAAGTAGTCTTCTACAACTTTGATAAGCCAAATCTTTAATAACATGCTTAGTTAATTAAATATAAAATAAAAAGGAATAAATTTCGGGTTGCCAATTTCCTACGGGCTGTACAATCTTAAGGCGGCGCGACCTCTGGGATGATGTTTCCCACTCGCCTATTTTAGGCTTTATAATGTGAAGTTTTTTACAGAATCGCACCTAACTACCTATAAAAAACTTCACATTATAAAGCCTAAAATAGGCGAGTGGGAAACATCATCCGAGAGGTCGCGCCGCCTTGAAGTCTCGCTCGCGACATTGCGCATAGGACATGCGCATCTAACTCATTCGTACCTAATGAGCAAAGACCTACCACCCCAATGTAACCAGTGTGCTTGCCCACTTACTGTTGAACACATACTTGCAGATTGCCCCAACTATCAAACAGCCCGTGCAATGTACAACATACAATCAACTCTCTCTCTTATCCTGGGAGACGACGTTAGTAATGTCGTCTCACTTTCAGCCTTTCTCCACCACACAGAGCTTCTAAAAGCGATATAACTACTAAGACAACTTAGAGTCTTGGCGCATATGCCACAAGCGTGGCCTCGCGCCCATAAATTAATTTAAAAAAAAACTCTTAATCCATCGATCAATCTTACGCTGTTGGATAGGAAAAATCGTGAAAATTTATTTTAAGGGATACTTACGGAACGGTACAATTGCTGGATCCTTAACTGTCAAGTACGAAAAAATAGGGAAGCATGTTCGACTAAACTCGGAACCTTCATTTATTATTCATTTGTTTTCTCATTTAAATGAAGTCGCAGACTAGAAGGTAACTATCCAATTTAAATTGTTCTACTTGTCATTGGCTGCGTTTGACAGTAACCGTCCCATTGATGCAGCCAACCAGTCTCGGCGACTTGACCCCCCCCCCCCCAACTTTCCCACCGCCCGGTTCTCCGTCGCCGTCATCCCATATCCCCCCCCCCTCCCCCGGCCCCATCACCACTCCTGTATGACATCCCTTGAACTTCGATATTTTTTATTTTTGAAAAGAGAAACATGACGGTTCCTATAATTGCAGGATTTTCTTTAATGTCCGCTCGGTATTATCTTTTGTATATCATTTTGATTGGACCTTTTTTTGTACCTGGCATGCAAAATGTAAGAAGAGTAGTCCAGTATTGACAATTTCATAGTCTCTATATGTCATTTTATAGCATTGTATAGACACAAGATATTATTTAGGTACATAGGTCTCAGGCAATCAAGTGGATAAGGCCCCCGACCGATTTATTTATTTTTTAAACTGCATATTCAATTTAGTTTAGTTTCATTTTTAAGTTCGTTTAGCATTATAATGAAGCAGTAGAATCTGGGTTTATCAGAAAGCGTACTTCATGAGATGCTTTAGTAAGCTCTAGTAATTATATGGTTTACCATTAATATTTTTTTGTTGAGAAATGTATGCCACTTAATAAATAAATATTGACTTTTTGTTCTATTACTAAGCCAACCCAGTGGAGTTATGGCTGTAAATCCCCCTCTTACACTCAACTAGGAAGGCCCGTGACTGCCTGCTTTACCTGCCCTCTGAAGCATGGCCAGAAAATGTAGTAAGTGTGGGACTAGAGCCAACAAGTTTTCGGGTGAAAGTTGGAATCTGTACCACTACTCTACATGCCCTGACAATGCGGTTTGTATGTACTGTACATTAGAAAACATTGTGTTAGTAGGATTTCCTGACTGATAAAACGTAAAAAACAATTTTTAGGTGTCCTGGGACCTCAAAACGTGTAATACCGTAGAAATCTCGAAATCGAAACTTTTGACAACTAAGATCGTTTTTTTTTCTAACGCCTGCTTTCAGCATTTCTACTTTAAGCAACCCTATCAGCCTGGTGGAGAGAGTGAGTCTGTTTTTAACTTGAAGCACCCTAAGGGCAGACTCCTTCACCTCAGGGAGAAGGGGAGCTGACTGACAGGGTGAACCTCCTGATTATAGTGGATTCCGAACCACTTCGGGAACACGGTAAAGTCACATGATTAATTCGGTGGTGACCAGGACTTGCCACGCACGAAGACTGACTGGTATAGTCTCAGCGCGTTATCATGCCCCACCATGTTCCCCTGCCAAAGCTGTGCACACTACCAAGTTTGCCGCAGTTTGAAACACGCTCTGCTCTCGTGGATTCAACTAGGTAATGCCATTGGCAAAATACTACGCATATATATGAATGTAACAATATTCAGGTAAAAGGGCGATACATACACATAAACTCAGCGTGTTGAATTATGAAGGTTACCGAATAGACGAAACGTCTGCGGTAAATGCTCTATTTTACATATATATATATTATACATGTTAATTAATAATATTAATTAAGAAAGAAAACCCTATAATATAATCAGTACAACTTCAAGGCCCTTTAGCAATAATGGGACACTAAAACGGGGGAAAAAATGTTTATTAATTGAAGTCACTTCCTGTGCATTCACAATGACACAATCCCATTTACCCACCTAGAGTAGAGTATCTGTAATAGTCCCATAACTATGATAATACTCAATGCTCGGACTTCATTAACGTGATAATCAATTGAGTTATTGGGTTGATTAGAATTTTCCTGCTACGCAGATTAGTCAATCTGTGTCAGTACTCAGTTAGTTAATTGGCGTCTGTCATTACATTAGGTAACTGTCAGGAAGCTAACCAAGTCATGAATATTATTTGTTAATAGAGAATTTTTAAGTTACTCCCAACATCTGATGCATTTTAATATTTTTATTAACTTACTACAATGTTACCAAAAGATTTAGACTCCAGATAACTGAGCTAGACACTCAACGACGAGGACTGATTTTTAGAGAAGTTTTTTTTTGGTAAAATTGAAGTTGGAAAAAACATTGTAACTTCAGTTTTATGGAAAAAGCAATGGGAAAAAAATTTGAACATTTCTAATAATTCAATGTATATAATAGTTATGTACAACTTAAACTTAGGCATTTTATATTTTTTAGTTCACTCTATAATGCAGAATACATTGCTTTTTAAAGCATGCAAACTCGGAGCAAGATGGCAAGTGAATCGAGAACACTTAACTTATTGTCAAAGTGACTCTCGGTAGAAGGATCTTCGAGCTGGCACTGGCAACAAATAAAGTCCTTAAAAAGGACTCTGGGACAAGAGGAATGAAAACAAGCATTCAAATTTATATTGACACTTGAAAAATATTTAGACTACAAAGTTCTATACTGAATTTTGCTACTGAGGCTCACAGAAAAGAAGATGTCAGAAAGCTGATAAAGTCAATTTACTTGGGAATGAATTCTTTTACCTTTGGATATTCAAATTAATTTTTCCTTGAATAAATAATGCATTCAACTCACTATGAATTCCTGGGGGAATAAAGAGGGAAATATGCCCATTCCCGATATTTTCTAAGGCGAAGCGCTCCGATTTTAATGAACAAAAAATCTCAAGATGAAGTGTATCTTCTTTTTGTGAGCAGTGCGCCGGCAATTTGACGAAAATTAAATAACTCACCGTCATCTTGAAATTTCTGACTGATTATTTTTTTGTAGAATGTTTAAAATATTGCGAAAAAAGCTTTTTTTTCTTCAAACTTGCTAATTGGCTCCAATTTTTTTTAATTATTTTAATGACCGCCATGTTGAAAGTTGTTTGATGATTTGATACAGACAGGAAAATTTAAAAATAAAATACACCGGAATAGAGCAGCAGTATAGTTTAGATTTTACAGGCCTCTTCAAACAGTGGGGTTCGGGGGTCTCCCTCGGGGAAATTTTAAAATACTGGGGCGAAATAAGATGACTACGTAAGAGGTTACTCCTAAGCAGTTCAGGGGAAACAATTTACATTGAGAATAGTTGAGAATAGTTCCTCTTAAGTTCTACAGTGTTAAACTTGCCTCTATCATAATGATCTTAGGTGCCACTCATTAGTACAAACTAACAATTTCACAAAGAACATGGAATCAAGGGCGGATTTTGCCTCCAATTTAGGGGGGGGGGGGTCAGCGGTCAGGTTCAGTGGATTTTAACATTAAAAATCATATATTTTTTTAATTCCCACTGTAAACGCATTGTTATCTAGTGTATGTTAATTTATTTTTGGGGGGGGGGGGGCGGTCCGGACATTCTGACCCCCCCCCCTTATATCCGCCCTTGCATGGAATGGTGCGTTGATAGCGACATTGCCAAATCTAGTCATTATGGAGCTCACTGCTCCAAAGCTCGTTCCCACATCTGCGGGTCTTCTTACATTTCCTCACTGTAAGAAGACTTGAGGAATAGGCAAAACGCTATAAAGACACGCCCAAACACCTTTTTCATTAAAATTCATATTATATAGCTCGATACCACTTCTACGGGTCTTTCTACATTCAGCACTGTTAGAAGACTTAAGGAAGTGGCAGGGCGATATGAAGGCACACCCCTACACCACTTCTATATTAATTAATCCCCAGCAAAAGCACGAAGAGAAGTTGGAAGGTACGGTATCTTATATTAAATCAGAAGAACACATACCGAACAAAATGTACCAAGCAAACATGACGGGAAGACGACTGCAGGGACGTTCATGAAACCGCTGAAAACCAACCTCCGCGAGTTGGGAGGTCAAAGATGACTGGAGAAGTTTCGTCGAGCAGGCCGAGGCCCAACAGGGGCTTTGAATGTAGGCTTCCAAACGTTTCGTCAACAACTGCGGTCGACATCTTCAGTGGCACTACGTACACCTCGACCGCAGTTGTTGACGAAACGTTTGGAAGCCAACTTTCAAATCGACCACGGCCTATTAGCCCGGATTATTCTGTCCCCTTATTAGACTCCGGCCGTGAAAGCCTTCGTTATTATATTGTAAACAGTTAATTTCAAGTGAGCCAAAAGGCCCAAAATTAGCCTGAATTTAACACTAAAACGAAAGTATATATACTAATTATTTTCATTGTACGTTGAGAAAAACGAAAAATTTAAAAAAGAAAAAAAATATAGGCCATCAGACTACAAAATACCAATGACGAAAGACCAAAGTATGACCTCATAGCCACGAGCTTTTATTGTGCGTTAAATTTGAAGGTTGGAAGTAAGAAATTGGCAGAACGCCAAGCATTAATTAGAAAATTAACTATGCGCTAAGAAAAAGACAAAAATATCATTCACCCTGTTTTCCAATTGCCTTGTATTATCGCCATGATTGAGTAGAACATATTTTTTATTTGTTAAATTGCTTCGTATTATCATATGTTTGCTTTCTTGTAAGAACTGAAGTTGTAAGAAGTGATTTGGTTTACAATAATAAGTAATAACTATTAAACGTGGACGAATATAAAAAGAATGTGTTTAAATATTTGCGAGGTTCTTGAGAAAAAATATTTGCTCTAAAAACCGGTAAATTATACGTTTCTATATGAGAATTCATGTTACTATTATTAGTATAACAGTTTGGAAATTCCGTCCATCCTTAGTGTCTATTTTTCAAATCATGTTCAATAACTGTGGCCAATAGGTTTTAGTGACGGTCACATAATGCCTATCAAAATGCTGAGGAACATTTCCAATTTTCATTTATGGCTCCATGATTGATATTTCCCGTGAAATCTAATTTTTACTTCCGTAATGTTTCTCCCTCTCCAGTTATCTCAAAAGGAGGAAGGACGTCCCTCGGAATAACCAGCACAAGTAATTGTAAATCTAACTTGCAAGTATAATAATTGTAATTGTACTAGACAAGCCCTTTACAAATTTTAATTGCAACTTTCATTTACAACTCTTTTCCATTCCCGTTCAGTTTGAAAAGAGTAGCCTCCCCTTTTTCTCCCATCCCAAGATGCGTCAGTAACCATCTTAATTGTTTTAACTTCAATGCTGTCGCAATTGAAAGGATGGAGAAAATAATTTAAATATAATTAATTTTATTTTGTTGTTTGACCTTTACCTTTTTTTGTGTTGCAATTTAGTTTACTATTAATTTTTGTCTTGCCATTCAACCTTTCAGTTAATTTTGTTATTACGATATGAAATTGCGGGACTCTTAAGGTGTGAGAATCCTCTTTGATATCAGGCTATGGCTTTTATATCCGGAAACCTTAACGAAATAATTAACCATTTACCAATAAAATATATGAGTAAGTAATATTCTGCACCAATTAACCTTATAATAGAAAAATTAACGATAAGTAACAATTAGACTTTAGAACTTACCAAAGGTCGCGACCAATGAAGGGAATTTTATCTCTGGGTCATCGGAAGACCGTCCATGTATCCCTGGAAGAAAAGAAACGCGGTAAATGAAGTTGGAAAATAATTGTTTTATATTAATTAAATAAATAAATAAATAAGCACTTATTTTTAAACCGACTAACTTAACTTAACTAAACTTATGTTTATCTTAATTTACATGTAAGATTCATAACTATTATAAAATTACAATTTTAATTATAAGCAGTGTACATCTCTTTGACAATGTGACGATAAATGAGTCAAATTGTATACAATATATCTAAGTATCATAAATAAACCAAAAAAGTTGGTTACAGACTTAGAACAAAAGGAAGCATTAGGTCCATCCCGTTTTGAACGGTATACAGTCCCGTTGCCAACCAGTATGTCCCGTTGTCCTTAATGTGGGGCTCGGCTTCGTTTTCCCGGAAATGCGTCACAAAGGAATCAACAAAAGATAATAAAATATATAAATAAATAAATTGAATAAAATAAATTTTTTTGCATTTGTTTCTATTTTTCCCATAAGGAGGACCTCAGATCCCCTATGTTTGGTTGAGACTAGACATAATTATGTTTGCATTAATAAATCATTTTTGTTTATTATTAATAATTTATAAAAATAGGTACATAAATTTTGCTCTGTTGAGTACTTCTAAATGTTTAAAAATTATTACTGTATTCGCACCTAAATTTTCAAATTTCCCCCTTGAGAAAATTCATGATCCGCCCATGGTAATAGGTAAACCCGGGATTGGCTTCAAAGACTTCCCTACTCAAAAGGATTAGACACAATTATTATGCACATTCAAGTTTCAGGTATGGGACAGTCGTCGTAGTTCCCCAAAACTATGTGTCCCGTTTTGAAACAAATTATATGAATGGTCACATTTCTTAAGAGGCGATGGTAGTTAAACAAAATGAAAGTAGATGCACCCCCAAAATCCGGTAACCTTCATTTTTGCTTTCCAATTTATACGTAGTATAAGGAAAGCTTTGTGATGGTCGAAATTTTCGATTCCGAGATTTCAACGGATTTACACGTTTTGAGGTCCCAGGAACCAAAAAAAAGTGGATTTTACGAAATGTCTGTTTGTCTGTCTGTCGCTCTGTCTGTCTGTTCATCGATTTCCGGACAAACTGCTCGGTGGATTTGTATGAAATTTGGCATATAGATTTATGAAAATCATACCCTCGGGACCAATTGTTTTATTTTGGGCTAACTCAATTTAGGTGGGGGGGGGGGGTTTATTCTCAAAAAACTCTAAAAAACGTCTAAAAAATATATTTCTCAAAAACGGCTCCAACGATTTCTTTTAAATTCCTATATGTTGTAGTCGTTATTAATGTTGATAAAATGCGGGGGGCCGCTTGCCCCTTGATTGTTTGCTTCTGGGGGTAAAAAAATAAAAATAACTAAATTTCAATGAAAAATGACTAAAAAATAATTTTTCTGCGAAACCTTTCTATCGATGACTTCTACCTTCAGGCTTGTTTTTGGTGTTAAATTGAGTAACGAAACAGGACAGTTTGCTTTCCCCAAAAACTATTTGATTTTGTACAAAACAAAATTTTTTGAGAAAATGAAAGCAAATTCAGGCTCAAATGCATTGCGTGCCTTGCCATTATTGCTGTGTGGCAATGTGTTGGTCTGACCTATCTAGAATTTACGTCACCTTCAGTGACGTCAGGTGGACGACTCCCCCCCCCCCCCCCGTGATATCCGAAATTTAACCATAGGAAAATTATTTACCATGAAATTAATCATTTTCTCTCTCTACTAATTGATAAATTGGAAAGCATGTTCGAGTAAACTCGGTCCGGTTCTTTTCCTTAAGCTACCACGAGTTTTATAAATGTAATTATTTTTAGTTGCAGATAACTACCATAGTTTCTCGGACCTAACCATACACAATTTTTTATGATTGTACCAATGATTTCCATAATTCTCTCCAAGGGTAAATGAAACGGTAATTATCTTACTAGGAGGGGAAATTATGAAAAATGAGTGGCTCAATAATTAAAATGTCTGTTTGGTATGATGTACTAATTCTGATACTTAGCTAATAACTTTTTCAAAATTAATAGTAAGATTTTTTGAAACGTATCGTGTACATGTACCTTCTATATTATGTTGTCTAGCTTTGACCTCCTCTTAATGAAAAATTAAAATGAAACTGGTTTCGAACCCGTTCCCACCTTGCCGGAGTGGTAGTCTGACAACGATAACATAACTGGTGCGTTTTTTTGTTTGTTTTGGTTTGTTTTTTAACTTGGTAGATAGCCGGAATGCTGGCAAATCAGAAAAAGAACGGGGACGGGGATATACAGGTATATCGTATATCCCATCTCGACAAGGGGGGGCGAGGGGTACAGGTTCACATCCAATTTTCTCCTGCTCTAATTCAAAAAAATTTCTAACACAATGAGCAAAAATATATAATCGAATATACGTCTTTGCCTGCCCAGGGCAAACAGCTAAACCTCTACATTTTCTCTCCCTTCCCAACTGCTCCACATTTCTTGCGTACCAAATTAGTAGTATAGTTTTGGCATAACTATTTGCGTACCTAAGCCAAATCTCAAATCCAGTATTATTCTATCCAACGAGTTGATATTAGCAACCGCCCCCGCCCTTGCAAAGCAATTCGTCTCGACAGATTTAGGATAAATTGATTGGAGAATAAACTATCCTCTGCCGCAAATGACAGTCAATATTGTGCAGGATTATTGTGTGCTACCAGCCCTCGGACCAGACAAAAGTGATTGAATCTCAGATAACCCCCCCCCCCCCCGCCGGGCTCCCAGTCAGCGCCCTAACCAAATCCCAAATCCGCAGCCATTATCAACACCAATGATCGCATCCTGTTCGCAACACAAATGAAGAAATTTGAACTTTGAGGGAGGACGATGGATTAGGAGTAACAAACATCATGCAGCGAAGCGAAATCAGAGAAGAAAGGGAAGAAATTATCCCCCTGAGAAAGGGTATTTTCCCCTATTATGCCCTGTCTCCGTTACCCCCCCCCCCTCTCCAACCTTCTCCTCCAGTTTCAAAGACTGCTCCTTCGTTTGCTCCTCAGTGGCTAAAACAAACTTCCCGGGAATGCAAACAATAGAGCGTGCTTCTTTTATGCTACCCTTAGCTGTTGTTTTGTTAGTATTGCCCTGTATTTTCGTGCTGGTATACAAATTTACAGAGAGAGAGAATTAATCCCATTCGTAATTGACAATGCAAAATAAATTTTGTAGAAACATTATGCGATCAATTTTAGCACTAAGTTGATTTTAGGTTGTAGACGGCAACCTTTTTAAGACATTATACTATTATTTTCAGGCGTCGTGGGTTCGAATCCCACCGGGTTCACTTTTATTCCTGATACTCTACGTCGGATAAAACGATACTGCCCTTCACTAATAATTAGATCCAGGATTGTACAATATTTATAGCAACAATGTGATGTAAAAATAAACCCGGAGGTTGGCGGAAGCAAGGCCACAATGTGGAAGACCCATTGGCAGATCGAGGACAACCGTCGAGGAAAGAGTTGAACCACGAAGAAGAGGAAAAACAATGGCCGAGCTCAAGACGTTAGCGACTGACCGTGTGGAGCATACGAAATGGGTCCGAGGCGACCCTATGACGCTACGCACGTGACACTAAAAGGGAAGAGAAAGAAGAAGAAGTAATCTCTACGCCATCGTTTTCTTCCACTCTTGAACATTAATTGCTATAAATATCCGTCGGCAAGAAAATGTGTTCAAGTAATTCAGAATTTTCAAATGATGCGAAAGGTCACAAAAATGGCACTAACTCTCATATACTCAGTCCAACCATACTTAGAAATATTTTTTAATGAATACAGGAGGCACCGCTATCATGTTATTGTATTATGTTATTAATACCAACAACAGCAAATTACAATTTATAGCAATTCATTGACCTATCGCAAGGCAAAGGCACGTTGTGCGGTTTAAAGTTGGCTTGTTACCTACCTGAACAAATAAAAGCATCCAACGTAATAAGAAATTGTCAGGTCATGTTTGTCGGTTGAAACTAGATTATTAATTTCCCAGTGTCAACAATTATTTAATAAAAATTAAACAATAAAATAAAATTAAAAAAGTTAAAAACTGTTTATCGAATGATAAAACAGTTAATTCAGTTTGAAATTTTAATGCATTGGAACATAGGGGTACCGTCCTCCTTCATATTCCATAGCAGTAGCTTGGTTAAAAACGCTGAATTCTGTTATGGAGTAAAGCGGCACCCCCATGGTCCAATGCATAGCGGTGGCTCCAGTATTCCTCGCAAAAACATTTCTAAGCGTGGTAGGGCCAGGTCTTAGAAGAGTATGTTCCTAATAACGAGGGTAGTCAGACAATATAAATTAATACGGAGACATGGCGGTGCCCAAGGGGTCCGGACCCCCTCCGAAAAAAGGCTTTACACAAATTTAAATTTAATTTTATATTTTAGTGATACAATTACATCATTTTATGTAAACCGGCATTGTTTGAAGAATTGATATAAATTTATTTGAATTTGAATTGAGGTTAGCATGAAAACAAGACTTTATAGTCTTATTGTTCGCCTTTTGTTTGCAATAAAGTCGTTTTTTCATTTCATTTCATTTCATTTGAACACTGGATAGAATGGACTTTCATTAATAAAATACGTAAAAACATTTTGCCCCCCCCTTCCCCCAACAAAAAGCTGGGTACGGCCTTGTACGGGGACAAGGCCAAGAAGAATCATTTGTAGGTACGCGGAAGACAGGGGACAGGTTGAGAAACTGTGTTCTAAACTTTGCCTTTTAAATAGTGACTCTCTTAAATCCAGTTATTTTCATACCGCCATAGATCCCTCATGGTTAAATTTAAAAATACTGCCGTAGATGGCACTAAGTTTTACAAAGTAAATAAGGACACCATTAGGTATACTATTTCACCCGCTAACTTTGACTTGAATGAAAGGAGCAAATAAGTCCTCTTTGGTAGAGTTCCTGCGGTTTCTAGTAAACTCCTTCCTTGAGGAAAAGTGAGAGAGGTATGAATTTTGCGCAACATTCCTGACCTTAAACTCTCTCGGTATTTCTCGTGTTCAAACTCTCCTTTTGATATGAAAGCAAATTTTGAGCACCGTGCATTGCAATTTATAGCATTACCATTGATACTTTAATAAATTGATAATTGAATGGAGCACTGTCTTCAAAATTTCGCTATTCGGGCTGCTGTTTTTATTAATAATAATAATACTAAAGTCTATACTGAAAAAATATATGTATAGATGCAACATATCAACGATACCAAGCTACTTTTTTTCTAACGCCTGCTTTCAGCATTTCTGATTTAAGCGAAGGGAGTGAGTCTGTTTATTAACTTGAAGCACCCTAAGGGCAGGCTCCTTCACCTCGGGGAGAAGGGGAGTTGACTGACAGGGTGGATCTCCTGATTATAGTGGATTCCGAGCCACTTAGTAAAGTCACACGATTAATTCGGTGGTGACCAGGACTCGCCACGCATGTAGACTGACTGGTATAGTCACAGCGGGTTATCATGTCCCACCATGTTGCCCTGCCAACGCTATACACACAACCAAGGTTGCCGCAGTTTGAAATAAGCTCAGCTCTCGTGTATTCAACTTGGTAAGGCCGTTATCACCAAGCTATTGGTTTCCCCCTTAAAGTGTGCAATGCAAGTTTTAGCCAGACCACTGACAGTCACACAAGGAGCCCTACGAACTGGCCATGAAGCGTCGTGCGACGCAGTCAACACAACGATGTAAGATGTCATTGCGAATCGACAGAGCCCCGGCAAAACAAAAATACCTTCACCTTCTGAATGGAACCACTGCTTCTCCATTTCCAAACCCAGCTCTTTACCAACTGAACTATACTGCTGTGGCTGCAAATTTAAGTAGGTAATGCATCCTACATGTAAAACATATGTTGCACAAACATATTTCAGCGGATGATAGAGCATTTAAATGAAAGCGTTGATGTTATTTTAGTTTCCAACACAATTCGTAGGCTGTTTGCCAACCAGGGCCCCGACGTCTTTTAACCGCTATTTCTGTCATGCTCTATTTGAAAAAAATTTTATCCGAACTCTTTCCTGACTTATAAATTTTTAGGATTTGTTTTGATTAATTCAGAGCCAAGAGAGTCCATGATTCTGGGGATAGCAGTTAGTGTTTAACTAGAAATAGCTGTTGGTTCACATATAACAGCTGATGGGGAGACAGCGATTAATAGCAGCTTCATAGTTAATGTTGTGGTTGCCAGCAAGGGCGTCATTTGGGGTCATAGGGGGGGGGGAGGGTATCTGCCCCCCTGCGATTGGAAAAAATAGGACCATGACCCTGACTAACGCGGAAATTGTTACAAAAATGTGCCTAATTGACATCTGAAATATATTGAAAGGAAGTCCCCGGTTCCCGGGCCTTTATAAAATAAATAAACACTGACTTTTTGATTCTATTACTAAGTCAACCTAGCGGAGTTAGGGCTATAAAACCCTCTCTTACACTCAACTAGGAATTAATAACAACAAAATATATAGAGTAATAAGCAGCAACAATGTAATGTTTCTTAAACATACCACTCCTTGAACAAGGGTAATATCAATACCACCATCAATCATCGACTACTTTGATGGCAAGATTGTACCGTGCTTGTACTTAGCCGAGTCTCTCCACATTATGCGATCGGAGGTGTGTCGTAACTCAACACGGGTACTAACCCACCGAGGCGATTGAAGAGGTCAATCGGATGCTTTCTTTAAATTGTTTTCATGCTATTAACCTTTAAAAAAATTTAGTCAGTTTTAAGCCCCTTTCTCAAAAAAATATTTTTCTGCCAAATGCGTACACCCCCATAATTTTGTACCCATCTTAAAAAAAAAATAATGAATCTGTAAAATCTTAACCTCACTGCTATCAAAATGCAAAAAACCCCACTATTTGGGGCTTATTTTTCAAAAAAATGTCCACCGAGGAAACCCGGGTATAGCATGTGCATTAGTTACTTATACTTGGAATTTGAATACATATGCTATAATTTTACTATATTTAACATTATTGTACTAGTATTATTTACTGGAACCTCCCCCCCCCCCTCTCTCTCAGAATTCCTGGGTACGGCCTTGCTGGCCATATATATTGCAAGTTGCAAACCTGGAAATGTCTTGGTTAAGAGTATTACACGGCACTGCCATGCATAGATATATGACGGTGCCGCTGAGCATTCCTTACGGATACTTGTCAAGGGACCAGGCCTATGTTTTAGAGACGAGACTGGAGACCTAACCTTTAAGACGAAAAGCGAATAGTTTCATCTCCCATCCATCTTCAGTGAGCACTTGCCAACACTCGCCCGTTCAAACACTGCGACATTCTTGAATGCCGGGCTTGTACACAGGGACAGACAGCCTTGAACCAGCTACATAAAATTCGATATTGGCATACCAATAGGAGATTGCCCGCGCGAAATTGCTTCAGCAGTTGCAAATATATATACTGTATATAATATTGTATATAGTATATATATATACGGTATACTGACAGAGCATAGGCCTACTTCATACATAATACTACAAGGGTTTTGGGGTCCGCTTGTAAAACTTATCAAAGTGTAATGCATTTTCAAGACAATTTGTAACATATGCATAACTCAACACTTACATATAATAAACAAACAAAAACTTAGTAGTAGTATGTAAAGGGGGGTTCTGGGACTTATCCCACCCCCCGTCGAGCTATCCCATCTATCCCACCCCGTCGTGCTATCCCCCGCGGGTGGTCTATCTATTTTTGCGTGTTATCCCTCGTGGGTGGTCTGAGGTGCTGGGACTTATCCCACCCCCCGTCGAGCTATCCCATCTACCCCTCGTGGATGGTCTGAGGTTCTGGCGCTTATCCCCCCCCCCCCCCATCGAGACCCGTGGGTGGTCTTTCTATGGCACTATGATTGTTTTTTTTTTTTTGTATAATTACTAATTTGTGAGACACAGAGTTATATTTTGATTTTATTTTATTTTTTTTTTTATTTTTTTAACTTTCTATGGCACTATGATTTTTTTTTTTTTTTGTATAATTACTAATTTGTGAGATACAGAGTTATATTTTTTTTTTATTTATTTTTTTTTTTTTATTTTTTTTTTATTTTTTTTTTTATTTTTATTTTTTTTTTTTTTTTAATGGTGTTAATTGAATTAAAACGGGACTTACCCCACCCCCCCGTCGAGCTATCCCATCTACCCATCATGCTACCCCTCGTGGGTGGTCTGAGGTGCTGGGACTTATCCCACCCCCCCGTCGAGCTATCCCATCTACCCCTCGTGGGTGGTCTGAGGTGCTGGGACTTACCCCACCCCCGTCGAGACCCGTGGGTGGTCTTTCTATGGCACTATGATTGTTTTTTTTTTTTTATAACCCAGGTAAACATAAGCTAAATATAGACACCCGTAGTATTTAAAAACCTTAAAATAAATTAATATAAATTTTTTTTATCAGCTATATTTACATCGATGAACACGCTTGAGCTAATGCATAATGTTTAGTACACTACATTGAGTAAACATAAGCTAAATATAGACACCCATAGTATTTAAAGACCGTAAAATAAATTAATATAAGTTTTTTCTTAATTATTTATTATCAGCTAAATTTACATCGATGACCACGCTTGAGCTAATGCATAATGTTAAGTACACTACAATAAGTAAACATAAGCTAAATATAGACACCCATAGTATTTAAAGACCGTAAAATAAATTAATATAAGTTTTTTTTCTTAATTATTTATTATCAGATAAATTTACATCGGTGAACACGATTGTGCTAATTAATAATGTTAAGTACACTACATTAAGTAAACATAAGCTAAATATAGACACCCATAGTATTTGAAGACCGTTAAATAAATTAATATAAGTTTTTTCTTATTAATTTTTATCAGCAATATTTACATCGATGAACACGCTTGAGCTAATGCATAATGTTTAGTACACTACATTGAGTAAAGATAAGCTAAATATAGACACCCATAGTATTTAAAAACTTTAAAATAAGTTAATATAAGTTTTTTCTTATTAATTTTTTTTTTATCAGCTACATTTACATCGATGAACACGCTTGAGCTAATGCATAATGTTTAGTACACTACATTGAGTAAAGATAAGCTAAATATAGACACCCATAGTATTTAAAAACCTTAAAATAAATTAATATAAGTTTTTTCTTATTAATTTTTTATCAGCTACATTTACATCGACGAACACGCTTGAGCTAATGGGAGACAGGGATAGATAGACCAGTGAGGGTGAGCGCCATTGAATAATGCACATATTAATTACCTAATTTGAAACAGTGGACTACCCACGAATGATAGACGGTAAGGGTGGGACTCGGCGTTGCACTCAGTATCTTAAAAGAAATGTATTAATCCCACAATAGGTGTTCAATATACCCACCAGCCATGTTTATAAAAATGAATTTTCAATAATCCCAACTAAGTCTCAGTTTCTCACAATGGGTGTGTAATATACCAGGCAGTCGTGTTTTCTATGTTAGATTTAGTTACATTGGGCTAGGACAGGTTAAGTTATAATATTAGGCTAGGTTAAATTTTTATATCAAGTTAGGGTAGGTTACATTGGATTAGGATAGGCCAGATTAGGTTACATTGGGTTAGGTTAGCTGTTTACCTAGATTAAATTCATCATTTTTTTTAACAAAAATATTTTTATATCAAATAAATATGATGTTAAGTTAGGTTACATTGAATTAGGATAGGTTAGATTAGGTTACATTGGGTAAGGATAGGTTGAGTTAGCCACAAACAAGCCATTAATAAATCTACCCCTCGCTGACAGTCCATTGTAAGCTAAAGTGATTTTTGTTTTCGTAAATCTATCCAACACTTAGGTTGAAGCATGGTCATTATCGCATTATAGATATGTCTTAGGTTTAAAAGTTTGTTTTAAGTGATTGTATGTAAAGACATTGTTTATGAGGGAAGATTTTACTGATCATAAGAATAATTGCACAATTATGAGCGGAGGAGCACTATCTAACGAGGGAAACTTTGTATGCAAAACATCTATAGCTCTAGATGGTGTTGTAAAATAATACAATTATAAAAACATAACCATACGTCATGATCCCGTTGTATATTTACATAATATGGAAGGTGAGGTTGATTCAATTACAACTGAAAACATAAAACTTTTTAAAGTGATTAAATGGTATAAAGGACAAGTCCCGTGCTGGGCAATTAATAAATCTATCCAACGCACAGGTTTAAGGGAAGTATTGATTTAGTAAACAGATAACCGTGTGCAGATTCAAACCTGTTGAGAATCACCAGGTGCACTCAGTACACCCATCACACCAGGGGGTCCATTGTAAGCTAAGTGATTTTTGTTTTTGCATCAGTTGCACCCGGCAATGATAAAAACTATACTGAAGCATGGTTTCGTGCTAAAAACAAACAACTTCTCCTCACTGATGACTCCACAATAAAATATCAACAAATAAACAAACAACATTTACAATATTAAAAATGGTAGGGGGGCCCTTTAAAAGCAAAAGTGAACATTACAATTGCAAATACAAGTAAAGAAAAAATGTACGAATTAAGTAAAAAAAATTTTTTTTAAACGTTAATAGAAAAACAATTGTGCAGGCAGATAACTGAAGTAATGTAGGCTAATAATAAAATATTGGTTGACAATCGACACTGAGAGAACATCCACTTTACAGTATGTATCCCAATTTTCATTAAGTCTAGATGCTAAGTAGGGACGTGATGTTATTGGGGTTGGAAGAAATTAGGTATTTTATGTGTCTTGAAACTTGTTATGCTGACGGAGTCCTTTATGTTGTCCGGTAGGGAATTGTACAATGGAATAGACTTATACATAATATGCGAATGCATAAAGTGTTCCGTATTCGGTTTCAAAGTTTTTAGGTTGCGTCCGGTACCAAGTCTGGTATTAATGTTATGATGGACGAAATCACCTTGCCCAAGAATGGTTTTTGCCCTTTTTAAATCGAAAAAGTAGAAGTTGTTTTGCACATAGCAATGGCAATGGGAGGGCATTGAATTCCTGAAAAAGAAGATTTGAAGGGTAGCGGCGAGGCTTCCCTATAGCTACCCTGATGGCTATTCTTACATCAGTTTCTAGGGAGCATATATGGGAAGAGTGAGCACCACCCCAGGCTAATATGTTATATTGGAAAATTGATTGGACTAAAGCATGATAAACTTACCTTACAGAGTGTCAACGTTAAGTGTACACCTTAGCATCCTTAAATTGTTATAGGTTCTTCTAATTCGTTTTGATGTTAGGAGGATTTGTTCATACCACTTGAGATGATTATCAATGGTAACGCCTAAATATTTAATATTATTTGCTTTTGCGATTATCTGACATGTGCATGGATTAAGGTTGCAATTATTATGGAGTATTAAACTGAGATAGAATAGAATAGAAGAATAGAATAATGTATTTCGTTCCTTCAATAATACATATACATGCACACCAATATAATGAGGTAGGGGTGGCCCAAAGGATTTCTCCCGTGCTGGGGACCCCATTAATACTATAATAACTAAGCTAAAACTTTATCGATAATAATTAATTTTATGTAGACTCTAAGTAACATCACTAAGTAAGGAAATAAGTAAGATCATATACTAAGATGGTTTATCACTCTGTTGAATCCGGGGTTGTTATGCTAACGCACTATTGCTGGAAGATTTCTTAGTTGATTTTGGGACAGATGAAAGCTAATTTTACTAATGAATTTTTTTTTTGTTGTAGATTTTTTTTTATGAACTCAGGAAGGCTGTTATATAATGGAACTGATAGGTAAATGTGAGAATGTGTGAAAAGGGTAGTGTTATGATTGGGGATCTGAAGATTGCGACCAACACCAAGTCCAGTATAGCTAAAACTATGGAAGAATATATAGCCTTCAGTATTGGAGAGTTATGCTTTTAAGACACTTACCAATTTATGGCCTCCTCATTAGATTCAGTAGTTAAAAATCTTGTTGATGCGGATAAAAATAAATTTAAAATTATGAAAACATGTTTTGTGGATGAAAAATTAGACTTGATGTTGAGGAAGGGTGTCTTACCCTATGAATATATAACGCACGAGTCACAATTTAATGAGGAACACTTACCTACAATCATTGCATTTTTTTTTTTTCTTTTTTTAGTCAATTAACTCAAGAGTGGATTTCACAAGAAAAATATGAACATGCTCAAAAGGTGTGGAATGCTTTTGATATAAAGAATTTAGAAGAATACCAAGACTTGAATGTATTAAACAACACCCTTCTCTTTTGCAATGTTTTTGAAGCCTTTAGAGCCTAATGTTTTGAAAACGATAACCTCGAAATTTGTCACATGTACACTGCACCAGGGCTAGCTCTTCAGAGCTGTCTGAAAATATTAGTGAGTTTCGCTGGATGGAGGAGGAAGAAATCAAAAAAATTTTAATGTAATGCTCGCACCTAATGAGGACGATGATGGCTTCATATTACATGTGGACTTGGAATATCCACAAAAATTACATGATTTACATAATGAATACCCACTAGCAGCTGAACATTGTGTTGTAACTTCAGACATGATTTCTCCATATTGCAAGGAATTTCTCGCTGAAAATAATATATCTTTAACATCCACCATCTCAATGCTTATTCCCAACTTAAACGATAAACATAACTATATAATACATTATCGAAATTTGAAGCAATGTTTAGAATTGGCATTAAAATTAAAATGTATACATAAAATTTTAGCTTTTAAGCAAAGCGCTTGGATGCGACCCTTTATCGATTTTAATTAGCTTGTATAATGATTTCGAGAAGGATTTTTATAAATTGAAAATTAATAGTATGTATGGGAAGACAATGGAGAATGTTAGAAATCACGCAAAATTATAGTTAGTTAACACTGGCAAACGAGCTAGCAAACTTATCTCATCCCCTGCATTTAAAGATTTTAGGATTTTTCAAACGATTTAATAGCAGTCCGATCAAAAAAAAAAAAAATAATAATAATAATAATATTTTGCTAAACAAACCAATACTTATTGGTCTAACCGTTCTCGAGCTATCCAAGGTAGTTAAGTACGAATTTCATTATAACTTTGTAAAACAAAAGTATGGTGATAAATGATGAAATTCGCATACCAATCCATCAACAAGATATACTTATTACTCTACCATGTGAAAGCCGACTGCATATTGAAGGTGTGCTGGAAAAAAGGTGTGACAACAATTGCTTATCAAGGTGAAGACTGGCTTAGCGTTAATGCTATGGCACACTTATTCTCCGAAATATGCTATGAACTCAATGGAATAACTGTTGATCATGTGCGAAACCCTGTGCGAATGATTTCTTCAAGTGAAAAACCACGGTTTGATATTATTGGCTTCCAAGCAGCACGAGCAGATGATATTTGAAAGACGCTACTGCCTTCGATCAATGTGCTGTACGACAAATGCAACTATTCCTCGGCTCAGAATGCTATCCATACCATCCGCTACAGGCGAACTTCAACAAAAAGGTTGTTGCTGTATTGTATGAACATTTTCTCAATTTCCGGAAACAATATTACATGCAGGATGAAGCATCCCCGAACGTTTCCCGGGTCATTATCGCATTATAGATATGTCTTAGGTTTAAAAGTTTGTTTTAAGTGATTGTATGTAAAGACATTGATTTCTTTTAAAATATGTGTATTATAAAATTTGTATATCATAAAATGGTTTACATTCGTTTAGCTCATGGTCATTATTGTATTATAGATAAGTCTTAGGCTTAAAAGCTTGTTTTAAGTGATTGTATGAAAAGACATTGATTTCTTTTAAAATATGTGTATTATAAAATTTGTATATCATAAAATGGTTTACATTCATTTACAATAGTTGATGTACAATACCAGTTAAAGGTACATATTCATATAAGCAGTCGCTGATGAGTAGACAGTCCCTTTATTTGCCATGCAGACAACCCTTCATATATTGGAGTGCATAAGGTTGGTGGCCATTTTAGTCCCCCTCGCATTAAGATTACGACACATCGCTATTAATTCAGGTACGCCGATATAATAAGTGCACTCAGCATCTTAAAAGAAATGTATTAATCCCACAATAGGTGTTCAATATACCCACCAGCCGTGTTTATAAAAATGAATTTTCAATAATCCCAACTAAGTCTCAGTTTCTCACAATAGGTGTGCAATATACCAGGCAGTCGTGTTTTCTATATTAGATTTAGTTACATTGGGCTAGGACAGGTTAAGTTATAATATTAGGCTAGGTTAAATTTTTATATCAAGTTAGGGTAGGTTACATTGGATTAGGATAGGCCAGATTAGGTTACATTGGGTTAGGTTAGCTGTTTACCTAGATTAAATTCATCATTTTTTTTTTAACAAAAATATTTTTTATATCAAATAAATATGATGTTAAGTTAGGTTACATTGAATT